>VZRR01010028.1:287355-641512 GCA_013398015.1 Oreocharis arfaki | reverse complement strand
AGTTTCAGAGTTCTTTGTAGGTGATGGCTCTGCTTTCTCCAGAGCTGGGGTGCGGCTTGGGCCCCCCCGGGGCAGAGTGTAGGGCCTCCCAGTGATGTTCTGGTGTTGCTGATCAGTCCAAAAGAGAAGAAGAAGCCAAAGCCCCAAGAAAAGCTTTTTCCTCTGCTAATGAACTAGAAGCTAGCTAAAAAGCAAAGGAATGTAACTCTCTCCCCTCCTGCAGAAGCCGAGAGCTGGGCAGAAGAGAGTGAATTATCTATGGTTTTGAACACAGCCTCCGAAGGAATTCCATTGCCTTCCTTTCCTCCTTTCTCAGGTCTGCCTTAAAGACACGGAGAGGCACAGGATTCATGTCTGGGCATAGAGCAGGCAAGAGGGGACACAGCATCATAAAGTCACCCCAAGACACCCCACAGTACAGTGATTTCAAAACTTCTTTGGTCAAGGTAAAAATTTGAGTGCACATTCTCCGTGCACCTACATTTATTCATTTATAAATTATGAGCATGCAGAATGTACTATATGCATTCTACATTCTAAATTGTACAAAAGCATAGAAATTTTTCAGAAGGATGAGATAAAGACAAAATAAATGCTATATTTAATTTTTGAACTATTCTTTCTTATTAATGGCACGAAAATATTTTCTTCTTGCACCCCAGAGGATTGCCTTGCAAACCTCCTGGGTTTTATGAACCTTACCACACTTTGGAGAGCGCTGTTTTAATTAATGTGCTACAGTGGACTGAGCACCTTCTCAGTAGCAGTAGTAACAGTAGCAATCCACAAACCAGACACTTGATTTTACCATCATATTCGCATGAATTTTTCAGTCTTTCAAATCTAATTAATCTTCTGCTTTGAGTCCTCTGGAATATCTGTGGCTGGTTTGATTTAAAAACACTGTTATTATGGTATTAGGAAGTGATGAAGTAACATCACATTCACATAAATTTTTCAGATTTTCCAAGTCTAATTCTACTTCTGCTTTGAATATTCTGGAATATATGTGGCTGGCTTGAGTTAAAAACACTGTTATTATGGTATTAGGAAGTGATGAAGACTTGACCATAGCTGTCTGCTCACTTCCTCTTGGATAGAATCACAGAAATTAAATAAGAGAGTGTTTGTCATTTATTTAATTGTTTGGAAATGACTGTTTATTAAAAAGTACTGGAGGATGGCTGATGTATTTCCAGTATTGGCTTCAGTACTTGAATCAACATTGTAATCTAAAACACTCTTGCATTTAGACCTGAATTAATGACATATCATTTATCTAGGAGCCTAGCACAAACATTACCATTAATTCAAATTATTAAAATAAACGAATTAATCCAAATTCTGAAATGATTTTAAATTTTTCTTTGAACTTCCAGCTTTTAATATTTATATAAATCCTGTAAAACATGATTGCTTTTTTTGTTTGTTGTTCTGAAGGTCAAATATTAGAACGCCACAATTTTGGCACTAGCAGAATATAGAAGGAGAGCAACCACCTCCAGAACTCTTCTATCCCAAAACAGGACTCTGAGGGTGACCTGGGCTGTATCGAATGGCTGCTGTAAAGAACAGACTTCAGTCCTCTGGTCTGCTGTCTCTGACACACACATCACTGCAGCAGCAATCTTCCACGAAAACTCCAATCACAGAACTTTGTTTTTCCAGAAAAAAAGACCTTTAACTTTAACATCAAATAATTACAATTGTAACCAATAGATTTTTAAAGTGTAATATTTTAAACTGATTTTTCTGTTTTCTATCCCTCAGAACATCACATGGTGTTCAGCTTACTATTTTTCTCACTGTAATAGCTGACTCTCCATCTCTGTACACCTTGCCAAGCTGTAGTGGTCTAGAGAGTGTCACAGCCACCCTTAAGTATTAATAGGGAGTTGCTGAACCCCAGCATGTGGGAAAACATGGATAGCACTGAAGTTCATTGAAAATCCCTGTCCCTGTTTGAACCAAGTAACATGTAAACCACATAAATCACTGACATGTAACTGCTCTGATTATGCCACGTTTCTGCCATTGTTGGTTTTTCCTTCCACAGTTTAAAACTATGAGAGGATCAACCATACATTATCTCCGCCTTTCAATAGCAACACTGTCCTTCACTTAAAGCTAGAAGCCATTATCTCGCCAAATTAAGGAAATCTCCTTGTGATTCCATGGACAGGATGGACACTTATTCATTCCTCTCTTGATTTTTGCCAGTGAAAAGCTATCCGTGCTTCTCTAGAGCCTCTTCAACAGCAAAGAGCCTGATCCTGTTCACATTTAGGTAAAAAAGTTCCCACAGAGTTAATTGGAAATCGAGAGTAGACCATGGTCAAAAGTACTGTAGTGTACAGACATCACAGCAGCACCTAGCTGGCAAGAAGATTAGCAAGCACATCTGTTCTGAACCATTAAAATGATATAAAGAAATTGCCTTTAAACCACCTGCAGGACAGTAATTTCATACAATCATTACAGAGTCGTTAAAAGTTAATGTAGAAAAACCACCACTGTGGGAAACAAAATCTTCCTCTGTGTTCACTAGATACTGTAAAAATGTGAGCAGAGAACAGTCTGAAAACTTATTGTGTCAGATGATTATGGCTTGTCTCCAGAATACATTGTCTCAAGTATTTCCTTTGTCACAGATTAGACTACTTACTACATTTTCAAGCCATAGAGAGAATTTCCATGTTGGACATAACATGCACAGGGCAGCAGGATTCGGGAATGCTGTTGAGAAGCTATTCTTGAATTCTGAAAGTGGTATAGCGATCTGAATGTCAGTTTTGAAAATCCTTTTATTCGAAATAGAAACACCAGGATGGGTATAAGCAACATGGACATAAAGAAAGATATGCTAAAATTGAGGAAAAGACATAGTTATTCATGCTAGGATCAAAGCAAGACTAGAGAGAAAAAAGCATTAGAGAGTGAAAAAAGGAACCTAATGTTTTAGATCAAAATAAGAGACACGCATCAAATTATATAACAGAACACTGTGATTAAATACTGGAACATTTTTTTATAATCATTTATTACATGGATAACATGAATGTGAAGGAACTATGAAGGGAGCCATGGAAAGAAGAAATACTGCTTACAAATGCGTTCATCTGCTCTGAGGGGCAGAAAGTTCTCGATGACAGACTGGGCTGGAAGACATATCTGGAAAGCACTGCCTGTTGGCTTTGTTAGGACTTCGATGTTGTTCCCCCCAACAATCTTGTAAACAAATTATGGAAATACAAGTTTGGACAAAACCATTGGGATCAGGAAACCTCCATGCACATGAGGAAGATAGTATCTGATGTAGAATCACTAGTATGCACCCATTAACTGCAAAGCTACATTGTGTGGAGTATTTTCCTTAATTAGTGAAAGAAGGGAATAGAAAATCTTATTAATTGCAAATAGGATTAGAAGCAAAGGGGCTGCATGCACTTTGGAAGGAAAAAAGGAGGAACGAAAAATGGACTTGGCAGATTGGAGGAAAGGTTTGAAATCAAGAGCATGTAATTTAAAAGGCTCTGGATATTGTAATGATTTAATTTTAAAAGCACATGATATTGAGATGTGTGAGAGAGTAAATCCTAACTGTAAAAATATACAGCATGAAAAAATGTGTGAAATAGTCTTTTAAATCTACCAAAATCCATTTGAGTTATTTTTTCTTTACTTCAAGAAAGATGTATCAGACCTGTAATCTCTACAAAAAAAACCCAAAGCCAACAACACAAAACCAAACAAATAAGCAAACAAACACCCCCCCCCCAAAAAAAAAAAAAAAAACCCCCCCCCCCCCAAAAAAAAAAAAAAAAACCCCCCCCCCCCCAAAAAAAAAAAAAAAAACCCCCCCCCCCCCAAAAAAAAAAACAGTCAAAGAAACACCAAAAAAAACCCCCAAAACCCAAAAAAACCAGAAAAAAAACCAACAAAAAAGAGAGCAAAAAGAGTGGTCAGAAATGTTGAGAATGTAATTGACACAGAAAAACAAGGAGACCTGGTACGGAGAAAACTGAAGCGTGACATATTACTGCCAATGAAACACAATCTGTAAGATTTAAATTCTGATTTTGAAAAATTCAAATGCAATAAGATGTTCCCCACATCTACTGGGGAGGGAGCAAGAAAGAATATCTCAATTCCAGCAAACAATAGTGAGGTTGACTATCAGGGAAATAATCCATTAGAGTAGCAGAGTAACAGCAGATGCTTCGCAGAGAAGTTCTGAAATTCCCATCCCTGGAATTTTTAAGACATTGATTTGTCAAATATTAGTCAGGGAAATACTGATGTAATTGACTCCTGAATCACGGCTGATGTTCCGGGAGCCATGGATGTTCCTCTACCATCCTGTGGTGTGGCAATTGCCTGGAGTTTTGGAATAAAGTCATTTGTCCAATCCATAACTAACTTCAGAGGGACACAGTTTTCCCATGCCTGCTGAGGAGGGGGTAGGACTGGAGTGAAAGGAGGAATGGAAGGAGAGCTGGAAATGGCTGATACTGGTCTGGAAGGCAGAGTGCCAGATAATAAAAAAAAAAACATTTAAAAATGTATAATTTAAAATATTTCAGTAAAAGGTAAAGCTACAAATACGATAAAATAATCAAAGGAAATAGACATTTCCGTAGCAAAAATACGGTCTTATGTCATTTAAATACACAAGCAAAAAGCCAATCAAGTATTCTGTGAAGCCACCAAGGGATATACAGAAAGTGGGAAGTAAGTTAATGACGTTAGTATTGCTCTGAGCCTGAATAAATTCTCTGCTTTCGTCTTCATGAAATAAGCCAAAGGTCAGATTCTGAGGATTGGGATATTTTCCCGAGTGGGAGGGAAGGGAATGGAAGCGTTGAGAGACTTTATGAGTACATCAAAGCAGAGAGGCAATTAGAGCTGATAAAAGTTCACATAGAAGCAGATAGAGATAAATTGCATTCCAGATTTTTTTTAACCTAGCAAGTTGCGGAAAGATGTAGAGGTTTCCAGCTCACAAGCTCTAAGAAAGCATAATATATACACAGCATTCAAGAGAACAGAGATTCAAGAGCCAAATTGGGGCAGCCAAGACACTGAAGTTTATTTATTTGGTGATTTGTATTTCTGTTTATTTATTGTCTCAGCAACACATGAGGGAAAGACTTTTTAATGAGATTCAGTGAAGTGAGTTATACATTGACAAAGGAATGAGATAGCAGTAAGCATTGATCTGAAATCATCACTGTGGTGTTTTCAAACCAATTTGCACTTTGCAGTCTCAGGTGTTTGCTTCCGTTGAAGTTGTTTTCTTAATATCTCATACTTCAATCAAACATATCTGAGTTATTTGCTGTAGAATTAAGACAGAAGATAATTCACTGATATTCTGTTATGATGATCTCAAATGGAACTTGTACGTACCCTTTTAGCTGTCTTGAGTAAATAAGTCAAATAACATTTGCTGCCTTCTTCAGCCTACTTTAGCTTTGCTCAGTAGACCATCCTATACAGGATATTACTGGGTTCTTTATAAGCCAAAACCAGGGAGAAGAGTTAAGAGGAGAGAGTTAAGAAGAAATGTGTGGTTTCCCAGATAACATGAGTTAGTGTACTGCCCAATGCATTCAGAAGACGGGACTACACCGATTTAGAGAAAGAAACTGTGGGAAATCTACAGCATCTACTGATGCCGCTATGCTAACATGCATAGACACTTGTGACCTTCTCTTTAAGTGAGGGGCTTCCTGTAAAGCTCACAAATGTGTATTCTATTTTCAGTATTATTCATAATGTTTTAGTCTTTCTGCTCCCTCATCTATGGCACCCTATAGCCTGATGGAAACAACTTTGCAAAATGGAGTTTTAAGGTGGTTTTCTTTGATTAATAAAAAGCCAAGGTTCATCAGATGTTTAGATCCAGCTATATGCATATATTAGATCCAGTAAAAATCCAGATGTTTAGGTCCAGTTTGACCTCAAAATATTAGCACAAAAATAATAATTGAAATTATTAGTACAAACTGGTCTTCTGAATATGTTAAAAACAAACCCAAAAGCACTGTCATCTCATTCAAAAGTCTGCCTTGTAATGCATAAGCACTTAGTGATAGGAGTAGTCGACAGCAAGCTGAAAAAATCTGCACAGGAGATCACTTTTCCACAAAACTGTTACAGCACATCAAAAAGCAGTTTCCAGTGAAAATGGCAAAGGGAAAGACAAAAGCCAAGGAAAACTTGGATACCTCTGTCACAAACTGCTTCAGACAATCCACACACTCGTAAAGATGGTTCTGGTTAGAACTGTTTGGATTCAGTCAGCTCCTCTGTTTTCAGAAGTGCTACTAAAAATTCCTAATTGAGAAAAAATTACTTTTGAAACATCCTCTTTTCACAAGATAAAGTATCAAGTATATTGAAAGTTAAAGAAGGATTTTTAAAAAAACATTAGATAAATATGATCTATGTGATTATGAAAAATACATGTTAAAATGAGCTTTAAAATACTGAAATGCTGTATAGCTCTTAGTGTGTGGTTTACTGGAAAAACATTTTCATTCAAAATGCAACATTTAAACAAACCAAAAAAAGATTTTATTCAGAATACCATCCTGAAACTGTGTAAATGTGTCTTACAGTTCTCAAAAGACATTTTTGCTAGCCTTTTAATCATTTCTAGTTGCAGGCATTTGAATACAGTTTATTGAAATTGTAGTTTTGAACAGTAAACAAAAGTGACAATAAATAAAATGAATAAATACATATTTTACAAGGAAATTTAAAAATATGAAATCTAGTGCCAAGGAATTTAAATTTTAATTCTGAATATCAAATAAAATTCCTATATTAATCCATCAGGCTTTGATTAGATGACTTGACAGCCCTTTCCATTCAGAGAAAGGCTGATTAACAATTTCAAATTTAACAGTTTCAGGGTTTTTCTGCAGCAGTTGCAAGTCATCTTTAGACATGGAAAGTGACCCATGTTCCCTTAATCTACACTGAGCATATGAACACTAAGTGAACTATCCTTATTGATTAGTTGCTAAATTTAGTATTTAGTAAGCAATGTAGTATTTTAGTAAGTGCAGTGCCTTGCTTTTCAAGTCCTGCTGCAGCCATTGGCTCTGAAGAACAGGCATTTTATGGATTATTTTGTCTTTTCTTCCAGCTAAAGGAGTGGGGCTGGGTCACAGGGCATGTCTCTGGTATGTTGACACCAGGCACCGCTCAGCAGGACCTGGACACCTGTAACTCTAGTTTAAGCAGTAAGGATTTGGGGGGGGCACATTTTTCATCTTTTAATATATTTTATATGCAAAAGGCTGGTACCCAGCAACTACAACAATGAATTGATGACTGAGAGTATTGGATTTAATTTCTGGCTTTGTGGAGATATCAAATATGTTGCTTATATTCTCTACAGCATAGTTTCTCCTCCTCTGTCAGAGGATTTTAATGATTCTAGCTCTGCTTCCCAGGAGTGTTCTTGATGAGCTTTAATTAACATGTTTAAAGGGTTCTGAGCTCCTTACCTATGCACTGTAATATCAATATGAAATACGATTAGATTTCAGAAACAACGACTATCCCAAAGGTTGATAACAACAAGATTAATAATATATTGAATTTTATGTCATCTGTTAGCATCTTACGCAACAGATATTATGGTTTATACTTGCGCCTGCCCAGAGGAGAAGAGTTTTTGACTGAAGACTTTTTTCCTCTCTATTTTTATGTGTCATATCTAAACCAGTTCTGGTAAAAAGTCTCTGTTCCTTTCAGTAGTCATTAGAGATTTTCTTTTTAATAGGTAAGATCACTGAGGTAGTGACCAAAAAAACTCTGTCCCCCACACAGGAAAAGTGAATTGCATGCTCCTCAAACAATCTCACATCAATTAAGGCCTTCTTACTACTTACTCAGGCAGGTTCACTCAGTACAGTACTCACTGTTTCCAGATTTAAAATGGAATTGTGCAGCTTCCCTCAAATTCTCAGTTTGAGACTAATTCACATCCAGTTTGGCCAAAACTGTCATCTTTTGTCATCTGACAGCCATCCAGCGCAGTACTGAATGTGATTTGATTGCCACGGTCTTGGACTTCTGGTTTTAGAGAATTACTTGTCACACTTGTGGTAAATCCTCCCTCTTAGTCTCTCTCAGACATGCTACAGTTACAAACAGTCACAGAAAGAAAAGCAATCTTGTCATGCTTTGAATAAAGCGGGGCGCACTCTTGGGTGGGTATTGATAGCCTTCTGTCTCCACTGTTGCTGTTTGATTGAAAAACAAGGCTTTTACCAGCATTATATGGAATCAGACATCCAAAAGTTGCTGGCAGTGAGTGCCAATGCTCCCTGTACACAGTAGGACTCACCAGAGCATCTGCAAACCCTGCATGTGCTGACCAAGGCAGTTCCTAATCTAGGCCATCCTGATTCAGCAGGATATCTCAAGGGCTAGTTTCAGAACACTATCAGGATTTATTTTCTTTTTCTTTTTTTTTTTTTTTTAAATATTCCAAGACATAGATGCCAGTACAATTCTCTTTCTTAAAAAATTCTTTACCTTTATTCAAAACCCATTAAATAAATACAAAGTTTTTGCAATGGTACCAAGAATCCAGGCCTCTCCCAGGCTCATTCATTTTTGCTGTTTTTCTGGCGTCATGATGGTGTTTTTTGCCCATTTATAATGAAATATTTTCAACAGAAGTGCTCAAGAACATTCCTATCTGCCCGTTTCCTGAATGCACACATCCCTTTGGTTAACACAATTTACTAGAATGCTGAGCTTGAATCTGCTCTGGCAGTGGCTGACACTTGTAGAGTGTTGTCAAACGGGGAATGTTACCACTCCTTGGGGACGTAGGTTAAATGATGGGATGCTGATGTGTAGGTGAGTTCAGAGAGCAGCCCCAGTCCAACAAACGCAGATGCAACAGGCAGCAGCACCTCTGCTCTGTGGATATTTATGAGATGCAGGCATCAAATCTGTTGCAGCTTGAGGGACTTCTGGACTCTTCCAGTATCATAATTTTAGACATGAGGAAATGTAATAATTTGAATTACTTTATGTGTCATTATGTTTCTGCAGAGTCAGGCAAGAATGAATATGTCTGTTTTCTCTCTCTCTCTCCTTTTTTTTTTTTAATGACTTCCTCCTTACATATATTTTTTGCTCAGACACCAATGAAGTTTTGAGACTTAAGACAAAATTTAAAAACTACTGAATAATACAGTTAGCTTCGTAGTTGCCAGTATTGTTTCAGTTTCATCCAGTGTTAACTGCCTTACAAACTGCCTTTTGAATATTCAAATAAATTTCTATGTATTATTAATTAATTTTACTTTTGCTTCCTATGTTGTATAAATAATTGTAATACATAATTATAATACATTATATATATATGCAATAATTCCTGCTGTTGACCATTCTAAACTTACAATATTTTACCGTCACTACATCTCTTACTTATTTTTCCCTCTTGCAAGGGAAAACATAAGACACCATTTATTTTAGCTTGTTTTCAGCCAAAGCATTCATTTCACATCAGACTTTCAGTGCCTATTGATAATTTCATTGCTTGTTTTTAATTAATATTATATGTCATTCAGCATATGACACTCAAAGTAAATGTTAAACCCCTGGCAGAAAAAAAATGCAATTGGCACTTCATGTGCTGCAATAAAATGGCAGAAAGAGTTGGTGTTGTTTGGCAAAAGGAGTGCTGTGCTGGGAAGATGGAGCATGATAATCACCTCTCCTGACACTGATAACCACTTAAGAGTCACAGGGCTTATGACACTGACCTCAGAAAGCTAAAAAGAAAGTAGGTGCAACATGCTTGTCCAACAGCAGCATTGCCGCACTACTGCTTCATCCCTGGGATAAACCAGAGTGCAGGACTCAGATTCTCACTGTTCAGGATCTGCAGATGAGATGTGTGATATACTCTGACCTCTCCTGAAACAGATGTCAGTCTTTTTAATGGGAAATTATTTTTATGGGGAATCAAATAGTATTATTATCTATCATTGTTATCTGATATAACTGAACACCATAAACTCTACTCAGTGATTATTATTACTGTCATGACCTGTCATTTTCTCAGGTTGCACAGTTAACAGTGAGGTGCATCTATCATGAAGGTGTAAGAGAAGGAGAAAGGATTTATTTTGTGGCTAATCCAGGCTGCCTTTGTGTCTTGATTTTGTTCACTTGACCACCTTTCTCTGTTTTCTGGAACTTACACATGTATCTGTAGAAAATTATAAAAGTACACCCTGCCGAACACACTCATCAGGATTTGTAGGTTGTTGAGACCCTGAGCTGAGAATAGAACATTAGAAATGCTGTAGACATTCCACCCTGGCAGGGTCCATGAAAGCTGCCTTGTCCCCATCACTGCCACCGCCTTGGAGACGAGCATGTCTCCTTAAAACGCGTGATCAGTCCAAGAACCAGTTTACATCAATCTCCCTAATCTTTTGTAGTGTCACCAGTCACCACGAACAATAGGGTTTGATTGAGATTTCTTCTCTTTTGAAGGAATCAAATTGCGGTTTTGTCTCCCATGAAATAAGGCTCACTTGTTTGTGACTAAGATATATTATATATCATCATTTTTTTCCTTGTTTGTATGCCTATATATGTATGATGTGCTCAGCCAACATTGTGATAAATAAATTTCTTTCATAAAAATCTCTCATGCTTTGAGGTCATATCTCTTTACATTGTTTTCTGGCAACTGGAATTAACAATACCTCTTGCATAAAGTTTAATATTAAGATTCACTTCCATACTGTTAATGTCTGGCAGGTAACACTTGTTTAGAAGGAAATCTTATTTCCATGCAAATAGTTTCTCTAGCTTATCTGTGCAAGTACAGCTCATGACACAGAAGATGCTAAAGGATGTACAGCTGCAAAATGGAGGTCTAATGGATTTCAATAGGCTGAGGGTTTTTTGTTTTGTTACAACTCACCATGACACAGACCAAAATATTTTTGCATATCTTACAATTAATGTAAGAAGGCACAGTAAAAACTTGTCAAGGTTCTGCTGTGGTATAGACATCAACCATGTTCAAACAGCTCATCATTTTACAAATAACCAGAAGAATTACCTTGTGATACCTTTTCTTCTAGGATAAAATATGCAGGGGAGTTGAATAAGATGGTCTTTAAAGGTCTCTTTGAACACAAACCATTCTATAATTCTGTGATACTATGAATGGAAGGTTATTTTTGTACGAAGGTAATAAACGTCTTTATATTAAAACACAAATACTCCACCCACCCAAATAATACACAAAATAATACACAAAAACTTTATATCAAATAGAAATTCCAGAAGGGATAGATACACCTTACTTTATCTCAATTCTAATGAAAGTGAGGGAGAAGAAATATATTTCCTTTTCCCAGTTGCAACTGACACAGATTTCCCATATCAAACTAAATATCAGAGTTCAGCTATCAATAGTGCTACTCCTGTTTGTTCTTTGACCTTTTAATACACCTTCCACTTACGATGTAAACACTACCAACATGCTGAACATAGAAAAGCAATTGGTTATGAATCACATAATCACGGTTTTTACCATGATTATTCCAAATTACGCAACAGACATTGGAAAGGTAAAAAGTGCCATGGTTCCTTCCCCAGCTGTCTATGTATTAAAAAGCTGAATCTTATTTTATGTACACAACTCCATTTTATATTTCTGATACCAGAAAGACATAAATCATGATCATTATTTCAGATATATATATTAAGGTTGTAACCTTTTAAACTGGACTTTTTTCGCTGTATTATGCTGCCTTACACTGGGAAAAAAAACCAAACAAACAAACCCAAAACAACAGAAAACAAACCCACAAACAAAGAGTATAAGACTGACATTCTCCATCAGCTCCTTGATACCTGCAATTTTTTAAATTAAGACTAGCAAAAACTTATTTAAAGCTTTAGAAGAGATGGATTTGATCAAAAGTCCTGAAGCTGTGGAAAATATGCCAAGGATCTAACCCAGTACTACTGGTCATGATGTGCAAAAACTTGAAATTTGCCTATGGTATGCTTAGCTCGATGGAGCACAACTACGGTTTCTCACACAGGTATAATTTCTGTAAAACCATTGGTGCTAAACAAGCAACAAACTGCAGCACCAAAGTTTTAATTGCAATGATGTATTGAGACAAGGAGGGAAGAAAAGGTAGAATGAGTGCTGGAAAGCCTCCTGCGGCAAAGCAACTGTTGGAAAGAAAACTAATCAGACACAGTTGGAAACAGTTGGCTTTGATAGACTGTAAACAGTAAAAGTCATGATTTCTCTCCAAGTCATCTGACACCTTCATTACTGCAATTACTTATTTAATGCCCCTCACATCAAGAAGCAAACACAGCTTTATTAGCTCAAGCAAGCTTATTTTTTAATCTGTATTCTTCACCAGTACTTACCAATTAACACTGTGCATCAACAACCTGCATTTGTAGCAGCTGCTGAGCTAAAAATGTATTCAGATCGCAGAACAGTATTCAGAAGTGTCATACTCCTTCTAGGAACATGACCAAGTGAAGCCACTATTATAAAATACATTTTGAATTACAGCTTCGTGATACCTGAAAGGGACATGTTAATCTGTAGATTTACCAGAGCTGTCCAGCTTAAGAGACATTAATCATTGCATTTCACTCTGTATGTTCTTGGTCCTACTTTACAGATGTTCAACCAAGAAAATATCTCAGGTTTCACCCACAGGCATCTTTCAAAATATTTAACTTTAAATCTCAACTTCTCATGCTACACTGGTTAACTCATCTGTGAAATCTTGGTATCAGGGCTGTTGCAACCAAAACAAACTCAGGAAGTAAAAGAAGATAGGTCTGTGAGGAGAAACAATACCCCTTAATAGATCAGCTGTTACACTTTCCATGGAAATGCATTCAGACTCAAGCTTTTCTTAAAGTAAGAACCAGAAATAGCTGAGAAACTTTCGGGATTTTGTAATCTCATTTTGTAAAAAATTTACATTCCTGGATTCTGGCCACAGAGATTTGACAATTTTCAAAGACATCACTTCCACAGAGTTTTCATAACAGCTGTAGTGAGGCTTTATTTAGCCAAATGCCTGTAATACATGTTTATCTCCCTTGCAGTGCTGAGCCAGATGTCAAGTGGAAGGCTTGGAGTGATTTTTTTCTGTCATCAGATTGATTGAAACTTTTTCTGTCTTTCCAGTGTGCTGGTGCAGGTAAGAACATATTTGTAATACATACAAAATACCAGTGAAATCTGGATAAGTGGCTGCAGTTAGCAAGAAGAGTTGATGCATTCAAAGGAAATATCATCAGTGTATTTTATTATAATCAAATATTTTGACCCTTTAAACAAAGAGTTTCATTGAAAATACTGTAATATGCCTTCAAAATTTAAGCCATAAATTGAAATGGAAAATGAGTTTTGATTTGTTTTGTCAATTTCCTTGTTATTAGGCTGGCTGAAGAAAAGTTAGATATATTTTCTGTAGAACTGAAATGTGTTCCTTAATCTGTCTTTGCAAATGCAGAATTCATTGACCTGCACTTTGAGATTAAAGAGAAGATCTCAGATGGAGCTAAGAGTTTAAATAGAGGTAATAGAAGTCAACTTTCCATTTTTTTTCTGAACACAATCTTGCACACAAGAAATATAGATCATGTTGCAAAATGCAAAAGCTGAATCTGCTAAATGATGCTCAATTTTTTTTTTCATGTTCCACGTTTCAGATTCTTTTAAAGGTTTTTCCTTCTTGAACTGCAATTTTAGTAGATGACTTTGCCCAATAAAAGTTGCTTCTGCAAAGAATCATCATGGAGTAGGTAATGTTAAACGTGCAAACTGAGTTGTAGTCATTTCTTCCGTACCTTGAAAGAGTAAAACTCCAGTGTTTATGATCTCAGAGGAGGCAAGCAGCCCTTCTGATCCAAGTCAGTCTCCATTAAAGTCTTGTAATGCACACTAATGCAGTGTTCCTAAGGGAATGCCATGGTGATATTTATCCTTGCTTGCATACTAAGAAAATCCCTGCCAAGCGGGAGAGGAAGCATCTGTATGCGTGGTTGAGCGACATTTTTATGCTAGCAGATATTCAAGAGCTCTGAAAAGATTCAGATGCAGTAGGACATGAATTTGAAAAAAACACCTGAGGAGAGGGCATTTGACATTTTTTTCCCCCTTTAGTTTGGGGGCTTACCTTGACATTTAAAGTAATAAAACCATCTGCAAAATCATGTCTTGTCCAGGAGTGCCATTATAACAAGTTGAACTCTTCAGATTGGATGAAATAACAACTTAATTGTGGTCTTAATAGATTTCCCAGTTGCTTGCTGCAATCAGACCTACCTTTTTAGCGGTCCTCATTGCTCATTAATTACATTTCCTCTCTTAATTTCTCAATTTCTTTCCTATTCCTTGAGGAGCATGGAAACCAGTACAACTAATCACCTCTGAATTATGTATGTGAATCATCCCAGAAACACGTGGTTAGGATCTTTCTCTAGGTCAAGAGGGTATTTTAGATACAGAATAATTTCTCATCTTGTGGTAAGGACTTATTGTGAACTTCAGTTCATCCAGAGGCTGTGTTAACAACCAGCTCTTAGGCAGGAATTTTCATTCTAAACTAATCAACATGTCCTAAATCTTAAACTACTATAAATGAGAAATAATTTGAGATGACTGACTCACCTGATCATTCTTTTCTTTCCTATCAAATGAATTTAAACTCTCTAAGTGCTCTACCAAAGGGACTTTAATTAACCTAACACCCTGACTGCTATGATTAAATACAATGTGGATACTTTTCTTATACCATGCCACATTATGACATAAGTTTCAAGTTTAAAGATGTTACCTGGCACAATGCATTATTTATGTGACTGCAATGGAGTTGTGATACGAAAATAGAAAAGCAATTAGAAGCAGAACAATGCCTAAAACGGGTATCTGTTTTCTCTAACAAACTAATTCAATACAATAGTTTAGCAAATTATTTCTGAGTAGCACTATACCGAAGAATCTCAAAATAAAAAAATGTTGCATTTCTGTCCTAGTCCTCAGTATTTTTCATTGTCTTGAATGGGATTCAGTTCAGTTTTTCTCCTTATATGGGTCTTTCTTTGGCTTACTTATAAAAAGTGATATCTGTCCCCAGTTGCTGAGTGTCAGAGGGTTTTTGGGTGCACAAGAAAAATATTATATGTGATCAAGATGTATCTTTCTTTTTTGTAGCTCTATAGAGCCAGTCATATACTCTCTGTTTAACAACAAGTAGTTATGACTTTGCAAGCATTTAAGAAGTCCACAGAGAATCCAGGCCTCAAGTGCTGTGTTCCTTCCTGCGGAACACAAAACCAAATTAAAAAAGTACATTTTTCAATAAGAAATTTTCTGAGGAGCAATGAAAGCTGGATTCCAATGACTCATTTTGATGATATAATGAACCTGAAGGTAATGCGAAACAAAGCTTTGATTAACCATGTTTATGCTTTATGCTGCAGGGTTCCCTTCAAATTGTCATTTTCCCTGGAAAGTCCAACACCTGCCAAGAATTAGAAAGACAACTATGGATGCAAGCGTGTGTAGGAATATATCTGTATTTATTTTTACGTGCAGTAAGTGAATTAATAAACATGCAACAAGGCATATTTTCCCAATTATAGTTTATTTATCATGCAACTCTAAATATTGTGATACATTTTTCAACCAAAAAATGTAGATTTCCTTAGTTCTGAGTGATATTTTGATATGTATGAGATTTCACTATCTCAGGAAGACTTTTGGGACCCAAAATATTGATTATTCTCTACATATCTGCATTAACTGATAGATTTAAAAAAGCAAAATCAGTGCATCTGCAATACTGTCAACCATTTAAGTTTCTCTCTATCTGTAAATCTACACAACAAAACAGCCAATGTGAAACTCAGTTAGTTTGACAGATAACAGACATCCATAGTGAAAAGCTTTACTATTTGCTGATATGTGATTTTCTTATATGTTGCCTTGGAATACAGCACTCAGATCCCTTGGATATTCAAGATTTAGTCCTTGCTATCACAGGAGAACCATATCAAATTACCAGTTTCATAAATGCACTAAATTTATGAAGCGCATTTATGAAGCAGCTTAAAATTCAAATTGGAACATGCTTGTATAATTTCAGCTCTATTATAGCTAGAAACTTCATCTCATTTCTCACTTGAATTTATTCTGTGCAAATTTACACAAACTTGTCTTCCACGAGTATTTTCCCTTTTTGTTTACACTTTCTTTCTCCTATGTATTTACTCTTGATGGAATAAAAAGGAAATCATGAAAATTATGGAAGGAAATTATATCAACTTTAAGGTGCTGTTTTATTTTGAAGTTATATTTAAAGTTAAAATAAAAATCCAATTCACCAAGCTATTATTTTTAGTACCTATACCTTATACACTTAATATAAGACTCAATGAACGAATACGAAAGTGGTGGTTTTGATCACATTCTACAGGTATGTTAACAGCTACTTATGTCTACAGGATTAAGGAAATATTTTTAAGATCTTCGTAACTAAAAGAAATTTAACCAGGAATATGAGGTATCAGGAAACACATGAAATCACAATCTTCATAATAATTAAATGTAACACCACACAGTTATTTTTGACATAAGTAGTAAGAGTGAGCTCCATCCAAGACATGGCTACAGCAGTTTTATGTCTGGA
This sequence comes from Oreocharis arfaki, assembly GCA_013398015.1. NCBI lineage: Eukaryota > Metazoa > Chordata > Aves > Passeriformes > Paramythiidae > Oreocharis > Oreocharis arfaki. The sequence continues at coordinate 624,770 of VZRR01010028.1, read as the reverse complement.
GAAAGGGTCACATTCCTGTAAGCCACAATAATTCAGAGAAGTCATAGACATTCTAGCTCCTTCACCAAAACAGAAAGATAATGGTGTACCTGAAGAGTACTTTGCTTTCAAACATTCTCCAAATATTTTCTAGACCATAGATGGGCGGTTCATTAATCAAATAAATTGTCTCCTAACTAAACCAAGTTGTTTGAGACACCCTTCAAAATCCAGTCTCTTGGAATTCTTGTTTGCTGGCAGTCAATACTAGCAAAAGCGAAACAAGACTGAAAACATTAATTTCCCTGGGTTACAGTGCAACCAGCTTTAAGAAGTCTAAATAAATTTCGGTATGTGTGTTTGAATGGTTCAGCTTAAAACTTTCTACCACTACCAAGTACTAATAGAACTTAAGTTCTTTTTCACTTTACTCTTACTTGTTTTATTCTGCTTCCCTGTGCAAACCATTGGCAGCATGTACCAGTTTAAGCTTGTATCTAAGCTGCAGAACAAAAAAGGAAAATGACAGCTACAGCAGATGTCATTGGTAACTTGCTATTTGTACACTTTACTTAAAATTATCGTCTGAATGCAAGTCTTTAATCAACACATATCTGAAAATCTGTCATAGAAGAAACAGATCAAAAAGCAAGAAATAAAATTATGAATTAATTTTTCCTATTAGTTATTTTGGATATGGGTAGTTACTCTAGCAGATTTATAGGGTGTATCTAGGGCATCAAAACACTAAAGACAAGAAGTTTTTTCCAACATTTGAGCTGAAAATCTCAGAAAATTAGACCTAACCAAGTCTCTGCTTCTGGAGATGGCAATGTAGAAGCTAGAAAAAATATATAAATGTTTAACAACTCTTCAATTAAGAATCAAATTTTATTTTAAAATTGCTAAGGACTTGGATAGCTCTTATTTTTTCAGTAGCAGATTCTCTCACAACAGATAATACTCCATGAAGTTGTCTCTTTCTTGTAGGGTCACTCCATGATGTATCTTGTGATGTAAATAAGTTACAATGAGATGTTCTTTCGAATTCCTTTGTCTATGTCCATTAACACAAAGAAGCCTAAAATAATAGTAAGTACTCAGGGAAATGCACACTAGAAAAAAAAATCCTTGACCAGTCAGAGCTAGCCAAAAAGAATGCTCTTTATTCTGTATCTATGTCATGGGCTGAATTTGGAAGACTGTAGTTCCTGAGCCTGCCAAAACTCCTCTATTGATGCACAGCTCTTGCAAAGTGTAATCAAACAATTTAGACTGTAACAGCTTAAAATCTGCTTTAAATTTTACCAGAGCAAGTGTAGAAGTCCTTGAAACCATAATCTTCTCCACTGTGGTCTGCCGTTGCAACTACAGAGTAAAGCTGGGGCAGGAAAGGTGCTCCTTCATTGATTTCTTCACTTCTTAACAGGAAATAATTTAATTGTCTGTTTGCATTATAATTATGTAGCATGCTGTTTTTACACTGAAGAGTATCATTCAACAAACATAAAATTAGTATAAAACCTAATATGTCTTTGAAGCAGATTTTCTGATAGATTTCTCAGGGAATTGTTAAGAGGTAACGTAATTAGAAATATAACATAGAACATTTATATGGATTATTCCTTTTTACAGAGATAAATTGTCCAGTGGCCATGCACTTTCTTATTAATCAGATCCTGCAAACCTATTTATAAAGCACAGCCAAGGAAAAGTCCCTTTGAAATGTCATTCTGACTTTACCAGGTGAAGTTCTGTTTGTTCCAACACGGAAAAGCAATCTAATTATCTCATATATGATTCCAGAACCCTTCAGAATGCTGTAAATGTGAAAAAGCTATTCAACAGGGCTAAGGCCAGGGAAATGAAATTTTGAATTAGCCATTCTTTGGGAAAATACATTTAAATGGAGCCTGGAAGTTACAGAATGTGCAATACCCAATTAAATTTGATCTTTACAGAATCAAACCCCTTCTCTATGAAAGTAGGGTACATTGAGCACTTGTATTCTCACCTGTACTGAACAGAGTATGAATCATAAATCAAAGAGCGATGACCGAAGTAGTCCGCTCAGCTGGATTTCTTTATTCCTGCACAGTAGTAGACTAATGATCCAGAAGGTAATCCCTGTTGTAATCCTTTAGCTGTGGATGAAAGGAGACCCTCAGCCCCTCAGCATCACTGGCACTACACTTTCACATGATATTTTAATATACATGACATAAATACACAAAGTGCTTGCCTGGCTCTCTTCCATCTTCCTTTTGGAGAACTAATGCGGATGACAGGCCAGTGTGTAAACTATACCACTCACTACTCACAGGGCAAGTCAGAGGACATATAGCTGGTTTTACCTTAATCTCCTTGATAGTATGCTATAGCTTTGCTGTGAACTGATCTCCATTTTCCCTTCCTTGTGCTGCCAAAAGTCAGCAAAGAACCAGGGCGGCTGCTGCTGCTGCTGCTGCTGCTGCCACCCCTCTGTCCAGTATCACAGAGGATGGAAGGGCAACACAACGGCTGCATTTGTCATTTCCCTTGGCTGTGGGTTAAGTAAGTTGAATTTAAAAATACAGACTATAGCCACATAAAAAGGATGTAGAGACCTAAGCGAAACTACCCAGTAATCTGCGCAGTTGCCTGTTTAAGAAGGGAGTTTTGTTTTACATGCATTTTAGACTGAATTGAGTGCCTCCGCTCCACTCACTCCATAAAAGGTACTCTATATCAACTGCTCAGTGATTCTGTTTCCTCAGCTTTAGAAAACTCAGAAATGTTTGAGAAGCAACAACAACAGAAGAACAAACAAACCAAAAAACCAAATCAAACCGAACAAACAAAACCCCAAAAACCCCCAAAAAACCAACAAAACCGAAAAACAGGCTGAAAAATCAGCTCTTCCAAGACCTTCAAGACAGAGGCTTCAAAATCACTAGTCACTTTTCCTAAATGTCTGCAATAAAAAGCGGACTTTCAGATTCAGTTAGCAAACAGTAATTCAGTTGTATTCAACTCATTACGGAACACGAGCCCACTGAGCATAGGGCTCCAGCACAGTCCTGGAAACATGGATTCATTTGCAAGATGAGACAAGACAAGCAGTTTCTTCAGCCTAGCAAAGCAGGGCTGGGAGGGAAAAGCAGTCTACAAATACATCTAGGAATACAGGTCTCCAAGGAGAGAAATAGTATTCCTACAACGGGGAGATTAGGATGGTAAGAAGTGGTTGAAAAGGTGTCTGTCAGTTTAGGCTGCCATTAAAAAGAAGGCTCCCCACAAGTACAGCTGCTAGGTCTGTGCAGCAGCAGACTTAGTGGGCAAAAAACCCAGCTGTGCTCCAGAGGAAGCTTGCTAAGTTAATGAATGAACTTGCACAATGTGAGGTCCTCTGACAGCTAGAGATGACTATTTCTTCTCAAAGCCAGAGTCTTAAACCTCCAGGGAACAAACAGCCATATATAAACTAAGTTTAACACTAAGTACTTTTTCGGAGACATATTCCACACCTTCTCTACCACAACATTTAAAAGTTTCTTCTTTCTTACTACAAGCTTCACTGCTCAAGACCAGAGCTCTGACACCAGTTTTGCATCTCCAAGTACAATGCACTGCTCTGGAAGGGATCACCAGATGGGACTGAAACTACTGACACCAAATCCAGAATTTTTCAAACTCTCCTTGCTTTTTAACCAAGACTTGGTCTTTCTGCATAAATTACGTATCCTTGGCCTTTTCATGAAGAGGCTTCCTAGAATGCAGTAGTTTGCTTTCTATATTCCCTAATAAGAGAAAATTGCTTGCTTAAAACAGTGTGCAGATGTTCTGGCTGTGATTATGGGAAGAGGGACTGTCTGAAAAACAAAGATGAAGAACTGTGTTAGAATAGAAAGAAATGGTGATAAGCCATCTGTCAAACATACTTGTGACCACTTTCTGTGGAAAGCAGTTCAATAGTATATAAAACAAGCAAACAACTGGGAGCTTCCCAGACTTCATATAAATGAATTCTTCTCTATCAAAAAGCTGATTTGCAAGAACTTGATGCCTCCCAGTTAACAGCTTGGCTATTTCATAACCTACTGACAAAAGCTGCTGCTCTGAGTAAGTTTCCTAAGTAGAAAGGTCTTCACAGATACACCTCATCTAACAGAAGACAGTGGCTGTCTTTAGCTTCTCTTCTGCTTTCCCCCCATTCCAAAAATATATGTGTTGGATAAGAGCAAATTCTGACTAGAAAACTGTTAAATAAGTGCATCTACATACTAAAAGCATTTATATCACATGTTTAGAAATAACAGACTATTAGATACTGCGGTCTCATTGAAATGTGAAATAGGGCTTCTAAATGTCCAGAGCAGTTCCAGAAAAAGATCCAGAAAACAGATCTTATGCACCCTCCTCAGGGACAGTCTTCTAAGCATATTATCCTATGCAAAAGTCTATCTAATACTAAATAGTTTGCTCAGTGGCGAAGAACAAGATAATTTTTCCCCTTTTTTCATCTCATTATGGAAACAATCCCCATTGTTTCTCAAAAGCATGCTCTACTGAAAATATTGGTTTTAACATAATAATGTTGATATTTAGATATTTATCTCTTTTAGTGTATCATTATGATTTATGTCACTTTCAGTTTAATGTTTGCATATTAGGTCATATTTTTATTTTAAAATGTTGATTAAGTTATTGAAAATATTTATCCTCACAAGGAAAAATTGGTTTTTTCCCCTCCCTAAGTGTCCTGCATGTATGGGTGTGCAAAACTGAAATAAAACTTCTCCTGTTTGTTTACTTCAGAAGCAGAACACGTATCAAATTATTCTTTGGAATTTTGTAAAGACTGATGGAAAAGATGGGTGCCTAGTTTCCTACCTCCAGTTCTAAACCAATTTGGTAACCTGGCAAGCAATTTGTCTGTGACTGCTCCATATCAAAAAAGAGAAAAGCTGAAAATATTGTAGTTGCCTGAGCCAGCGCGAGCCCTGGGAGGACACGCGTTCTGTTTGATGTATCCAAGGAGAGGTCAGCCTTCCCTGCCAGTCACACAGCAAATGGGAAGTCTCCAGTGGGAAGTCAGGGGCTGTTTGCAGGCTGCTCCTGCAAATCTGGTTGTGCCAGGTTCTCTGCGATACTCCTCTCCATCAATAAGGCAGTTGTTAGACCGCTGAACCGTAAATTGAAATTCTGCTGTAATTGCTCTTCTCAAAAGGAAAGGTATATATTAATACACCAACTTTGCAAGGCAACAGTGAGATTGTTAGAGTGTGGGAAAGCCTGTGGTAAGTGGAGGAGGGAGAGAGAAAATAAAGAAAAATAAAAGAGGTAGGGGAAGGAATAGGTAATATCACAAAAGGGAGTTGGCAGCCTTTTCCATCTCCCTGCCCCAAATATCTTGCAAGCAAAGAAACTATTCCTGTACACATACATCTCTTTCCAAAAGGTCCATCTTTGAGGAGAATTCAGTATGTCTATACATGAAATTATAGCTATGATTTGGATCCAAGTTACACATTTCCATATTTTTAAACAGAAATTTTTTCTCAGACTTTCAGGTGGAACAAACACTCATAGCCCCTCAAATCCATTTTAAATATCAGAGGAGCTGTTAGGGTTTTATTTGTTTTTAATGTGCTTTTACTGGCTGTAATTTTGAATTGTTTCGTCAACTTTTGTAATTCTCATAGTGTTATACACAATTCTGACTGTTCTTGGATGGATATTGAATGCACAGATGCACACAAGCATGAAAATCCTCTCTGTGGATTTAGGACCAGAAAAGATCCTCTACTAGTGCTGGTGAAGATGCACTTAAAGATGATCCTGTACCTTTCTTTAAGAGCTCCAAGGTATAGCTTTAAAAAGCAAACCCCACTCAATAAAACAAAAACTGATTAATTCTATCCTGTGAGATCACAGGTATTCCTACCCTGTGTTAGAAGTGGAATTCTGGAGAAACATGGTGAGATCTTCCTTTAATACACACCCCAATGACCCATCACAGTTTTATTCCTTGCTCCCCAGTGGTTGCATTTTCCCTGCCAGCAGTTCTCTTCTAAATCTCCTGGTATTTGCTTCCCTCCTAACAGTTCTCCCTTTGCGGCTGGCCCGTTCATTCTCCTAATAATGCACTGTTTTGATTCCATTCTTACGACATTTTGCAGATTGGCTTTAAGATTGGTGACATGTATCAAGTCACTGACAGGAAGGAAAATTTGTGTCATTAAGTGAAATGTCAAAATTTCTCTTCAATTTTATCATTTAACCTTACCATGACCACTTTCCCGTGGAGTTGAGGTGAACAATGTTACACCTTCCACAATTAACTGCTTTCAGTGTATTAACTGGGCTTTAAATCCCCTACGGAAAGCCAAAGGTTGCTATGACATGCTAAAAGCCATCCTTTAGCACAAACACCAAGCCAGACATATTATTCTGCAGGTTAGTGCCTCTCCTGTCAGTGCTAGGTTTTGCTACAATCTACACAAACTTCAGCATGCATTTTAGACGGTGTTGATTTGCTAGCCCTCAGGGTAAGCTCCCATGGCATTATTTGAGTTATTACAATGTGTGAGTGTGTGTGTGTGTATATGTATATATGATTTCCTAATAAGTGTCCTTGGCTTTTTCTCCATCTTCATGTAACAGAGAAAATACATGTTCCAAATTCTGCAGTTTTCTATTTCTAGAACAAAATATCAGGAATATCAGGAAGATAATACATTAGACATGGAAGACAAGTTCCTCCATCAGATGCCTTATTGATAAGCTAGAAATAAAAAAACTGAAAGAAAAATCTAGGGAAAAAAAATTCTGGAATTGTGTAGTCAAAAGTTGGATCCCTCCAATTTTTGTTACTTTAAATTGAGTGAATGAAATATATTTTAAAAAAAAATCTGTGTAAATACAATATGCAGCTTTGCTCCTGGTTGGTTTTTTTCACTTATTTTTTTAATGATTACACCTCACAGAAATACTAACATGGTCCAAACTATACTGAAGAAAATTTCTAATTAATTACTATAGCATCAGTCTGTTAGCATCCTTCAAGTATTTACAAAGATGTTTTTTCTTTCAAATGTTTGTAATATGATAGGAATTGGGGGTGGAAAACCACTTCTCAAGAGAAGACTTCAAAATTATATCTTTTGTGAAAATACAACTTTTGTGAACCATTCATTGGCTTAGGCTAAAATAGATTCTGTCAAGGCTAGATAGAAATAGCAATATTAGCACCTGATCTGTGAAAGCTGGTTTTCTTTCGACATGCAGTTGCCAATATTCAAAAAAATTGCAAATCAGAGGGCTACATATTTATGAGAACTAGTCTCCATAAATCTCAGACTTTATCATGTCAGAAGTTTCTTTCTAAATGAGAACAGTAAACTTGTAAGTGAAACTTGCAAATCAGTTTTATCACTGTCTATGTGTGCATATGTATGATTTATAAATACACTTGAAATTCCAAATTGAGCTTGTAAGTAGGTCTGATAAGTTTCTCTACTTTCTACATCACTGCTGTAAACCAAACAGCTGCAAATTTCCAGTTCCAAAGTCATTTACAATAATAGAAAGCTACAGAAAAGGGGACTGGAGGTTTATTTACTTGTCTTTCTAAAATAGTACAGCATATATCAGTTAAAAATGCTACCTTCCCCTATTACTATAGTAGAGACAGCACTTACTGGGACCTCTGCTGTTCCAGGTAGCTGTAGCACTGATTCAAACCAGTAATAGCTTGCCATGATAATAAAATGGTTTATTGTCTGAATATTCTGTAAATTACATTCATTCTGAAAAAATAGTAAACTGTCTTCAGATCTATTTTATATATAAGCAATAGTTTCATCATCAAAGCTACAGACAATTAAATGTAGAATAACTATGACTTTAGGCATCAAACAAATCAAGGGATTGCATTCTTTTAGTGCTTTGTCAGCTCCAGAGCATCTAAAACACAACTGAAAATAAAGGAGACATTTCTGGTGTTACTATAATTTTTATGTTGTGAAATATTAAAAATGTGAACAGTAAGGCAAAATGCTGCTGGAGGTCAAAAATTTTTCAATTCTTTATCAATTTTTCTAGTTTCTTGGTAAACTGCAAGAAAAATATTCCCTTTTGTTTGGCAATAACCTTCAGCGATCTTTGTAAAGCAATTTTACACACTTTGCACATTCTCTTCCTCATGTTTTTACATGTTCTTTATGAAGCTATCTGGAAATGTTTCTTTATTGTTATACATGTTTGTCTGAAGTTGTATCACACCTAAAATAAGCCAATTAATTAGTCATGATGGGCTCTTTTCGGCTGCACACTCATTTTCAAACAAATTTATTGAAGTAAAGGATTTACAGCATATGGACTCACAGACTTCTCATGAGTTAAACTGGCATCCATATGTACAGCTTTCAGTAGAGAACTCTTAGAGTAATATTTACAATGTAAATATCAACTTTTATTACATAAGAAACAAATATATCACAACTTTCACTTCACAACATATTTGTTCTGGTTTGATGACTAAAGTCATCTCTTTGAAATACTATGTGGAACTCAAAAATAGCTTGTTCTTGTCATAGACTTTACCAGGTGTCCTTCAGAGGTCCTGAAAAGCAAAGGAGAAATGTGCTTTAGAAGTCACCTTTTCAAGTAGTTGCATCATGAGGTGTACAAAGGCAGACAGCTGGCAATAAGTAACACTTGATATAAAACAATTGCTGTGCTTGGGACTGACTGAGATGTGGCTGGTCACAGGAGTTTGGTGGGCATTACAGTCAAACGAGACTGGGATGAGAAAAGGATTTTCTAGGATGAGAAAAGAAAGGTTGAAGGACTGGAGAAAAATGTTACTGCAGATCGGCCTGCAGCACAGAGCTGCTCACTTTGAAAAAATCCTGTATCCTTGAAATGGATATACAAATTCAGATTGCTCGTTCCACCCTACATTAGCAACTGGGGACTGCAATAAAACGACAACAGTCAACACCGATTCACCTACAGGCAGACCTGCCTCATCACTAGTCAGTAAAAAAGGAAAGGACTGAAAATGTTTTCAGGAAGATATCTGCGACCTGCTGCACCACTGCTCTTTCTCCCTTAGTCAATGCCAGAATATTAATCTTGTCCAGAAACAACATTTCTTTGCAGAATCACATTGCTTACAAATTATTTAATTCCTCAAGGTGTAAGCAGTTTACATCCTTTCTAACTTTTGGGAACTTTAGAGGAAGTGCCACATTTGTGGCAAGGAAAAGAACATTTTCTCATTTTATTTCAGTCTTGAAAGGAAACAACTTTGTGGGGTGGCAGGGGGGTGGGTGGTTAGGGATGATACAAGAGAAGACACTTCTCCAAATTTTCTCTTCAAGAATAGCCCGTGAATCTTTTTTCTTACTTGTGTTTGAGACATAGCTGAATGCCAAAAACTATCTTATCATCAATTCCATAACACACTTCGAAGAATACCAAATTTGCTTCTACCTTACCCTTTCAATGTTATGTTTCTGCAAGTGTTGATATAGAAGCCTTTACGTTTCAGTAAAACAAAGAAAAATAATTGTGAATGATGTTAGAAAAAATAGTAGTAGCTAAATGGAAAACAGTAACTGCAAGATTTGTATGCCAAGTGCCTTCTTAATGCATAGGGTTCATGTTGCTGATGCTCTCAGTTCTAGGGGCAACTCCTTTCTAATGAAAAAGATGTTAAACAAAGTCTGCAGCATTTTTTTAATTAAAAGAAAAATCCTCAAGTTTGTTTTCTAAAGAAATAATGATCTTTGTAATTAAAAATGAGTCAGTTCGGTTTTATGCTACAGTGCACACTGGTTGAAACACCCAAGTGAGTTAGGTGCATTATTAACACTGCCATTTAATTAGGAATTTTCAATAGCAGCAACCAAGGGATAACTTAAAGCTTATTATTAAAATTATTATTTTATTCAGACACAACCTCTGTAGAAACATAAAGCTTTTCATGGAAATGCCTCCCTTTCCTAGATGATTCCGATTTTCTGATAGGCCACACTTCATGCACAATTAATCTCATTTTATGGGCCAAGTCAAGTAACAGCAAGAGGAAAGAAAATCTTGGCATACCAGTGGGAGGTGGCTCAGCAGCTCATCTACAGAATCGTAGTTTTCTGAAAAGGATGGTTCGAGAAGTTCTGCTTCATCTCGAAGCTTAGCAGGGTTTAGCTCTTCCTGGCTGTTGTGGATCAGAAACAAGTTTTACTGCTCTCAGAAGAAAAAGCAAAGAAAGCAAAGCCTTCTTCTAACTGCAGCTTCTCCACATTTTCTTATACCAAGGTGTTATAGAACATATGAAATAGCATGTTTAATGAATAATGAGACACGCTATTTAAAAATGGTCGTCTAAATGAATGAACATACAAATGGAATACAAGGCTTACAAAAATGTATGCTGGCGCTTCTCAGCTATACTCATTAGGAAATATAGCCCTTCAGGGACATCTAAATTTTCATTTCACGTGTTTACAGAGAGACAAATTTTCAACAAATTTCTTCACAAAATTGTTGTTCCTGTTCCATAGCTCAGTGGATTTTTTCCTCAAGAAGATTTTTTTACAAATATAAACAATGAAAGAATCTGTCGGAAGCTTTTTAAAGTTCCCAGATGCCATCTCCTCTTGATTCTTTCATTCTAATCTCATTGTGGTGTCTGTTCCAGTCAGGGAAAAAATGTTGTCTGTATTTGAAAACCATGCTATAAAGTATGCTATCAAGTCTTTAATATTCAGTGCCTTTTGTTTATTCTCTCTGTACACATACATGGATGTAAACCTTTTCTGTCTTAACACCACAAAAGTATGGAAACAATGCATATTTGCTTTCTCGTACTACCTTCTTTTTCCAGTCAAAACTGAGTTTAAGTATTTCTTCACAGCCATCTGCTTTCGAAAGCGGCTGTAGTTGTCAGTGAAGACAGCATCAGAGTGGCGTTTGACAGGACTGTCCTGGGAGCTGGCAATACAACAATTATAAAGCAAAAATTAAGAGATTACATCTGTTTAAAAGAAAATACCATTAAATGAGTGAAATAAGCTTTGTGATGATGATTAGCCTAATAAAAGCAAATTGTCATTTCAGCTTTCATTTCCATCTATGACTTCGGATCTTCTGTTGAAAAGAAGCCACTACTTCTATTGTTGACTATGTATTCTAATAACAAGGATCAAATTCCAAAGATTGGTATCCGGTCTTTTGGGGCACACCTTCCACTGATTGTTTTCTCTGACTCAATTTTGCCAGGGTCTATGCAATTAGGATACACAGGCAATGATTTCTAGAGTCCTTGACTCAGGAGTTCCGCAAGATTGAGTGGTTAAGTGTGGATTTCATGACTCTCTCCTGCCTGTTTCCACACCTCAGGCTGCACCTTTTAATAAACAGATTTTATCCTAACTTCTATAATTTGTGTGACTATATTTCAGTACAATGCCAAGGTACAACCTGGTTTAAGTCTCAGTAAGTTCTTAAAGGACCTCATCATTGTTCTTATTGAACTCAGTGGAGCTGGAGTCTGCCACTGAGGAAAGTCAGAGTGCAGCATCACATAAGTAGCTACAAATGCTTGTTCTAAGGTTTCAGAGGACAAAACACACCTAGTGAAAACCAAACCTGGAGGCCTTTTCTTTGTGCACAATCTTGGGAAATGTCAGCGTGTTCTGTTTAAAATGGTCTATGTTAGTTCATAGCATAAGAGAAACTGGAACTGTATGTTCTGGAACAAAGGCAGCATTGACATAGATGAAGGACCTAATTTCTACTCAGCTTTTCAGCATATGAAGTAGGCACTCAGTGGTATTGTCACAGCAGCTCAGCAGTTGCTGCTTATGGATTTGAAAAGAAGGAAAGGATACAGTGATCCTACCCATCACTCTGTGCCCATCAGTTTATTAATGTACTGGTCTGGAAGCTGCAGCCAGACCCCTTGTCTATAAATTTGCCTCATTCTTTTTTGAATCTTGCTGCAATACAGATCTCACAAACAACTGTCAATGTGTTCTACACCAGGAAGAAACTATTCCTTTACATTTTCACTATAAACCAATCGTTTCTTGACTTCATTGTGCATTTCCCTGTTTTTAAGCACTGAGTAATCAATCATTTTGTATTTACTTTTGCCACTCATCTGCAAAGCTAGTAAAAACACTACCAGAAAAAAAGTATTAGCAAATCGGCATGATAATCATTATAATATTTCCAGTATACACTATCCATGCTTTGTGCAGTGTCTATTGCTCTATCTCTCACAGCTGTATCAGGAATTAATAGTAACATACTCATTTAGTAATATCACTAAATACTTACATAGGATTTTCAGCTCCCCCATAATTATATACGCTTTTCTTTCATTATCTCTAAATCACAAAAAGGAGAACTTGGATACAGAAGGGTAAAAAAATTGCCAATAAAGCCAGCTAGGAAAAAAAAAAATCTACCTAATGTAAGTGTCACCTCACCTAACTCGTTTTCTAATAAGCGAATGCAGATATCTCTTCACAGCAAGTTTAGCCAAAAGATGGCTGTAGACACTGGTGAAAATTCCATCAGTATGCCTTGCATTTCTGAAATGGATAATAAATAAACTCTACAATACAGCCTGAGTTCATATAATTTTGATAACGTTCATTTTGTAAACATACTGCTTTCTTTCACTTATCTATTGTACATATTAAATGAAACTAATTTCATAAAATAACTTCCAGATTTTCACAACATACTTTTTCGTCCTTCCTGGAAAGTGAATGCATTCATCATGCCAGAACGGCAATACAATCAACATTTCTGCAGACATCCCTACTGCTACCAATATTCAAGCAGAGGCTGAGGGATTTTCTTCTGTAACTGAGTCTTCCTTTCCTAATTCTCAGTTTGAAAATGCAAATGATTTTTTTGGCAGAGATCAAGTAGTCCATCATCCTTTGTATTTATGATAATAAAGAAACTCACCTATCAATAATTCTGGACAGATCAAAATAGAATTTCTCATTTTCAGGTAGTGTGTTCTGCAAAATGTCTGATTCTGACTTTAATGACCCACGGGCATGGTCAGGTTCACTGGCTCCATCAAATGGCATTCTGTTTCCCAATCTGCTGGAGAAAGAAACCATGTAAAGTACAGCTAGCTGAGGACATGCAACACTTTACTGCAGCTAACATTCTGGTTTGTGTCAAAATGCACATCTACCTACTTTAATCTGTAAGGTTTTTTAAAAAATCTGGATAAAACAAAAATCACTTTCAGGTAGAATCCATGCTTAATTGTAGATTAATTGGCATAACAGATCCTTCTCTCAAGTGCATATTTTAGAGATAAATGTTGTCATTGAAAGCAATTCATTCCAGTGCATAATGTATGACAATCACAGCACAAGTGACAACCATGAAGCTTTTCCTAACAACTCTGTTTTGTATAAGTGATGGATAGAATTAACAGCCCCTACGCAAGAAAAGTGAAAACTGTTCCTGTGACGTACTTGCCTCTCAGCTAAGATTTAAGATGTGCTTTGAAATGCAGGATGAAACAGTTCTTAGGCCTTCTCCAAAGAAAGCAAACACACCAAGAACTTCAAACTAAATATAAAGTGCATTCATGTATCACTACATCTTTTTATTCTCTCATGTTAGAAGCTAAAAAATGTTCCCATTTAATCTCTTAAAATGTATCATGGCAAGTGCTCTGTATAAACCGATGTACAGTTACTTCACATTTTTGCAAACTGCAGTTTCTTATGATGTGTTATATTTTACCAAGGGCAGTCTGACTGCATAGCAGTAGTTTGGCATCATTCCTTCTGGCTGCTCTTATGTTCTGTGGCAGACGAGAGGCTCCCATCACTGTAGGAAACCCCTGAGTGTGATGACGTGCAAAAACCGCATACTAAAACTAAGATTGCCCGTGTAATTCTACCACCACTACTAGCACTACTTATATATCTTACTCACGTAAGTCTTATCTGGTAAAAGAACCATGCAAAGTTGCCGTGTAAAATGAATCGGCTCAAGTCACACCTTTTAGAAGTCAGTCACTGTGCTGTTTTGCCGTACTGTTTTTCATCGGTCCTTCTACACTTTATGTTCCTCTCACCTAAATGCAAACCGTACCGTTCTGCCATCTGATTTAATTCAGCTGAACCACTAATAGCAACTTCAACCAGCCGAAGAACGCAGCGGTACAAAACCTACACTCCGCTCTGTTCCCATGGACCCGCTCACGTCCCAGGGCTCGCCGTGACCCACATCCCGCCCGCGCCCCGCACACGCCGCGGTCACCGCGCCCCAGCCCGTGGGGCAGCGCTGCTGCAGCGGCCTCGGGAGGTGCGTGCCTGTCCCGGGGGCTTTTGCAGGGCGGGTTCGGCGGGCACCGGCCGGGACACGCCTGACCGCGGCATCGCCGCCGGGACGCCGCGCACTCTCCGGCACCGGGCAAACACCCCGACGGGAAGCGCCGCACTGCGCGCTCCTTGCGAGGACACAGCGGAGGACTGGCGCTTCTCACAGCCCCTTCGGCCAGGGCCGGGGCTGGGCAGGCCCCTGCGGGCCAGAGGGGCGCGGCGCGGGACTCGGGTCTCGGAGCGGGGCTCGGCCTTACCGCGGCACGGGAGGGAAGGCGGCGCCCCGCGGGGGCAGCGCCCGCGCCCGCCAGCAGAGGGCGCTGAGGAGGGCGAGGGCGAGGAGGAGCGGGGAGGCGCCGCGGTGCTCCATGGCCGCCACCTGTGGAGGGAAAAGCGCAGCCGTCACCCACCGGCCCGGCCCGCCCGCACCCGCCGGGACTTCGCCTCGGGCCGCCGAGCGACTGCCCCGGCCCCGCTCCCGACCCTGGTCCCTGTCCCGAGAGACGCCGCCGGCCAGCAGGGTCGCGATGGCGGGGGAGCTGCCGGCGGTCAGGGAGAGCTGGCACCCCCGAAGGCGACCCCCGGCCAGGTGCAAAGGGCAGCAGTACCCAGGGCTCAGCCACTTAAGCGGTAGCCAGTGAGGGTCCCGCCCCGGCTGCCCTGGGCTTTCAGAACCTCTCCCCGCTCCCCGACGGCCGGGACGCCTTCCCTGCAGGTCCGGGAGGGGAGAAGAGGAGCGAGGGTACGGAACTGGGACATCCTTTCTCATCCGCTGTGAAGTTGCCGCTGTGGCGGGGAGAAAGTTACTCACGGAGCCGCGAGTCCGTCGGTGGGTCTGGCTGGGCGGGCGCGGAGCGGAGCGGAGCGGTGCTGGGGGAGTGCGTCCTGCTCCGCTGCGCTGCTGCCGGGGCCGGCGGCAGAAGGTGAGGGTGAGGAGGAGGAAGATGAGGAGGAGGGCTCCGTCTCGCCGCACGCTCTGAGCTGCCCGCCGCGCCGCCGCGTTTTATAGCGTTTACACGTTTCTGCTTCCGAAGGAGCAATCACGTTACTGGAGAGACGTCACCCTTCCCAAGGGGACGGTCGCTTTGTTCAGGACAGTCAGAGACTTATATTTAACTCATGAGCAGTCGCGTACCTCTTCCCCCTTCCCCTCATCTCCCCCGGCCATTATTTGATTTATGTTAATGACATAGTTTTGCGGGGACCGGAGCCCCGTCGGAAGGGTGATTCCGCCTCGCCAGGCGGGAGGGCAGGCTGCCGTCGGGGTCTGCGGGGGCACGCCACACCGCGCATCCCTGCCCACACCCGGGATAGCCGGAGCGAAGGGGGCTGCACTCGCCGGGGCCCTCCGCTCCCCCCCCCCCCCCCCCCCCCCCCCCCCCCCCCCCCCCACCCCCCCCCCCCCCCNCCGCTACCCTATGCTTCCCTGAGGAGCCCGCTTCACCGCCCCGGGGTTGCTCCTTTTCTTAGCTCTTCGGCAGTGTTTCTATGCTAAGCTGGTCCCTCTCCGTCCCTGGCACATGCAAGTCCCTGACGGGGGTTCCCCCCCGAGGTGCGCAGGGAGTTGGTCTGGAAACCAAATTTTTCCTATGGGTTTTAGTTTGATTTTAGCAGGTGTCGGGGTGTTTTCTACTCTTCGCTATTTTGTTTAAACTGCGTGCGTGTTCATGGAAAACGGATTATCCCCCACATCCAAGCGCCGCTTGGTGCAGCCAAGCACGGCGGGTGCGTCCGCGGATCCCAGCGCTGGCACGCGCAGCACGGGCGCGCAGAGAGCGCGGCTGGAGCGTATGTTAAACCCCCCTGAGCAGGAGAGAGATCATCTCTTCCTTCTAAAGTGTCTTAAGCCCAAACCTCGGGGATGGCAGAGCGAAGGAGAATCAGTTTCAAGCCTTAGATTTTTTTCCCCTTCGAATTTTCCCTGCCTCAGAGAGATCTATGGGCAGCAGGGAAAGAAACACAGGGGAAGTGGGCGTGGGACCCGCGGGCGGGCCGGCAGGACAGGGCTGCTCAAGCAAGCACCTCTTCAGTGTCGCACCGTGTCTTCTCGGTGCCTGCCTTGAAATATTTGCCAAACAATCGCGGAAGAATTTCAGCTGTAAAGGTCATTATCCTCTTTTTTCTTTTTTTTTCTTTTTTTTTCCTTTTTTTTTTCCTTGAGCATTTGTGCCTCTAATCTTCCTACTCAGTCAGTAACGATTGTACCAAATCCATACAGACGATTTCACCATTTCTTCTTACTTCTAATAAGTTTTTCTGTTTCATGTTTCACTAAAGGTTAGGCAGGCTCAATGCCGAAGATTCTGTGATGCTTAATCACATTTTCTAATTCAGTTACGTAAAGAATAAGTGAATTAGATTAAAAATGCCTGGAAATTTGTTTCTCGGATGACAGCTGTGACTAAAACCAGAGTTCCTGCAGTAGTCTAATTTCAGGAAATTTTCCCCTTGTTACTACATAACTGGGGGTCGAAGAAGCTATTCTGCTCCGGAATGGCGGGATGAGCATCAATGGCACCGTATTCCCCTCACCTCTGAAACATCCCAGCTAGGGCGCATAGGCGTTGTGCCGTATGTACGACCCGGGGAAGTGCGGTGGACTTCGTTCAGCTACTTGAAAGAAGAGAGAGGAAGGAGAAAGCCATCTCCTGGGTGGCGTAGGGACTCGTGGCTGGGGCACTGCGAAGTCTGCGGTTGCCCAGTCTCCTGGCCTGGAGCGACGAGGCGAGGCGGCACTCGGGACCCCGCGGCCAGGGCGGGTTCGAGGGGGCCGCGGCTGCCCGCGCTGCCGCTGCTCAGCCCTGGTTCCCAGCCCCTCTCCTCCTCCTCCTCAGTCCCGCTCCCGCCGAGGGCGCCGCTGCGGGAAAAGCCAAACGCTGCTGGCAGTAGGAAGCGGAGAAGAAAGGAGTTTCCTTCTAGCGCTATCACGCCTGAGTTAGCGCAGCCTGTAGAGGGGGTCTCGCAGGAGTCCTGCGGACTGCGGTCCCTGGAAGGGAGGAGGGGAGCCAGTTCAGCCAAAGTGATTCGTGAAAAACAAGTCTGCTCCCAGTTGCTATGTATGTGCAGTATAGGTGGCTGCGTGCTCCAAGGAGATGTATGTAGACTCCACTGCCTAAAAATTGTAGAACCACTGACAAATCAGGGCTTTCTTACCATATTGTACCGTTTGGTGCTATGAGGTACCGCGCTGCACCCTTCCATACCGTACCTGGTCAATCTGGTTTGCTGAAACTTTGTTCCCCTTCTTTGCAGGTGCTACACTAGGTTGGACAACACGGTGTCAGGCTGGCTAAAATGGCCTCAGAACCTCTCTAGGGATTATGGTATTGATAAAGAAACCTTTCTAGAGACCCCTTAATGGTGTGAGAAATCCGTAGTGCATCTAATCTTACAATACCATCTATTTTCCCTATTCTATAGACAAGAAACTGAGTCATAGAGAGATCAAATGGTTCTTCTTGTTTACTTGGGAAATCTCCGCTGGAGCTTTGAATGGACCCCAAATGTCCCAAGCACTCTTTAGCTGCACTAACAATTGTCTGCATTCCCCTTCATCACCCTGTTGCAGGCTGCCATCTCCTCCTCTTGAAGATAAACTGAAGAAGAGATGCCACCCCTCCCTTTCTCCTTTGTCCTTCCTCACATTTCTCGAGAGGATTTTCATTGAAGGAGGTCGGTTTGGGATGACTGACAAGGGTTTGGGATGGCACTCCAAATTCTATATTTTTCAAGTTTTCCCCTGCCAAAGCTTAAACAAACTACTCTTTCCACATTTGAATAAGTTTTGATAAGAGTAAGCCATTAAAAAGAAAATTATTTATAGACAGACAGATGGAGAAAAGACCCTTTTCCATCGATGTCCTCAGTGAGTCCTCTAAGTAGATGAACCCTTTTCGGATGGTAGCTCCCACTGTTTTCTACTGTCAAAAACTCTGCCCTTTCAAGGAAAGTGTCACTTGGGAGAAAATAGTGCTTGGGAGCTTCTCCAGGCTAATTAAATACAGGCAGCTCCTGGGAAATCAAGTATTTTTTGGTGGTTTTTACAGGAATCCTAATGCATAGCACCCTCACATTTACTGAACTTTTTATCTTTATTCTATGTGTTATCAAATATCTTTTGGCTACTCTCCTTTTTTGCTTCAATTTCTTCTTTAATGTTCCACTTAATAAAACAAAAAATTTTAAAAAGTTACAATTATAAAATTGCAATATTTAGGAATAATGGAAAACCAGTTAGACAAGATGGAGCAAAGAGCAGAAGTTGTCTGAAAGTTTGTCTTACCATTTGTATACAAATTGTGTGATGCATATATAAATCAAGTATTACCTAAAATATCTAAATCATCTGGGGTAAGAAATTAGGGAGTTCTTAGGTTAGTTAGTTAGATTTGATTGCTATTTTTAGCATGTAAAACTGTTCTGAAATTGATGTGCTAAAAATCTTTTAGAGCCAAATCCTTAGATGAGAGAAATCTGCTTAGTTCCATGAAGGGCCTGCTTAGCTTTTACCAAATTTATCATGTAATTGTATTTTAAAAAGAGAGTTACATCAGAAATAGAATTAACATTTTGTTTGGCAAAAAAAGAAAGATAAAAATACTAAGAGACTTGTTTTAGGACTTTCATATTCTATCAGAAAAAGAAACTTCTACTGACTCATGAGGTCTCTTACGAATCATCGGGTTAGCAGAGTGTCCCTTGTGCATTACAGCTCATGTTGCTGTGGATGAGTTCAGAAACTCTGCCTTTGATCCCATAGCCATGTCACATTGATCCATGAGTTTTTAGAGCTTATAGAGCAGATTGATGGTGCACTACTATTCAGCTGCTAACAGAACAGCTTTTTCAGCTTTCACGAAAGAGATAACAGATGAAAATTCAAGAAACTGTATATGAAAAAAAAATACAACTAAAAATTGAAAAACCTGCCCTTCTCTAATCCTTTAATGGCATGAATAGCATAGTAGCTTATTAGAGATCTCCAATATCTGCTCTCAGCATCATGTTGTACTGCTGGATCCCACTCTCCTATAAATATTTATATTCCTCAATATCACCTGGTTTGAAAAAATGGATGAAATGCTGAAATGAAAATGCTGAAACTTGTTCCAGCTTCACTTTCTTTGCAGCTATCTCTGAATGGTTGTCAGAAGAAATAAGGAGAAAACCATCAGTTTGTTCTTTTAGGTCAGTTTTATTTCAAAAGCACAATCCACATTCTATCATACCTTTAGCCTGAGTGATTTCTGCAGACTCAGAAATGTGATGGCAAGCAGAATAAAAGATAGACAAATATTTTTCCATTAAAAACTCATGAGTTGCCTTCTGCAACAGAAACATTCAGGAGAAGAGTGCTTGTCTCCTCAGTTCCCAGGCTATGGGAGGGTCACACAGGTGGAACAGGGGAGCCTTAATTTCCTCTCTGCTTCTTGAGTCTTGCTTTCAGGGCAAAAGTGTGGATCCTCAGAACAGAGTTATCAACTGAAGCAAACTCCTGCAACATGTAAATTATATTAACAAACATGATACTATCTACACCTTTTGAACAAACTTCTCCTGTTCCAGGTGGTACCTTTGCATTATGACTCTGTGTGGGTTAACAATTTTCGAAACCAGTTTTCAAAATCACTGGGATGTTTGGATTATGCCCATGACTCCCAAACAGACTTCCACTGCTTGCGTTCGTATGTCTGGGTATGTCACCAACATCCATGTCATAGACCTGCTTGATTAAAGCTTCTGAGTAGATGCAATGATGAGCAAAAGGCATGCAGGAGGGCTGCTGACTCCTGTGATACTTCCAAGGGTCTTTCCCCTTGCCTCGGATGTTATCTGAGAAAATTCCTAATGCTTCTAGTATAGTTCTGTGTTTTCATGCCCCTTCACCTTGGGGCGAAGGACACCCCAAAATGCAATCTCAACTTCTCTCAAAGACTCCAAAGCAGTTTGGCATAGACATTTTGTTCTCCAGATGCTTGTGTTGTCTGGTATGTGTGTGGACTGCTGCTTCATGTCCATCTGGTTCATGATATGCAGCTGTCCTGGAAGTGTCAGTGTAAATTCCTTCTCATTCTTTAGCATGGATGTGATGTTTTTGCCATCTCCCCTCACTATCAGACACACGTATTCTGCACTCATACCTCAGGAGGATCCGTGACTACACAAGCTTTAACAGGAGCTTTAATATATCTGGTTTTCTTTCAAAGCAATTTCCTTCTAATGTTTCACCTGACTTGTTTAAAGAATTCCATTTACCTTAAAGCCCAGAAAACCACATGGTAATCCAAAGTTTGTCAGGAAGCAGAGTAGTTTCTGATTTGGTCATACTGTATTCTTTGTTTTGAACAAGCTCTCTGAAATACGTCCTATTTCTACCAGCACAGTTATAATCTTCAAACTTGAGCAAAGGATCAGATGATTCTTTCATCACCAGGAAGTTTTCCTTCCTCCTGCAGCTTCTCCAATCCAATCCTCTTCTCTGCAAATCTAAAATAACCTCTATATGTGACAAGGATGTGTCTTTCAGATGTTACAACATTTAGACTGAACTTCCCGTTCATTTTCACCCAGCTCTTTGCTTCATGGTTTTGGATATACAAAACTGGATTTTCTGTGGCGAACCTTTGGAAAATCACTTTATTTTTCACAATGTTCTTACATGTGTAATCTCTAAGCTGATATCTAATTATCTAAACAGATACTAAGAACAATCTTTCAAACCCATGTCCCTACGTTTTCCCCATGCTCTCAGGCCTTTCACCTGTCCTATACGGAAGTCCTTTTCCCTCTACCTGCACAAAAGGAATGCAGACTAGAAATAACCTCTAAAATCCATTTGGATTATCTGTTAGAAGTAAAACCTGTAAGGAGTGCCATAGTAGACTAAAAACCTGCCTAGCATGCCTTCTCTCACCGTGATTCGCTGTTGACGCTCACATTACATAGTCTGCAAGTTTATCAGGAGCTTGGGGAATCCAAGCTTTCTTGGGAAACTAATGATGCTAATGGCTAGCGGCACATCTGCAGATGCAGGCAAGCTGCTAAGAGTCTCTTTGCCTCCTTACCTGATACCCATACTGCAAAAAAACCCACGAAGTATGGGAGAATTTAGGCCATTTACACATTTGTAACCATATGATGAGAATCTTTCATGGGTTGTAATTGTAACATCTGTGTTGAAGATACTGGTATACTTCCCCAGTTTTGCATAGATCCTTCTCCCTGTGTAAAATACAAGATGCTGGTTCTAGACTGTGTGGCCAAATTCTTTTTGTCTTCCCCAGTGAATACTGCTACTATCGCACTGTCTGGAAGCTTGTGAGAGCAGACATACCAGCTCAGGATATAAAAAAACCCACGTCAGTCGGGCTGGAAGGCTCATCTTAAGATGCTAATTATGCCAGGATAACTTTATCCCTTGAACTGACCTAATCATCACAAGTTCTTTATTTACCAAGCTGAAAAAAGAAACCATCTAAAAGCTAGAGCAGAAACAAGCTAAAAATGCTTCAGTCTCAAGCAATTACCACTATTGTCTTCATGGAAAAAGAGCTGAGAGAGGTTTTCTAAAACTGTCCATGTGTATAAAGGGCATAGTGTAACGTGCTGTCTCTCAGCACTACTCTAAGCCTAATGTACATTATTATGGCTGTGGAAATCTATATTCATATTTAGTTGCCGTGAAGAAGCCATATAGAAGAAAGTATCAACCTGTAGTTTATCATCGTTAATAAATGATGTAATTTGAACTTGACTGGTTTTGATATTAGTCATAAAAGAATTTCTGCAGTGTTCATGGACAAGACAGATACAGTTCCAACTTAGTTTACCATTTAGTTCAACTCCACAAGTCACCAGAACAAATGATAACTCCTACATCTTGTTTAATTGGCTTCTTGGCCAATACATCAATGACTCATTACCCTTCCCATTTTACATGAAGCATTAAGAGTGTTCCAGTGAACATAGCACCACAGTCAATATATTCCCCTTTTTTAAGTACACGTGAATAGATCCAATACTAGTAAGTGTCTAAAGAGATTTTGGGAAATGTAGATTATCAGGAAGACAAAAGACATTAATACGCACGGCAACACCTTTGATAGCCATCATGTGTGCTGTCATCGTGTGTGTGCATAATTATATTCTGCAGTTTGTTTGCATTTTTAAATATGACAAATGAATTAAAGTGATTTCTGCAGAAACAAGTGAAACATCCAGCACCAGAATCAGCACTATTGAATATCAATATTAAAATGTTGCTAATTGGTGGACTTAAGCCACGGACCTTAGCACCTTGAAATTTGTTAAAATTTCTGCTCAAATTGTATTAAAGCATGAATTCATAAATTATTAATGTGTATTTGAATCTTGCTCCCGGTGACTCCGTGTCAATCATGTGGTTACATCAATAGCTGTGCAGTAAAAATAACTGTATAACTCTTTTCCAGCACGTAACTCCAGGATTTTCAAGTATTATTTCATGTAGTAGATAATTCTGTACACTTCCAGCAGTCCAAGTCACAGGTAATTTTTTGTCTGGCCTGAGATATTATCTGGTTTAATAGAAAAATTTTGCATAGGTGTGAAATCACACAATGTCACAATAGAAAATTATATCACACACACACAACATTAGATGTGAAAAGGACAGGAAAGGTCATCTATTGCAGGTATTCTTCGAGGTTTGTTTTCAGAGATGCTCTCAGGTTGCCTCTGGTAGCTTCAGCTTGGGAAGAGGGGGGAGGATCTTTCAGAGTGGTTAGAAGATTATCCAAACAAGACTTCTTTGTCTGTTGGCGTTACTCAATAACTGTTGTAATTTTGAACACTGGGTTCAAAGACTTTCGGAGTGAAATGGTAACAGAACACTTGGCTCAAGGAGGTTTACCCTCCTCTCAGATCTTGAAACAAATACGTTGAATAGTACACTTGCTTTTTAAGACAAAAGGTAGTATAAACTGAAGCTGAATCCACAGTCATGTCTTGGCCTCTATTCCCTTACGCACACTGCTCCATCCAGAGTTGTGCGGTTCGGAAAGCTCATCCTCAGCACAACTTGTGGTTCAGGTGTCTGTCACTGCACAAGGTCAAGGATCAGCTTCTCCCAAGCAGAAACAAGGGCTCTGGACTTGACTACCACTGGCTGGCTAGGAAAAACGTAATGATTGTCTGCTTGGAAGATGAAGACCATATTAATGTTCAGTGTGTTCATATTTTAGCTACCTACTATGCCCAGTAAATAACTGTGTGTCCTAGTAAGGTTGCATACAATTCTTCATGCAGAATTTGTGCACACAGTAAAAGATACCCAAATAAAATTGCCCTAATGGTTGAAAGGTTACAGGGTCACTCAGAAATACATGTCATGTACAAATTTAAGAGCATGATAACAGGCCAGAAACTGGAGCTGTTAAAAAAATTCCAGACCCCTTTTTGCCTTGTCCTCCAGAAAGCTCCAGACAAGGATGAACCCAAACTGACATCTCTCAGGATCTATAAGAATAATGCATTTTGTCAATTCCTCATGCAGTCTAGAGGCAGTAAAGTTTACAAAAAATCTTTTCACAAGCCTCTAAGAGACTGTCCTGCTGGGGACAGTTTGTCTTCAGACAGTCTTGATTACAAGCAAGATCATTGTAATGTTTGCCTCAACAGTCAGGGGAGAGACTGGCTGTCTGATGCTAGAACTCTCTTTGCTCTGCCTTCCTTTCCAAACCCACCTCTAAAATGCTCCTCCAGAAGTGATCTTTACCAGAGTGAGACTCTAGAAAAACTTCTCATCTCTCTTGCTGTCATCCTGTTTCATAGGCACCTCATCCAGAGAGTTGAGATAATGCAGAAAACACCTCTGTCAAACAACAGACCCACCAAGATTCAAACAAAGCTGTAATTCAGAAGTTCCTAACCCTGCTCTCATATAAAATAATGGAAAGGAATGGCCAAGCACAGATTCACCATGTCCTTTGTTGTCAGCCCCTCATGTGTCTGCATAAGGATGTAAAGATCACTCTTACATCCCTACAGAACTTTTTACATGCTCAAAGAGTGCCTAGGCAGGTGAGATGAGCAGAGTAGTCAGGTGTCCTCACAGGAAAGAAACTTTTAATAAAGAGAGATCATTTGACAGATAAAAATTCTGTTCTTAAATTAGCATTAAACCAGTTCTTAAACTAGAATGATGTGCTTTATGAAATTATATTCTGATTCAACAGAGTTATTAAACAGATGAGTAATCTCATTGCAGTCAATAATAGAGCAATATAGATTAAACTACCAGCAGTCAGCCAGAGCACTTGGAAGGTTAAGGGTAGATTGTGAACAAGTTTTTTACTGGGTTGGGCTTGTGTAGCAAGGCCCTCAGTTGTGTGTCCAGCATATCACATTTGAACATCTACCCCTTAAGTACAGCAATATATAATACAGTATATTTCTTATTCTTTTGATTCACTGTTGTGGTTTAACCCAGCCAGCAACCAAAGCCCACTCAGGCCCTCACTCACTCCCCCAACAGCAGGATCAGGGAGAAAATCTGAAGGGCAAAAGGTAGAAAACTCATGAGTTGAGATAAAAACAGCTTAATAGGGAAAGAAGAAACTGTGCACACAAGCAAAGGAGAAGAGAGAATTAATCTGCTGTTTCCCATGAGCAGGCATCCCAGGAGAGCAGGGTCCCATCACAGATAAGAATTACTTGTGAGGACAACCGCCATCACTCCAAATATCCCCCTTTTCTCCCCACTTTATATTCTGAGGATGATGTAATATAACCTGGAATATTCCTTTGGTCAGTTTGGGTCACCTCTCCTGGCCGTGTCTCCTCCCAGCCTCCTGTGCACCACCAACTTCCCTTGCCACACAGCAGTATGAGAGCAGAAAAGGCCTTGGCTCTATGTGAGCCTTGCTCAGCAATAACAAAAACATCTCTTTCATCAATCCTGTGTTCAGCACAAATCCAAAAAATATCCCCATACTAGTACTATGAAGACAATTAACCAACCCCAGGCAAAACCAGCACAACTGTTCTCTTGTACTGTTAAATAAACAGTTAGCCTTGAAACTTTTTGATCACTAATGACTCAGATATTGAGTACAACATCAAGCACAACAAGATTGTCTGAAACATTCTTGTTTTATTTTTAAATCTTTGTAATGGCCAGCACTGGAAGCAGCTTTTAAATCATCTAGCCATTTAATGTCTTACAGGTGGTTTGAATGAAGAAGGAACATCTATTTATACCTCTGTGAACTGTGAAAATGCACTTAAAGGTATGTGATGACATCTAGCCTTCAGTACCTATAAAACATCTGTGAGAAGGTATGCAGATGCATATGCTTTGTTATGGACCAGGGAATGATCAGGAAAGACCATTTCAGGCATCTTTCAGGAACACTGGCAGGATATTAAACACACTCACACTTCCCTTATTTTGCGAAGTCATGGTAAATCTGCCATTCTCCAACACATTTGGATTAGTTAAATCCTGTCAATCTACACTGAGCTTTTACAGTTCTCATATATTTCTGTTTTTATTGGGAATATCTCTCTGGCCTAGAGCAGGTTCCATGTGTTGGTGAAAGAGATAAAAATTTGAAAATGCTTATCTTTGGTGTCTCAGAGATAGTTTGATTTTTTTTTAAGCTAATACATTTCAAACATCATTTCATCATGATTACATGATGTGGAAACATATTTAATGTTCAGTTTCCTTTTCAGAAGTGATTCAATGCCTAGAAGCATTTAGAAGCTTTGAGAGATTTAATTTAGTGTATATACAAGTACCCAAAAAATATGTTTTTGTGCATGCAGGAATTTTTATAGAAGTAAGTTTTATATTATCCAAAATGATCCAAAATATCTGCATCATGAATTAGTGCGTCATGGAGTTATGAAAATTTTGCAAGGCAATTCAAAATTTTGCTATATGATGTCTGCCACTTAGTACTGATGAAAAGGTGCCTGTATCTTTCCATGACTTTTGCCCAAGGGATTAGGAAAAAAAAAAAAATAGGGGAAAAAAAAAGATCAGTGCTTTGATAATGGCAAACTAGTGCTAGGGAGCTTATCACACACAAACCAATCAATTCCTCAAAGTGATTTTCTGTATAAGAAAGTTCTGGCAGAAAAACGAAAGAATGGGATAGAGATTTGTGTATTTTTATCATCATACTTATCCACAGAGAGACTTGCTATGGAGCTAAATGGAGGAGCACTAAAGGAGAAAAATAAAAATCTACAATCTATCTAGAAAAGGTTTAAAGGGAATTTGTCCCTCCTATTTAAAAAAACCAAACTCAACTCTAAAAGATCACCAGGATATACAGTACAGGAACATGAGACTCCTGCTTGTCTCTCCACGTGCTCAAGCCCTAGACTGGTCAGTCCAGGAGATTCATCCTATTTCAATGTGCAATTAATCATCACAAGCTTCTCCATACATGTCAAAGAAAAGTTACCACTGCCAGCTGTGATTTGTGCTCTTCTTAAGCTGGAACAAGAGAGAAGCAGCATCCTTCCTCTGTACACATTAATATGCTGCTGTAAAAGAAAGTGGATTGATATGGATGCAGGTCCGACATGAACTAGACAGGAATAATTTTGCATTCCAGTGCCTTTCCATACTGTTCCTAGTCATAGGCACATCAGACGGTTATGTCCTAAATCAGCAAATCCAATTTCCTGCTATCTCAGTCCCATCACTATGCGTAATCCCTTTCATGATTAAGCTACTCTTGTTTAAAAGAACTCCTTGCTCTAAAATAGGGCAACGGCTCCTTCACAGCCCTCAGCACACAATCACTTGATTCTGCTGCTAAATAGATGAAAACATGTCTCTGATGCAGAATGTCTCTGGGAATGCAGACAGGAAACATGTTCACTGAAATAGCTCCTCAATCCAGTCCATGCCCATCAGGCGTTGCCACAGTCATGCACTAGTGTCGTCAGAAATCTGATGGAAGCCAAAAGCTTCCACAGAAGTCAAAAGCAGAAACAAGACACACAAACCAAACCCCTCCTCAGTTTCTTCCTTAACCTGCAAACTGTTTAAGGGCAAAAGCACGGAATAAGGCACAGACCCCGCCTGGCACTGTGAGGCCAGAAATTCTTAGTGGAGTCACTGGTGTTGCTGCTGCTGCTACAGCGTGAGGCAGTTTGTTGCTTTGTGTGCTTCAAGAAGAGCTGCTGGCAGCAGTAGTTCATCTATTGAGTGCTGCAGAAGTTTTCTCAGAACACTCTAGTCCAGCTGGATGCAAAACCCTGAGTCAATTGTAGCCAATAATAATATTAGATTGAAAAAGAGATTAGGATCTTGTCATCCTTTTTGGCATTCAGAAAGGTAAACATCCAAACAAAGTAATGCGGGAACTCCAAACACTCAACCTCTTTGAAAACTCACTTTTATTAGGAGACCCAAATGAAGATACAGGCATTTTCACCGAGTTTTAAGACCTTGTAAGTTTAGTTTCTAAGGTACTGTTCTCAGCGTTTTGAAGTTATATCAGCTCTGTTTTCTGTAGTCTGTTCAGGACTTGGCAGAGGTAGATTTCCAACTAGTATTTTCTTTCTTTCTTTCTTTCTTTTCTTTTTTTTTTTTTTTTTCTTTTCCAGAAGCTGTACTGCATCATAGGCATCACCTAATTTTATCAAATGCTTATAGGTCAGGGATCTGGCATGTGTCATTTCACCTCTGAAAGGATATTTCCAGTAAGCACAGTTTTCAGTTTATACTTAAGAATGGATGTTGAGAGGATTCAAAAACTTCACAATAAATTACGAGTAAATTTTAAAAACTTGATTTGGCAAAAGTACTGAATGTCCAGTGTGTTACAATATGGTAATCAGTAGCTGTCTGAAGAGGTGATCAGCAGCTTTTTGGTGGGGAAAGGTCAAAGAATATAGCAGGAGCTACTTTTGTAAATAAGATGGAACATAAATATTCTCAGACAGAGACCTGTCAAGTTTCGCCTTCTATATGAACCCATAACTGGAGTGACTCTTTTTGTGGACATGGACATACATGAACAGGAAGTGTTTCTCTTTATGAAGAGGAGAAGTAGTTCTTCTTACTCAGAACAAGGTGTCAGGATATCTGGAAGTTGACCAAAGTTCTGCCTATAAGTCCCTATGTGATTCTGGGAGCACCATTTAAATTGTATTATATGCAAAATAATTGTCAAGTTTAATTCATGCTTGTTAATGCTCTGAAATATTGAAATCTGCAGTAACGCTTTTTTTAAAATTCAGCTCTTCTTTCTAATATTTTAAATTGAAATAAAGGATGACTTCATTAAAAAAGTACAATCTTTTTGCATATAGAACACACGATGATTCCTGAATCCTGGAGCTAATTTGGGGGTTGATCTTGTGCAGTGTGTTTGGTCCTAATGCAGTAAAACGTGCATGAGTCCATTTAAGCATGAACCTTATAGTGATTGCCCTCTTGCTTAAAGCAAGCATTTGCTCAAACACAATGTGAATCGAAGCCGAAGTACTTATAAACCAGTGGATTTAATATCTGTAAGCACTGTTATTTGTGAGAAGCCTTCTCACTTGTAATCCTTTGAAGGTGTTCTCATATGGCAAATTCTGACCCTGACTTCAAACAGCATCTTCAGTTTTGGGGTGTTTCCCCACAGAAGCAAAAGCAGGAGCAAGTCCTCATTCACATTTCTAACTGTATCAGCTTGCGTAATTAAAGATAATACTCTTCCCTTTGAAGGATCTCTTATGCAAGTCACCATATTTATGGTTAAGAAAAAACATGAGCTTGAGGTTATAGCATCTAACTTTATTC
Organism: Oreocharis arfaki; assembly: GCA_013398015.1. Classification (NCBI taxonomy): domain Eukaryota; kingdom Metazoa; phylum Chordata; class Aves; order Passeriformes; family Paramythiidae; genus Oreocharis; species Oreocharis arfaki. The sequence continues at coordinate 595,640 of VZRR01010028.1, read as the reverse complement.
CACATTCCGAAGCCTCCCGAGTGCTTGGAAAACATTTATTTCAGATGTTGTGAAAACAGGTTTTAGGCATCTGACAGTCACACTGGTTATGCACCAAACATCTGTGATTTTAGTCTCCCTAATCCAGGGCGCATAAGAAATGTTTTGATAACCAGTACAGATTTCAGGAGGAAAAAAATGCAGTACATTTAAGCTTCCCTCTTTACATAATTTACTAAATACAGTGTAATACAAGTAATAATTGTGTAATAATTATGCTGTGGAAAGTTCTACTGTAATGTAATGTGCACTTAAAATACAGAAGTAAAAATTTACTCATCTAAAATGATTTCACTCTCAAGTAACAAGCAGTTTTGGCCAGCTGGGTACTCAGTGGTTACGCAGCTGGTAGGGTAATTTGTCTCTTCCACAGTCCATGAAACCCTCTAAACAAAGGGAGCAGGCTTGAATTCTACTTTTCGTAGGCAGGTTAGAATAGGCTGCATCACCTACTCTATAGCAAGGACACTTTGAAGGTACTTTTTCATGCAATGATATTCACCAGACTCAGAAAAAATCTACATGGAAAAAAAAAATTATTAATGAATGAAATAACACAACTTTCTTTCTTTCTTTCTTCAGAGGACTGTTATTTTAAGTCTACAGCCTGTGATGAGCCAAATGCAGTGCTACAGTTTTATCATCAAGTTCTGGCTGTGCTAGAACCCACAGTGTCTGGAATGAAATGCTCTGTAAACTCTGTAAGTGGTTGTTCTTCTAGCAATGATATACATCTCTCCAGATGTGTTGCACACTAAAAATGAAACAATGAAATCCAGTCAGTAAATATATTCAAAATAATTTGCCTTTACAATAAGGAATACTTGTTGTTTACAGAAAGTATTGCTTGTAAGCTCAATGTTTGTAGCATTATTTGTGAATGGGTGGATATTGGGCTGGAATATTGCAGTTCAGAGATCAATGCCAGTGCTTCCTGAAGGATGTTGAGGTCAGCAAAGGGATGCATGCTGCCAGTCTCCAAAATCCCGGAAAACCTGGAAGATGTTAAGCAATTTGCCCCTTCTCAGAAGCTGCTGAATCTTTGTCCCCCACCTAGAAGACAGATGAGAACTTGTTCTCCCTACAGAAGCCCCCTCAGAATCAGGAGTCCTGAGGCTGGTATTGCCCAAGCCTCTTAGAAACAACTGGCATATTTGCAAGTGTGGAGTGTGGGCAGCTCCTCTCCTTGTGGAAATTCTTTACCCTTAATGTGAACATGAAATATTTAACAGGAAACTGATATAATATGACTTCATTCGGGTCCCACTTGTGTCTGTTATTTCCAAATCCTGAACATTTTGTCACATCAGTGCAATTAGTCTCTACTAAGCCAGGGGTTAGCTTGGCATGATGCACATATAAAAGTCAAGAATATATGTAAGCCTCACCTAAGTACTTCATCTTTATCTTCATATCCCAATTCATTATACAATCTCAGTATTCAGCCATAGATGTCTGAAATCTTGTTTTAGTGAAAGACAAGATTTCAGTGAATAAAAGAAAGAATTAAATGTTGGTACAATTTGAGAAAAGCAATTTGAAATAAGGAAATGACTAATCCCATAGCAAATCAGGAAACTTAATTAAAAAATAGTTGTCATTCATACTGCTTATCTGGATAACCAGAACTAGAAAAATGAAACATCAGGAGTTCTGCCCATACAGCCTCACTGGGTATTAAAATGTGACTAACTGGTCTGCTGACTGCAGACAGAAAATTCTTTATAGTTGTTATCATGCATTTAGTGTGTTGTTCAAACCTTGGTTTTGCATGAAGCTTCATAGACTTCACAATTTTTTCCCACACTGTGGGGAATTTTATTAAAGCATCCCTAATATGGAGTCTTTTCAGATCAGATCTTTGCAATCAACAGAACAGGATGTCTACAGCAGCCAGGACTGCATCCTCTACAAGGTCTGCATTTAAGGTTCCTCAGATTGAAGCTCTTCTGGGGTTATAGCAAGAAGATGGGTGATGGGAGGTACTCTCTGAGAATGTAACACCCTTGGGAAAACATGCAAAATCAAAACCTCTTAAAAAAAAAAAAAGAATATTGAAATTTGCATTGATGTGCTGTGTATATCAGTAATCTCTAGCATTATCTGTTTCTTCAAGAAATGATTTAGTTTTTATGCGGCAGCGTTTTTCACTCTAAAATAAAGAGACCATGGCTGCAATTAAAGATATAACACTATAAATACGCAAGCATGCAGCAGAGCAGTAAATAAAAGCCAGCAGTGCAAAGACAAGTGATCTCTCAAACATGGGATGTTGGGATCCATGAAATCACTGCTACACGCCTCTTTGCAAAGCATGTCCCCTCTGCAACTGCAGCTGGAGACCTCTCAGAGATCTTCATCATGCACAGAAAATTGTTGAGATAATTGAGGTTCCTCCTAAAATGCACATGTGTGTTTGCAGCAAGGACAAAGCTCAGGATTCTGGGAAAGCTTTTATGATGGTTTCATAGGCGGGAGGTGGGGTTTGTGTGGAGTGGCAGATGCGGAGGTTGTTGTTAGACCAGTGGAATTCAGGTCGACTCAAGCTGTTGGTGGTGCTTCCCACAAGGGTTGTGGTGGTGTTTGTGGGAGTGAGGGTGATCAGCTGACTGTTCGTCTCCACGGGGAGGGGAGGACACTGCAGAAAAGGGTGGAAGGTGGATGCACGGAAGCTTGACTTCCTGGGGAAAGAGTTGGCCTGCTCCAAGGAGGCTTGCCGCTGGAAGGTGAGGCTGGCCAGGCTGAGGTTGCTCCGACGCTCGCAGCTGCTGTTGCGGTAAAATCCAGTCCTGCCGGCAGCGTGGCCGTGGGAGGAAGGTCTGGAGCGACGGCTGAAGGCTGAAGGGCTCCCCTGGGAAATGTGGGCACTAGCTCTGCGACGGGACAAGCAGGTGAAAAATGCCCAGATGATCCCTCCAATCACCAGTCCAATCACCATGGACACTGTGAAGGCTATTGTTATCTGCTCTGAAATACAGCAAAAATTAACATCAAAGTTAATGAAGTAACTCTGAAAGATATTCCTGCAAGAAAACTAATTTAAAATGCCAGCCTCCTTGAAGGACGAACCAGCCCTTAGGTCTTCCTAACACATGAACTTCACAACACAAACACAGCAGTTCAGAGTGCTCTTACTAGACAGCAGTTTGGTGTTTGTGTGGTTTTTTGTTTGCGGGTTTTTGTGTTTTTTTTTTTCTTGCTTGTTTAATTTGCATGATTCAACGACATCCAGAAAATAACATATTTAATATCAGTTTCTGTACCAAGGCAAGGAAAGTCTTTAGCCTTTCCCAGAATCAGCCACCCACCAGCTCCGAGTATTATAAAACTGCCAAGTATTTCCTTCTGTGGGCATTAGGAGGTGTGGATTTATGCAGACTCGTCCTTCTGGTTATAGACCTTTATGTACTGTGTGGACGTGTTTGCAAACTCACCTATTAAAACAGTGATGTACCTTCTGCTGTGTTCTTAGTGGAGTAAGCCCTGTATTTATTACAACATGAGAACACTTCCCAGCCTTTTACTGCTGAGTAACAGACAGTTTAAGTCATCAGAGTAGTTAATGTAAATTACTACATCCTAAATTATTATGGTCAGAGATAACCATTCATAAAACCAAGTCTCCTGAATATTTCCTATCCCCAATGCCCAATTTAAAGATGCATTAATCAGCCATTACGAAAAGTAAATTTCTAGCTCTTTTTGAAGGGTTTTCAAGGATTACAAGATCTGAAAAGAAACGAACAGAAAAACAGAACCCATGGCTAGGATTGTTTTCTCTCCCACATGGTTTCACAGGATGGAGAGATGTGATTTTTTCCTTGTATATTTCTAAGATGAGGAAAGACACTTCAGAAAACTTCACTCAGTTTGCAACCGTGCACCATCATTAGTGCTGTTCTAAAGAGTTCAGAGATATATTTGTAATCCTGGATAAGGCCTGAAATGAATGCAAAACCTCTATAGATCCTCTCAAAATTCAAGAAGGGCTTGGATCTAAAACAAGAAGGAACATGATGTTAACAACTGGTGGAGCAAAGAGGGAATAAGCAAAAAATATCCATGAGACACCTTGAAACGTATTTGTTCTGCCTGTACTGTTCTATCATATTTGTGAAGCATTTTTGTTTAAAAAGTAAGTGTATTCATAGGATAAAAGTGAGTAACTCCTAGAGCATACTGAAGACCAGGCCAGACAACACTGTGCCAGACGGAGGGTAGTAACTCCAGGACTGGGATGCTGACATTAAAGGCCCGAAAATGCAAGATGAGACGAGGCTCAAAATTTTCTAGCAGCTGCTAAAGAGTTTCCCCTGAATTTACGGTGCTGTGCAAACAGCCATTCCCAAACCCGAAAACCATGACAGTGAATCTGAGCTGTGGGACTTGGCCAAAGCAGGTGCTGAAGATGCAGGGAGAGTGAGCAGCCTGAGTGATGGTTATGGAGAGCAGCCAGCACACCATGGAGAGAGAGGACAGATGCCAGGCAGGGCCTGCAGGACTGGCTTGCAGACAAAGGCACCCCAGTATCGGCACCCTGAAATGAATTATTTTGTTTGAGTCAGCCTTAAACTTAGGTCACTGCCAGAGAGGGGAAAGAAACATTAGCTTTGCTTCCAGCAGAAGAAATGTAAATGATTATTGGTTAATTGCACTTTAAGATGTAGTCATTATTATCTTCCTTATCTACCTTCTTACTTTTCTCCCTTCAGGGAAAAATGGCTATTGATGTGATTCATACTTGGAAGGCTACACAATCCTATTTTTCCTGTGGACTCTGCTTTCAGGTAGGCTTATAACACTATCCTTTTCAAATAAAGACTGGCAAGGATAATGCATTGGATATTGTAGCAGGGGACTGCTCCCTCTCAGGAACACTTTGTTGCCCTTTCATTCCTAGATGGATCAGACTTGACTCTAAAAGACAATTTTTCTTTAAGCTCTTATTTCTTCAAGTCAAAAACTTTTGACTGGGCACACTAAAGACAAAGGGTGACTGCCCTGTCTGCAAGAACCCACAGGCAGCATCCTAAACTGCAACTCTTGGCTTCAGGTCAGATCAGATCACTATAAGCAGCCTTCTTCTCATAAAACCAGTGTGATTCTGCCCTTTATAAAACATCTTCAGAGACATAGCAGGACTTCTTATGCCCCTTTTGGTCAGGAACAGCTTTTTATGCCATTTTAATAGATTTAATACATTCTGTTACTGCAAGTTCCTACTCATACTCCCGAAGGTGGGAAGGGAGAGCCAGGACTTGGTGACCTCCAGTTGAATAAATCCCAGGGGGAGTCTTAAAGACAGCACTTCCCACGCACTAGAAGTTGCTGCAGTGTGCGTACCCCTGCTGCTGTCCCTGCATGGCTGTTGGAAAGTGGAGCACAAACTAACCCTTTCTTGTGCTCATTTCTTCTGCACCTCAGCTCAAATGCCTGTTGGTTATTATATTTGAGGCTGCCAAGGAATCCCCCAGGCACAGGGCTCTGTGCTGCCACCCAATATCCCTGCAACTCTTTGGGCTCTCAGCTGGCAAAGGGGATCTCCACAGGGCTCGCAGCCTCGAGTGCAAGCAGAAGCACAGCAAGCAGCCCAAGTGTACCTGGCTCTGGGGTTGCCATGCACCATGGTGAGGATTTGTCCCTGCATCCCTCAAGCCATAATTTTTACCACCTGCACAATCTAACTGGAGTTTCACACTGTTAAAAGCAGATGAGGGAATTGATGAAAGTATTGAGCGCAACTCTTCAGTCCTTCCCACGTGCTGTTCCCCTGTGCTGGAGGTATAGCACAGACAATTATCCCGTTGGATAATGGCGTCATTTTCTTTAACTTGTTTAGTTCTTTTATTTTTCTGTCTCCATATATGACGTAAAAATCGAGGGTTAAATTATTCCCTGATGAAGCTGAGCTGGATTTACACTGACTACGTCAGTTGCCAGGACTCCATATGCTCTCTTTTCCATTTGGACCTACATTTAAGCCCCTTGGTTCTTATTACAGAAATATCACTAGACCCATTGGTTGCAACTCACTTTTTAAAGACATTTCATTTTTTCTCTTCACAAACTCTCACTGACTTCAGTTGGCATTGTGGGTCACACTAATGGGCCAAACTTGCTCTTTGCTTACTCTCTGCAGAGGATGAATTTCACAGAAATGTAATTCAGTTCTAAAACCTCACATTGTAGAATTGTAAATCTATGCCCATTGATTTCCTCCTTAGAATATACAGCAATCACACCCCTGAGGTACATTGGAGAAAATATTATCAAACAGAGAAAAAGATCAAAGGTAGAGTAGGACTTGCTGCACCTGGGATTTTGAGGAGAAAAGCTGGCCTTCACCAAATTGTTTTTCTCTTCCTTAACCTGGGCAGTGCCAGAGCAGAACTACCCTTCCAGGGAGTCAGAGTGATACTGACACAAAGTGTCTCCCAAGGGGCTGTTTTAGTATCTTACTGTTTCCTGAGAGCTGTGCATGTCGTTCTGTCCTCTGCTTTTAGGGAAAATAGTAAAAAGAAAGATCTGGGGATAAGCTGGGGATGCTGCTAATAACAACTACTCAGGTGCCAGTCCCCTAAATATCCCCTGTCTGTTTTTCAGGCTGCTTGCACTGCCTGCTTTATTTGATTATGCCATAACCAAAAAGATTTGGTACCTCACCTCAGTGAATTCTCCACTCTCACCTCTAACACCAGCTGAGGTGAAGGACAAAGGTTTTTATCAACAATGCAGAGCAGACTTTGAGGTACAAAGCCAGAAATTAAAGGCTAAGGTAAAAAAGCAACTGGATATCTTAGCCACTTTACCTTTCTATCTGCAGGACTTTCCAACATGACCATGCAAAAAAGGCTGGCGTTTCAGAACCCATAGTAACACCCATAACTTCTGAGTGTTACCCCCAGATCTGAAGATCAAGTCAGCATGTTTGTCAGCCCAACATCTATCCAGATCAGGCAATTTCTTTTTAAGTCTCTGTGTTCCCTCCTCTCTAGTTTCTACATGCAGTGTTAGGGAAATATGGTGCTACAGGCTGGTACAGGGGATTATTGCATCTGCTCTGCAAAACATTTTCTTGGTCATTGAAGCTTTCTTTAAGGATTTCATAACTTCTCATGAACTGTATATATGAAGTGATAGCATATATCCTATCAAATTGATAACCTCTAGCAAGTGCTTATCGCTCCACAAAATCCACACTGGAGAAATTTAGACATAATATTTTTAAAGGTGATAGACTGGCTGATAAGGTGTTTTTCCTAGCACTTGGCCCATAAACAATTTCTTCCCATCTGGCCTGGACATCTGAAGCAGGGTCAACAAAAGGTGGCTCATACCAATCTGTAAGTTGTCTCAGAAGTGGACCATGTTCTCTTCTTCCTTACTTTGGGGTATACCTCACCAAAAAAATAGCAACATAATCGCTACCTAGACTCATCAGCCCCTGAAATACCCAAAATCTTCATAAAGTAGATTTGCTTTTTGTGATGGAGTGTCCCACCTCTATCATGTAGGCTTGCAGGATGCTTGCAGACATACTTGGTCAACCTCTACTGTGAGTTTCATTTTCTTTCATTTGTATGGACAACATCAGTCATCCCTTTGAATTCAAAACACATTTGCATTGGGGATTCATTTTCCCCAGGAATTCCTCTCTGGCCCTCAGCTCTGGCTGCAATGAGCTGCAATAGGATGACCTCAGGAAACCCTTAAGACTTGTATATTTCCTATACTCTACGGGTCAGGTCCCCAAGGTGTAAAACCAAGGTGGGCACAGGGTCTTCCTTCCCCCACACTCACAAACATATGCATTGGAAAACTATACAGCTGACCATGATGGGATAGTAGTACCTTTCAAAATCATGTAAGCAGAACTTTCAATGAGAGCATCTCAGAGCATGAACCAGGGTGAGGTGGAGATAAGCAGGAGAAAGTATTGAATGCAAGAGAAATGAAAAAGCATCTTTTAGTCAAGCTGTGGACACATGATGAATTTGAACTGCATCTTTGCCAATATTAGCAAATAAAGCTAATAAAGAACCACTCACCTTTCCAAGCATCTGTTCTGCTCATTTTATTGCTAAGCACAAGAAGTCAGAAAACACCCACAGGTTGAGGTGATACCTACACATCTGATTTGATTTCTAGTGGGTAACCTTCAAATATTGCAATCTTTATGTTTTGGAGCTGTTAATTTTTTTGTAGTTATTGTTATTACATTGTTCTTGTTTTATTCAAAGAGTAATAATTAAGCAGTTGTCTTGGTTTTCACCAGAACAGAGTTAATTTTTCTGCAATAGCCATAAGGAGGCACTGCCCAGAGCTCTGCGTGCACATCTAGGTTGTTACTCTATGCCACCTTATAGGGTGGAAGTAAGGGACTCTCACCTCCAGGAAGAAGGGTGTGGATTCAGGTGGGACAAAAAGTGGGACAGGGTAGGGAACCTGTTGGTTCATTGTCTCTGGATTATGCCATGCTGCACTGAGGTTTGTTTTTTTACACCTAAATCACCCACTTTTTGTATACTTTCGTTATTACTGTTGTTGGGGTTGCTGTCTGTTTTCTTATCTCCTTGCTGTTTCCAGTAAATTGTTCTTATCTCGACCCACAATTTTCACAATTTTGTGCATGCAGTTCTCAACTCCGCCCCTGGAGAGGGAATTGGAAGGGGAAGGTGCTGGAGAGTGAGCGAACAGGCGTCTGGTTTGTGAGAGCCTCCGGGGTGGACACTAAAGTGGGGAGTGCCATTCCTAGGCCACAACAGAAGTTTTATTTTAAAGTTATTAGAAAGTGGTAAGGTAGCTTGTCACCCAAGAATGGCATTGTTCAGCATTTAAACTCAGCTTTCTGTAGAGACATTTTACTCATACTATATTAAAGCAAGACTCTGTTCATTTACTTAAACATCTGAGAGTAATTTTCTTATTTTTCTGTTTTCCACCTACCCCAAACTAGCATGAGACATTGTGCAACTGACATGCAAATTCTATTCCATGGAGACTCCAGCAAGCTTGGATGTAAAACATACGAGCTCATTGATTTCAGCTGTACTAGCAATGACAAGTATCAGAAAATACCACTGGGACATACAGTGGAAGACAGTTATTTTTATATTGTCAAAAAAAATTTTAGAATTCTAAATTTATTTTCATTTTATTTCTTTCCTTCTCACATTTTTTCTAGCTCTCTCTCCTTTATGTGATGCCATATGCCACTTACTCAAAACTTGTTCAAGCTTGTAAGCATTCCTCTCCCTATATGAACACACATTTGCCCAAACAACTTCAGCTTGCCTTGACCCAAAGCTGAAAAGGCTTAATAACTGGTACAGGGTTTGATATCAAACATGAAAAAATCTGCTAACCCTTTTTTTACAGAGATGATCTTTTCCCAAAACAAAAGCTCAGTGACAAAAGTGGGTATAAAACGCATACAAACCAGAACGGGAATTCATTCCTTACACATACATTGCACAGCTTAGTATAGAGCACCAGCTAGTGTACTAAAGCATGAATTGCAGTCTACAAATTACAAATCTATTAACCTGATAGTAATAATGATTCAGACACTATTTTAGAGGCGTCTCAGTGTCTCAGGTTTCAAGTGAGGTTCAGCTAAGACATTAGCAGGTGATCATAACACAGTCTCTTCTGTGCAAAACCAGACTGGAGCAGCCAGGGTCCATCAGAGTTTGAACAAAGTCATAGCAGCTTCCTAACAGCTATAGTGTTTGAGGAAACCTCTCTGTCTGACCATCCAGGAGCCTCTCTGGCAGTCACACTCGCACCACCTGAGCTGGGACAGAAACCATTTCACAGCTACACCCCCTGCACCCACACAATCAGACCAGATTCCCTTACCAGCTCACCCCCAGGCTTCCCATAGTAGAGTCTCAGATGTCCAGATCCTTAAAATAATTTAATCATGGTGCAATAACTAAATGATAGAATAACAGCTCGAGCTGGTGCCTCCAAGTAGGGACCCTGAACCCTCTTGGCTTTTGTCCCCTCACAGTCTAAGGGAGGGAAAATCTGGGGTGCTTGGCTCCTGCTGTCTCCGAGTGCCTGAGTGTCCCGTCCCCTGGCAGGGCCACAGGTCCCTGGGTCCTTTGTTATGCAAAGGGTCAGCAGGCCATGGGCTCTTGCCTCAGGCTCAGGCTCCTGCCCCCCAAGAACACAACCTGCAGCTAGCACTGCAGCTGCACCCCGAGCTACCGGCACTGAATGGATTCCACAACAAAAGCAAATGTACATCTCTAAGCTGGACAGGCTACAGCTACTCCTCCTCATGCGTCCCAGGCAGCGAGTTTGGAAATGAAGTATACCTGGGGCCCAAAGAGCCACGACTTCTCACCACAGAAGGCTTGAAGTGATTTGAACAACTTGAAATTTTATGCTGGTTCTACCAGCTCCAAGAAAGCTGGGGCTAGTATCAGTAGCCAATTCCTGTGCTACTGCTGTCATGCTGAGCTCAAAAAAGCAATTTCTTTATATCTGACAAGTGTTGATATTACTATCTTCCCAATTGCCACTAATTGTGTTAGCAAAACAGCCTCTCATTTATCATTTGTAGGCAGTCCATGATTCAGTTGGGTGGATGAATCAGTCGCTGCGTAATATCAACCAGCTGTGATCTTAGTCATGGCAAAACTTCAAGAAACTTCTCACATGACTCTTGTGAGATGACTGTGAGTGACAGGCTACAGCACAAGGTGGTTCAGGTAGTTGTGATGTCCAGAAAATGAAGAGGGACACCTGAAGAACAGAATCTGTGGGAGCAAAAAAGCTGAAAGAAAAGCAGACTGTGCAGGACTTAGGAACTAATAAGGGAGGCAGTTATGCTGCCGGAAATATCAGACCCCTGCATTCAGACACAAACTTGCTAAAGGGATGTTTTATTCAGCCTGTGCTGCTGTGAGATTCTTTTCTGCAGCAACAGAGAGTCATTCTCCCACTTCACCTAATAACTTAACAGGATTGGGGTTTTTTATGTCCACAGCAGATAAAGTAGGAAGTTCTGGGTTTAAAATAAAGCAAAGGAAATAAAAAATGTGTTTCTATCTATGAGGACAGGTAAGAATTAGAATAGATAGTCCAGGCATGTAGTACATCTACTTCCAGTAAAGATTTTAAAAGGCAACATCAATCAAGAGTTGTAATATAGTTAATCCTGTCTCAAAAAAAGAAGGCAGAGCAAATGACAGCTCAAGGTCCATGCTGATGTAATTTTGTGCGGTTTCTAAGATTTTCTTCCATCAGGTAGAAAAATGGGCTCCAGAAGCATCTGAAAAATTATTAATTAAATGACAAGTTAAAAAAACAAAAAAAGGGCAGTCCGTGCTTTTGGATTAATACTCCTTTTGAAATGCAGAGCGGCTGGTTGTTCGTCAGAGGGTTAACTTCACAAATGAGGAACCTATCTAGGAACAAGATTGCCCTCTGCTGGAAACTGATGCTGGAAATCGAAACTATGCAGAAACCACCTTCATTCTAGTGAAGCAGGGAGTCAGAAAAAGCTAGAGAGAAACATTCCAATGGAAGATTACAGAGATGTGCATAGTACCTCAAAAGCCAGAAAAAATCTGAATTGCATTGCCATAAACACATAGGACTAACATTTTGCAAAGGCTTTGAAAGTGAAGTAAACTGAGGCACAGCAAAAGTGGTCAGATTCTTAAAGACATAAAGCTTGTACAGTTTTGTACATTCCTGGAAATATCTGTGATCATGGAGGAGCATAAGGCTAAGTCTGCTCTTAAATCCGTATTTCTTGACATCTGCAGTGATATCCAGAATGATCTCCATGCACCAGAGTACATTGGCTTTGATTACTAATACCATAATCCATTGTGATAAAAAATCAGAGGAGTGGAATATACCATCTCAATATCCCACAAACCAACTCAGAGTTAATGATGTTCCCTTGATACTACTGGCAGTTGATTTTTACTGGAATGACAAATAAAGAGTAATTGTAAAAAGCAGAAGGAAACATCTAAGATAGAAATGTCAGCATGCTAATTTAATGCCTTTGGCACAACTACGCAAAACAAAGCAAAGATTCCTTCAGGCAGGCAGACAAAGAAACTTTGTTACCATTTGGTTTGATTGTGATTCCTAATGCATAACAAAAGCAGTAACAGAATTTGATCTTTTCTGCATGTGCAGCAGGCAATCCTCTGGCCAGGCATTCTTACCCACCTCACAATACCAGACCTAAACTGTATGGCCTCTGCATGGACCTAAATCAAACACTAAATCACAATCTGACACAGTGTAATATGACATTATATTTATTACTTAATTGATAAAAATAATTTACACCTGAGATTAAGTAATCTCATATATGCATAGAGCATGAGTGACTGGAGTGAAACCTTAAAATTAAGCAGAATTTTCTAAAATTCTTAAAATTAACGGTGAAATACTGAAACACATAGACTACATTCAAGAAAACAGGAGACATCCAGAGGTAGAACAAAGCACAAGGATTTCAGGTTACTGGGAAGAATGTGGGATGAGGAATATATAGAAAACATCCTCAGTCCCACCACAGTGATTCTGTTATCAGAGCCTGACCCAGACAGAGCTTCAGGTGGAGCTTGTCCTTACTTGAAGAACCCACAAAAGCCAGCAAGTATACTGGAAGCCTAAGTCTTGTAAGAATATAGAGAAGAATATTTTAAAAGATTCAGAGTGAGAAAGCACACTCTGAGTGCTGTGAAACACTAGCTATACTAGAAAAGAAAGATGTCGTTTCAGCCTTCCCAGTGCATCCTATACACGGTGGCTCACAATTCAGTGCTTGCAGTAAGTGCTGCAAGCTCTATACGTGTCCCTCTAAGTCTCAAGAGTCTCTTTCCTTCACCTGAGAGGCAAGACCTTGTTTCTGCTCCTTGTTTCGGCAGTGCAATCTCTCTTCCTCTCCACCTGCAATCTGCTTAGCTGTTTCCCAGGAGAGCAACCTCCCCTTTACAGCTCCATAACTCTTACTCTCCATTTTAAATGCACATCATGCATTAAGCAAGGTATTGGAAGGTAACCCTGCCTATGGCAGACAGATTGGAACTAGATGATCTTAAAGTTCCCTTCAAACCCAAATAATTCTATGATTCTATGATTTACTTGGACAAAATTAATGAAACGTGCATACAGCATAGTGTCTTGGCAGAAGCAGAAGGAAATCTACTGAGGCTCAAAACTGTGACGTTCTCTAAAAGAGTCTCTTCTCACTCAAAACATACTGCCTTTGGAATACTGCCACAGTGTGTTCTGCTGACAGTCTAACTTCTGTATCACTTGCTCAGAAATAGACGTCATTGAAAATGTTTAGTGCTCTATTTACAATCTCATTATTTTTTGAGATTGCTGAAACAAGGACCTTCTCCAGGTGAAAATGTAAAAAGATGTACAAAGTGGAAGAATGGAAGTAAAAGTTGTGTGTGAACTTTTCTGAATACTTTTCTGAAGTATTCAATAAACAAGTATTCAAGGAGCAGGAATAGTGATCTGTGTTTTTTTCACTGCACTAATAGCTGAGCTACATCCAGTAATACCAAAAATCTCCTGCTCTATGTCTTCATCTGGAAATAGGTATAATAATGAGCATTTTGAGAAACGGAAGTGTGTTTATATGTGGCAGTACTGCACTCTTCAGTTAGTAACCTAAAGTGATCTTTCTTTGTCTCAGTACCTCCTGGGCGAACATCAATCCATTTGGGAGATTGCACCAAGTATTTCTATGAATATCTATATCAGTGTGGGCTAGGAGACTCAATTAAGTAGTAGTCATAAGAATCAAAACCACAAGCTAATAAATGCCAGCATCATTTATAAATGAATGGATCACTGATCTGGATTATTAGTCAACTCATCTTGACCCAGGACAAATGATCCAGGCTGGAGACTCAGTATGAAGTGGGATGTCAGTGCTCGCGCTGTATGAGCCAGTGGTGTCTGAGAGGCTGTATTTACACCAGGCTGGTCCAGGTCCTGCTTGCCCAGAGATTCCTACACTTCTCAATAAACAGAGCCATCAGTGGCTTCCTTCTTTACTTATATTTTGCCTGCATAACTTATGCACTTCCCACAGAAGTCAGGTGTCTGTTTGGTTGGTTCATCTTCCATTAGCCTGTATAACTAAGTGCTGGTATTGATGTAACATAATGTTTAAAAGAAAAAGGTTTAGAATCAACAGATGTCAGTTAAATGGTCAAACATGTCATAAGTGAGTGTTAGGATGCTGGATTGTGAATTTAAACGTCTGAAACAGGGAATTAATTTTCTTCTGCAAATAAGATGCCAGAGAAGCAAGGCAGAGGTCTCTGGTGAGAAACAGAAACTGCCACGGCTCCTTTCTTCAGCAAGCATTTGTCAGGGCCCAAAAAAGTTTATACATTACATTAAACTGGCTATTTTTTTTCTCTCCCCCATTTATTTTGCTGAAAATTTCCCAGATATTATTTCTTAACAATGCTGCATATATTTGTATTGTTGATGAAGTTTCTGTTGAGGTCATTTAACAGATAAATCTTAAACTGTGATTGTCTCATTTTCAATATGTGAAAATCAAATTAGTGTCTCTTCTGTCTCTTCAAGTAGAAGGGAATAAATTATGTTAGAAGAATATTTTAGGATTGCTTGGTGCAAACTTCAGTACGATACAATAAGTTTTAAAACCTGAATAACTACATTTTGTCAATGCTTCTATTGGAAGTGAGGCTTCTACCTTGAAAAGCAGGGGAAAATGACATTGTCTGTAATAAATGTTGTTGATAGTCTTTTCTGATTTTTTTTTTTTCTAGACAAAAGAATAGGGCTATGAAATGAAAATAATCTAACAAAGGAAAAAGATTCAATCTTGAGTCCTGATTTTACCTTGTGCTCCTGTTTTTTGAGTTTGGACATTTCATTCCATCTCTATGGTCTAGAATAATCTTCTGTATAACGGAAGCGGTGCCACTCACAGCCACTCATTCGGCTCACAAAGATTTTAACAAATATTCTAAACTCATTTAACTCCTAGTTAAATAAATTACTGTGGTAAAATCAGACGTTGTGTATAAGTACAGAGCATTTTCCTTCAATAAGTTCTACAAGAAGAACTGAGGCAGAACCATGGCACCCACAGTGTGCTGAGACCAGCTCATGTGAGTGTGAACACTGTTAGGCTCTAGCAGGTGATCATGCAGCCACAGGACGTTTGCCCTGGGGAGAAGGCACAACCCTAAGCTGCCTTGGTTATGTGACAGTTTCATGTGCCAACATGTTCTGTGGCGCAGTGATTGAAAGAAGAAATATACTTTTTTTCCCAAGGACCAGATTTCTTTATTTAGTGGATAAAGAATGATGCTTGTGGCAGCTCATGTAACAACAAGCAGTACCATATACTTAGTCAATAATTGTTGAAATGTGTGTATTCTGTGTGCTTAATTATTATTTAAATAATACTCTGAAGAAACTTTGCCTTTTCTTTGTACTACCTTTGGTTTGTGTCATTCCTGCTAAAGGTGCTGAAGCATTTGATAAATCAATGGCTGTATAGTGGGGTGGGGAAATCAGGAAAGTAATAATTAGGATGCCACAAAACACAGCCTGAGTATGACAGACTCACTTTAAAAGAATAATTTATATACAAGGAAGAAATCGTGCTCTGAATAGACAGAATGCAAGAATAAGATTGGTCTCCTTGTGACATAGTTTGTTGCTTTCATCCATCTACAGTAATGATACTCTTTTCTTTGGGCTTGCCAGAATAAGGGCAAAGAAAATATAAGTTCCTCATTAGTATCTGCTTTTATCTCTCTGACAGGCTGGCACATAAGATCTTGGAATGCATTTACGTATTAACTTTCTCAATCTAAGCCTCTCTCAGTCAGACTTTCTCAATATCTGACTACTGTTATGGTCCCCTTTGCTTTGGTAATGGAAGCAAATATTTTCATGTGTTCATAAAATCTTTTACTTAGCTGATAGAAAAATAAGCATAATGATATTAGATTTGGGATAGTTTGATAATTCTTCCCCTTCAGAAGACAGTATATGATTTATTACACAAAAGGACACGGCCACTCCCACAAACAGTACCGCCATGTGCATAAGAAATCCAGCTGAAAAGCTTCATACAAGTCAGCTCTTCCCAAACACAGCTGAGGGGGAACAGAAAAATGTTTGAAGCTGGAAAGGGGAAGAGGAACGATGCCTGCCTTTTTAATTACATAACAGGTCAAGGATATATTTCTTTTTTGATATGAGAATATTTCTGGAGGACTTGAGACGAGGAGCCAGAGACCCCAAGTGTTACAAAAGAATAAGATTCCCTTCTGTCATTGTGTCACTGAAGAGCTGATGTTCAAATGCAGTTGCTGCCATTGTTAATGCCTCACCATCACATGCTGTCTGTCATCTTCCTTCAGTTAAACCCACACCCTTGTTGCCATTGCTCTCAATATCATCACTATTTATGTGACAGCTGTGTCCTCTTTGAGTCACTGGCTCAGGCTGCTCTGCTGCTGCCTTGTGACACATCCCAAGTCAGCTCAGGGGAAGTGGAAAGGGGAAGATCTTCTGGTGATCTTGACCTGATAGATAGGACAATAAAGTCTTTCTTGTAGAGATCTTAATGGGTTCAAGCAGAGAAAAGGTGGTGTGTGTGGATCTTGCCCTAGAATTCTTCTGGCTACCATGTTCATGGGTCAAATTATGTGTCATACTTAAATCAGCTTCAGACGACTCGATCGCTTGAGAAGTGATTTAGTTATGTGATACTTCCTATATCTCTACCACAGGATTGTCATGCAGATCAGTATGAAATGGAAAAGAAAGCAACTGAAATATCTGTAGCTCTGGAAGCCATGTAGCAAAAGTTACTCTGATGCTGCCAGGCCTGTGAGAATGTACAATTCTACAGCCCTCTGCCAGAGGGGAGAAAAAGTCTGTCTCAGTTCTTATACAGGTGAAACTGAGTTTTACTGGCATTCACATTATTTCGTTTTGCCTGTGTTCCCAGGGTCTCTCTGACGTCCCTGTGTGTGGCATTTTTTAAGAAAAGCAAAACTGGCCCTCATGCTAAAAACTCTGCTGGGATTTTCATAGTCCTGATTTCTACAAATTCACCATGCAGGGACACTGCAATTGTTCTTCATCCATAGGAACGAGGCTACTCATTCAAGTTAGATATTTGGTTAAGTAATCTGGAAATATGGCTTCACTATTAAATTTGTGGCATCATGTAGCATTTCACTGAGGAGCAGGAAGGAGAAAATGTAGGTACTCTAGATTTAAAGCTGTTAATAAGAAGGGAAATGTTTCAAGGATGTGACATTAACATAAAGATTTCACTGTCTTTCATAGTGTTGTTTAAATGCATCATATGTTTTATCTGTGTTGTACATCTGCTTCTCAGATAAATCTACTTGAAATACTCAGTGTGCTTACAGGAAACATTTGCAAAGCCAGAGCTGTCTTTCTATCTGATCATGTGTCACATTATACCTCATTGCCTTTCTCTTGAGAACATTCTTATGAAGCAGCACAGGGAAATTCTCTCTGGTTTTCAAATAGGGACCTGAAACATGGTGATACCATCTATCTTCTCTCTCAGAAACCCAAATAAAAATCTGCCTTCCAGTATGCCTATTTCCAAAAACAAATATAAGGGTATCCAGCTTTTTCTAAGTTCACATTGCCCATAGGAAAATAAGACAATTATAGTTTCGCAGTGAATTTAGGAAGAGCAAAGGTATTTTACTCCATATTAGGAACCCTGCCTCAGGAGTCTGAACACATTTCAAGGTTGATAAAAATTTCTTGTAGGAGCAGTGTGAGAAGCCTTTATATCACGATTGTGTTTACTCAACACAGCTACACATCCACTACACCAAGTATGCTTGCAGGTGTGTTATTTGACAGAACTGGAAATCTGCAGCCCCAAGGACATGGTCTGTCCATACCAGACTGACACAAAGGTGCACAGGGATTCTCTGCTTCTTTCTGCACTATACCTTGTATTATGGACCCACTCCATTCACACATTTTGCACGTATTTTAAGGAAATGGTGCTCCAATCAGTCCGTCTGATCAGTATCTTCAGGGCTAAGAAACAAGGCTTTTATTTTTCAGCCAGTTTTCCTGGCCATTTTATGTAGTGAATTCTGAGAGCTTTCTGACTGAACTAGGAAATGCATCTCTCCTTATTATTTACTATTTAATGTTAGACTACTTTTACATGGGGTTGCCCAAATTCCCACGCCACTGACTGATACTAGAATAAACCCATGAAGAGGGCATTTCGACTATACGATCTTCAAAACAAGCTCTTTTTCTACCATCAGTAGATATACTTGGCTGTGAAATAGGAATGAAAGACAAGCTGCTCTTTGTTATTAGAAGACATGAGAGTACAGAAAGGTAGTTTTAGTCATGTACAGCTTTCGCATTCTTTAAAGTCTCCATCTTGAATGAGTAAAGGAGAAAATATTAGTCAGAAGATGAAAGGTTAGGCAAGCAATAAAAAAACTACAATGGCTCTAGAAGATTTATAATAGCAAATTTGGTAGTATGAGCCATTTATTTGATTGGAAAATATAGGTGAGGAGTCAGAAGAAGGGTTTGTTCACACACAATTGGCTCTCATATCAACTCCATCATTATGGGTACTACTCAGTGTCTGCTCAATGATTTGAGCCCCTTAATAACACAGACCCTGGGGTAAAACCCTGAGTTTCAAGTAAGTCCTGAGCTTTGGATCAGTAACCCTGATGAGACAGAAGCCAGACTCTGAGATTCAAGTGTTAAGCAGACTTGTTAAGGTGGGGCTTGATAAAGCACTCTGGGAAATCTGAGCAGGAAAGTGGTTGCTGTAGATATTGTCAGTGTATGCCAGATGGGGAGCTCCAGATTCAGTGTGCAGACTGCATTTTACACATATATGTGGCTGGCTGTGACACAGGAAAGGTTTTAGTACAGGCTCCTGACCAAAGAACTCAGATATATTCTTTCAGATATGTCTGACTTCACCAAATCAATATGGTTCATTCCTTCCTCTGATAACATTTGCTTAGACCATTCTGCTCCTTTCCCTCCCATTCACCATGCACTGATGAATTTGAATTGCTTTTAATTTTTATTCTTATTGGGTAATTGTATCTTTTGCATGCTTTTCTGTATTTTTTGGTATAATGTTTTAACTAAATGCTAAAAGGCAATGAGATTAAAGAAATTAAAAATTGGCAATGTCAGTTATCACTGGAATTCAATTTTCATGTATTGTCCCCAGTAGTACTGTGAATGAACTGCTTATTTAGACATAAAAAACAGTGTGTTGTTTTGGGTCATGGCAAAACTCATATTCTCTCACTAAAAGGCTCTATCCTTATTTTAGGTCTACATCTTCTGAAGAGTACCTATTATTTTGGAGAGTCTTATTATTTTGGATAATTACTGTGAGGAATTATTCCCTAAAACACTAGAACAAGACTGTATGATGAGGTTGAAAGGAAACATCTTGCCTCTCCCCCTTCCTGTTCTCCTGTTGGGGCTGCTTCCAACAACAGGAGCCTGTCTGACTCCAGCACGGTAATTTCAAAAGGAAGAAGCTCATTTTTTCACATTCCATTTCCAAACTTTTGTAGGCATCAGTGATCTAACCCAAAGACTCTGCAGAAAGAGATTATATCTCCTGTGAAGAGATTTATTCCTTGTGCTATGAATTCCTTATGATGTGAGGTATGCTGCCAAATATTGCAGTCTTAAAATTACAGGTGTTTTCCAAATCACAGAGAATTGACAAAACAAAAGAGACAAACTGCAAGGAAAAACTCTGGGTGATGCAGTGTCTGCAAACACCTTGCTCTGTTTTGGCTCCTTGTCATGGATTAAAATACCAGGAAGAATACGCACATTAGGGTGAAATTTTGAAAAGGGAGAAAAGAGAGTGGAAGAGAAGAATGATAACAACTCAGGAAATACAGCACTGAGGTTGATGGATCACCTGAATCAAATCTAATTCTGTTGTTCTTTCCTCCCACTTTTTTCCACTTCAACCCTGAAGGGTTTCTCTACTAAGAAAAAACCTTCAGTGGTGTAAATCATCTGTAAGTGTTTCTATGTCACAACTCTACTTCCTCCTTTTTGCCAGGAAAGGAATTGCATTGCCGGCTTACTGAAATCCTCTATCCTATCAGCAATGCCAGCTCTACCAGGATAAAGGCCCTCTGGGGAACTCTGGTTCAAAGATGCTGGTCTTTTCCAGTCATCAAACTCAGAACATCAGAGGCCTGTAGGAAGATGCCACTGCCACATCTGCTGTCAAGTGCTCCACAGCTGGCTCCAAGCAATAATCTGTGCCCACATGTGCAGCAGGACAGCTGAGGCAGCTCCCAGAGTCTTTGTCTGCTGCTGCTACAGTTTGAATGGAGAGTGTACAAAGTGTATGAACAGGAGCAAAGGGAATGAGGGGAGACCCCCCATGGGTATGCTGGAACGTGCTGACACAGACATTGGAGTGTAAGCCAAGAGGCTTAACCTGGTCACCACATTGGCCCCCACAAATCCTTCTTTTCCTACTTGCAAAGAAATCTGGATCTGTTTCTTGTGCCATGGCTCTGCCATGACTGCCACCCATGAACGATCCCAGAAGAGGAATCAGGTCCCATGGCTGTCTAGGCTGGACTTTTCAGTGTTGAGCAGCTGTGTTACTGATTGTGACAGTGCTGCCCTTCACGAGTATTAGTCCAGTTCATTAAGAGAATGACACACAGTCCTTAACCACGATTATTACTACACCAGTAACATGATAAACGCAGCATGAGGAATTAGAAAATGCTCATCCCTAATGCCATCTTTTCCAGCAGAGCACATAGTCTGACTTTCAAACAAACAAATGCATTTTAATGAAGAGAAGACCAGTCGGTTGAGGGAGACACTAGGCAAAATTTGATATGTTTAAAAACATGGGTGCATTTGTAGCTTATAAAGACAAGCAGTAATGCCTATAGTATGTGCCAAGCAGTTTGCAATCTCAAAATGCTGGAAGCCAGTGGATAAATGACATTATTTCCACACACCAAACAAATAACACCCTGAATTCTGATTCAAGAAAAGAAAAATTGTCCTTAATATTTTTAAGGTATTAAATTTTAAGGTTGCATTTTAAATAGACACTTGAGTAAAACTAGACTGAAGGATAGTCTAGGGATCTAAGTTAATGTTGATTAAAATCTGCTTACACTTTTTGTGTCTGCTGCTGTCACATTGATCAAATGCACTATTTAAATTAAATTTCCCGATCTGAAATTATATTGCTGTCTATGCTGAAGAAACAGGATTGTCTTGAAGACATTTATTGTATTTATTTGTGTACAACTGAAAATGCTTTTAGGAATTACAAGAAATGCACTCCTGGTTTAAGTGGAAACATCCTTGCTCCCACTGCTGTCTTATAAATCAAAATGAACTCAATAAAGACTATATTAAAACAGTAAAAAGTGAGATTATTAGTTGCTGAATGGGTATTAAACCTTGAATTTCTCACTTAGCTATTATTAAGCCTCCTTTTGAAACTAGTAATAAAAAATATAATCCAGACTCTCTGTCTACAGTTCCAGTGTGATATCAGCAGTGCTGAAGTTCAGCAGGGGCTGGCTTTAAGTGCTTTTCTTCTTACCTCTTCCAAAGTACCATACTATGGATTCCCACTGCAAAGGAGTGTGGGCAGCAGTTACACAGCTTCACAGAAGCTGGCCCCTGATAAAAATGAGCTCCTGCATCCTGGCAGTAGCTCCGACAACTTATCTGAAACAGACATGTATATCTACAAAGACTTTGCAAAATCTGTAGTAGGAAAAAGCTCTAGCCATGTGAAAGTCAGGATCCCAATTTTGTGCTTATGACACATTAAACAGAGGACATTTGCTGACAGGACCAGGCGTTCTATCATAAACTCATTAATTTAAAACAGAAGAGTTTATTTTTTTTTTCCTGGCAGATTGATTTTAGACCAGAAAAACAACTTTTTTTGCTGGCTTTGTTTTCCTCTGCTGCATAATTTAGCATTTCAAAAATACTGCAGATTGATGATGGTGACATCTGAATTCAAAGAATTCCTGCAAGGTCTACAGCTAAGCATTACAGTTATTGGCTCTCCAGTCCGTCATGGATTGTACACAGAGCTTGCAAAAAAATGTGTGCTGCTTTTTTTTAAAATACTATCATTTTTTAAGATCTTTGCATGGAAGAGAGGGTTTAGACTACTTAGACAACTCACACAGAATGACTTACATTGAGGTGTTTATATCTTGTTTTTCTCTACACAGCTTAAGGCACACTTCCACTGGCCTGGAGCAATTGTAAAAAGATTTATATGTGCTCACACATAAATAAGCAGAGGATAGTTTAGTTTGTTCATTGTTCTGAAATTCTTAGAGTCACTTTTAAGAAGCTATTGTGTGAAGTTATCACTGGAAACTGGACAACTACAGAAAACAGGATGCCTGTGTATTTTCCAGCATAAGGAACCAGCTGTTAGACAATAGATGGTTTATAAAACTGTAAGAGATTAAATATCATTATGAACAGTTGCTTAGACTATTTTTACAGCACTGAATTTTTTCTCACAAACTTAGTCCCTCTCAGCAAAACTTTGCCTAAGTGTTGAAGTTTACACTTTGGCTGAGCCCATGGAAGATGCTGAGAGATCACACATGCATGGAGAAGGAATGCATCGTGGTAATGTAGTAACATTCACAGTACTACACGGTGGGTGGCTTAGAAAACAGCCTGTAAGCTGTGCCCTAAAAAATCAGTTCCAAGTACTGCACTCTTATTTAATAAAGAACTAAATTTTATTTATATCTAGTACGTGTAGTTTTATTTTTACCTCAAGTCACGTATCTCAGGTATGTCAGAAAATACACTTCTATCATTTTAAGTGATGTTTCCACACAGTGAGCTTGTGTCAGTCATCATCTTCTAACAGACACTATACAGCGACCCCTCCTAGTCTACCATATATGATACACCTACAGGAAAGGAAAATTACATTCACTCTTCTAAAATCTATCAGAAAAAATAAGAAAAATCTGAGAGGCATCTTCCCTTTCAAGGACCATGCAAGCTCCTCACAAAAATTCAAGCTCTGAGGTTCATCTGCTGTCAGAGCCTAAGCAAATGGGATGTGATCAGGGCTGGGTACAATGCCAGTCCCTGGCAAGCCAGGTGAGCAATGAGGATGAAAGGAGGTGCTGGCCCTTTCAGCATTAAGACTGTTAAGGTGTGTCCTGCTCTGTGCTGTCAAATGCAGCAAGTTCTTATTCTGAAAGAGCCATTTTAGAATTACATCCATCTTCACTGTAAAAAAATAATTGTTGTTCTTCAGAGTCCAGCAGACAACCTACAGACAAGAGACTCTGAAACAGTAATAACCATAATTTTTCCTCAGTTAATCTCTAAGTGTTCATCAAAGATGTCGAGTATCAGTACCCTACTCTTTGGTCTGAGACACAAAAATTAAGTGAGTCTCTCATGGCCTCTCAGTAGGAAAACATATGTGTCACTGCAGGAAGCTTAGATGGCACTCAACAGATCCTTTGTCCTTATGACAAGAAAAAAGGAACTTCTTTCCATTCTCTCGTATGATTTTTTCCACTCTTTTCGTGGGGCACTCCTATGCAACTGAATTCCTATTTTGCTAATGAATATTATTTATTAGTTTTAAATAGTGTTCAGATTCTTGGAGGGATCGTTGCTCAATAACAATAATATAACAGAGAAAACAAGATATGGGATTCATTCTAAGCTAATTGCTAATATATGTTAATATTAAACCTAGCAAGCAATAGAGCATTTTGGAGGGATTTTCCACAGCAGTTGCACAGAATCCTTCAAGATCAAATAGATTAATCTAATTACCCTGAATGAATTTCAATATAACATATGCTTCCACATCACACTACACATTTCAGTTTATGAACTATTCCCAGATTCGGGTGAAAGAAAACAGCCATAATAGATAATAATTAAAATGCACATTGAGGAAAAAATAAGGAAAACCTCACTGTGAGGCAGCACAATAAATTACAAATAACTTTTCATTCTGGAGGAATAAGAGTTTATTCCAAATGTTGAAACACATTTAGCCTTTGTTATCCCATTTTCATCACAAGATGAAACAGATCATGTCTGCTGTGTAGGTACATCCATTAAGCAGTTGAGAATGTCTACCTGATCCGGCAATTGACCAAAGTCAATAGACACCTTTTCAACTGACTTCAGTAACGAACTTTTTGAAACAATCAATTTTGCCCCGGCAGCTCCTGCTGTCTCGATCCATTTAAAAAACACGATAAAACTTAGTTGAAGAAACATTTGGAAAACAGTCTTATCACTGCAGGAAATACAAAACCTATTCATTACCCTTTGGATCCAACATGAGGCTTGAAAGTATATCGAGGTATTTTTTTAAGGCAATCAACAACAAATATCTGCATCTACCTCAGTAATATTCTAGAAAAAAAACCCCAATATCCTTACCCCAAAACTTTGGTGGCCATGTGATTGGAGGAAAAGTACTGTTCTTATCCATAACATCCAAATAGCAAATACAGAATGGTAGGTCCACAGAGGAGCAATAGTTTTCAGAAGGTTTGAGATTTTGCACTAGAAGCAAAGCTTTTGTGCTGCCACGGAACTGTGTTGTTTGCCTGAAAGGAAATGGATGTATCACATTTCCTGCTTGTGGACTCGAATTAGTAAGTGCTTGCCTTATCTTGGAGCACCACATGGTTCCCGAGACAGGGAAGTAGTTTCCTTCTCGTCATTTCCTCAGCCAGAGCAAATCGACTCAGAACAATACCAAATCACCTCCTTCTCTGAAAATTTTTGAACTCCAAAAGTCCAGAGATAGAGAGATGAAAATTATTTTCTCTTTCCTTTAAGGATTTTTTATGTTGAAGACTTTCCTTAAACATCCAAAAGCACTTGTATTCGGCAGGAATTTTCAATAAGAAAGAAATGCATCAAGAGGTTTTTAACACTTGTTAAACATTAAAAAAGTTAACGCCAGTTCTTTAGGATATTAATTTAGGGTATGAGGATGGCTAAGTGTTCACCATTGTTCCTTGGCTGGTTTGAGGAACTAGCTGGGCCTGACAGTGTAACTGTAAATTTTTTTCCTTTCCACACCCCATTCTGAAATATGTGTTCCCTGGAACACAGACAGGCTTTGAGCTAATTGCTTGGACACGTTTAATACAATGCAGTGTTAATTCCCCAATGGAATTGTAGATACTGCTGCTATATATAACATATAGCAATAACAACAGCCCTACAAAAGAAAATAGACAAGCCGTTTAACGACATAGACATAGAATAAATGGAGAATGAATGGACACTGATAAAATACATGATTTTGTATTTATGTGATAATTTCTGTAGAACCAAGTTCTAGCTATTTTCTTCTTAAATATATTTCAGATAACAGATGTCCATAAACATCCAGCTGTGAATGGAAACTTCTGCTCCCTGAAGAGGTGTATGAGGGTTTTCTTGCCCTTATACTACAAAAAACCCAAACAAACCCAAACCCAGAATTAGCTAAAATTATTTTTCATAATTAATATTTAGAATTCCATAAATTTAGGACTATTCCAATCTTAAGATTTGGATGTGGCATAATTTTAAGGTCGAACATTTTCTGTTTTGGTTTGGTTTGGTTTTTTTTTCATGACAGAGATCTTTAAAAATACTGAGTAAAGACACCCTGATAATTAATGGAAGACTGATAGTTTTCAAAGCTCATGCTTAAAATGGCATATCCAAAAACTGAGTTAAGAACTCAAATGAAAAAGATATGATTTTCAGATGACTGTGAACAAGATACAACTTCATAAGAAATTCTGGGATTATTTAGTTTCAGTTGGGACACTGATACCAGAGTAGATGCTAAAAATATACAAAATAAATAGTTATATGACTTGGGTTAGATTTGTGCCCTAAGAGCATATGGAAATAAAACAAAATGGAATTATTGCAAACTATAAAACAAGGAAATCAAATTATTTTAGTTTACTGGCTGCATCTATTGAGATGATCCTTGTAAAAAAGAATTGAGCACTGACCTTAATCTAGTTTAAAAACATCTGAGTTCAGACACAAACACGTGTACAGATAATTCCATGTTACATATAATCAAGTGTATGAAATATGAACCTCAATTCTTTGAAAAAGTCGACAGCACTGAGAAATAGGACAGTTTCTACCTTGACAGAGAGTTTCAAGACGAGAGTTTTCTTGCTCTCCTCAAAAAAACCAGCTGATGTGGGCAATTACCAGCAGCAGATCAGAGAAGCTGCACAACCAAAAGTCTTACGTGTGCCACACACCCATAATGACCATCAGTAACTTGCAGCAAATAAAGTTTTAAATGGATCAAGATTATTTGGATTTAAACTGCCTTGCTAAGCAGGACACTCTCTCAGGTCAGTTTCAAACTGTCTTTCCACTATTTACTCTTGCAAGAAAATGGAAGAATTGCCAGTTTGGGCAACAGAATTTATCTAAAATGGGTACAGCATATCAAATCCTGAGACAGAATCATAGAACGGTTTGGACTGGAAGAAACCTTAAAGATCATCTAGTTCCAACCCCTCTGCCTTGCCAGGGCTGGAACCTTCCACTAGACCATGTTGCTCAAAGCCACGTCCAACCTGGCCTGGAACACTTCTGGGAATGGGGCACCCACAGGTTCTCTGGGCAACCTGTGGAATTTTCTTCACCAAAAATCTAACGCTGATTGATAAATCATAGACTCTTCTCAATCTATTATTTTAAGTGTTAGACTAATTTTATTTCTGTTCATTTTTTTTCTGAGTATTGCAGAAATATATTTCATTGGTAACCCCACTAATTCTTTCATTTTTCTTTACTGAGAAGTATCTTTTCCTGAAAATGAAACCATCATAGCTCGAGGTACCCTCATGGGTAAAAATGCTCATCATCTTTCATTATACTGGCAAATATAACCCACTGTCACTCCTGACTGATGGGAGATGGGGATATATAGAAGACGAGCTGTCAAATATATTACTGATGTGAGTTCAATTCCAACAAAATAAGCAGTCTTTTACTCTTTGAAAAGACTAATTTAATTCTGTCCTTAAAAGGTTTGAATGCATTGATTAAATTGGGGAAGGTGCTTTGAATTTACAGCAGCACTAGCCCTAATCCTGAAGAAAGGGAAGAATTTTAAGGGGAAAATATATGTGATGGGTTCCATCATACTTTAGAAAAATCATGGGCAACCAAACAGTGGGTCCACAAAGTAGTGCTGGCAGGCGAATAGTCACCTGCATCCTTGGACATGTGCAGCTGTGGCAGGAGGAACTAGCACCACTGCCAGCCTGCTCTGAGGATGGCAGCTGCTTGCCCCAAGGCATTTATGCTCTCCCCAACGATATATCACAATTCTTCTATTTTTCTTTGCCATCCCAATAGAGCCCTGACTGGCTAGATATTTTCTGTTTAACATGGTGGAGAGATCCACTGAGCTAATTTACTGAGCGCATGGAGGTTAATTCAGTCTAAAATACTTTTTCCAGCTGGTCAGGGCTCAAAGGGATGATGTTTGAGTATGATCACTCAGCCCTACAAACTGAACCCAGATCTTAACTGTTATCAATCACCGCCAGACAGAAGGGTCATACAACTGCCATTAGAAGGAAAAACAAATACCATGTCAAAATTTGAAAACAATTCTCTGAAAACTACTTCTCAGCTTTTCAGTTGCTTAGTTACTGCAATTCCTGAGGAAACACAGGCATATATGTTGAATTCTCCTGCATGAACACACAAAATCTTTTTATTTCAAATGAAACCGTTCACTGAAAAAAAAAAAGAAAATAATAGAATGAGCACCCAGTGAAACTTTTTTTCTTTTTTTTTTTTTTTCTGCACTTTCCATCTGGAGTTTATGATTTAAACTGGGATTTCCTTTAATTGTTTCATATTTCAGCAGTCTCATATTTGTCCTTGGTTAGTTTTACAGCTCTCCGGATGCATGAAGAAAAAACTCAGGAATTTTCTTATTTGACCAGTGATGAAAAATGTTCCTGTCTACCATCAAACTATCAATGTTAAATGCTGCTCAATAATGTGAAAAAAGGCTGAAAAACTACATCTTGAATTTACTGCCTTTAATGACACACTTCAATTTCAGACAGCAAAGTTCTTCAGTTTACCAGCTACAGGTCAAATGTCCTATTGCCTCATGCTTGCTCTGTAAGAATACACCTTTCAATATGATATGGCTGCTGTGAATGAAAAGAAACGTGACTACAGTAATATCACTGTCTTAGAAAACATACTGGTTTCTGGGAGTGTGTTAGTTGTTACTAACTTTGCTCCAGATTTTTCAGAGAAACAATCATAAGTAGGAATTGAATGAGAATTTCAGGCATTCAGTATTTTTTGGGAGCTGTGAAATCCTAAGGACATAACATAAAAAGAAGATCCCTCATTGCTAATTACTCACCATTACATCATTGAGAAGACAGTGTCACTGTGCAGTGTGTGTTGTGTTTACTGGAACATGTGTAACATTTTTAGATTCAATATTCCACTCAAAACTCTGGAAATATATTTTTTCCCTAATGTGGAAGTCTTACATTATTAAGTGAAAGATGACTGAGAGACATAAAAAGAGGCCGAAGAGAGTACTCCTCTTCTGCCCGCTGGACACATTTAGATTCCTGATTTTTTTCGTGATATTTGTGACATTGAAGACTGTGTGTATTTATGTGAGGGTGGAAAAGGAAGGAGGAGTGAATTCAAGAGGATACACAGCAAAACATATTTTACGTTACTGCATTTCAGAACTGGTTAAACTTAAGGTTAGAAAAAAAAATGCATTTTTGATTCAGGTTTAAATATTTTAAATAAAATGTATCTCAAAATCACTCCAGGGCAGTGGGTCCTGCTGGAAGTAACAGTGATGAGTCATGTGGGCAAAAGACAGTTTTAGCATCTTGGTACTGAATTCCCACAGGCAAGTGATAGCTAGGGAGTATGGTGCTGAGAGCTGGCATTGTGGGGCTTGTGGGAGTCCATCTGCACACCTCAGTAATGGGCAACATCCTTGGGGACACAAGGAGGTGAAAGAGGGAGGGGGCAAAGATGAGCTGTTCGAGGCTAACAAAAAGCCAGGGACTTCTTCTCTCCCTGTTTCCTATCTAGCAGATTGCTTGATATTTTGTGGTGGCCTACATGACGCTATCAATTTGGAAAGTTGAAAGACCCAAACTCTAACTTTTATTTTATCAGGAAACTAAATTGTAGGTAAGAATCCCAGAAGTGAAGAAAACAAGGAACTATCATTATCCTAGATTTCTTTCCTCACAGGGAATTAAAATGGAGTCATAAACTCATCTAGTGTCAGCCTTCAAGTCGAAGTTTGATAAATAACTAATTAGGATTATATGAGATGATTGCTAATAGAGGCAAAAAACTGGAGTCAGCAAGCCAAAAAATCCCTCTTCGTTCTCTGTTCTCCTACAAATGCATCCTGTGAACCACCTCCCACTCAGCAGATGAAAATGAATTACATCAAATATGCTTTCCAAAATGTGGAAAATGTTCATCTAATGGAAAAATTTGTCAATTTTGCCCAAACTTACAATCTAGGAAAGAGATTTGACATTATGTTCTTAGAATACAATATTTCCTTGACTTCAGCTACGGTGCTAGAGGGCAAAGGGCAGAGCAATAAACCTCAGAGTCTTTCTCTTTTCTTCTGCTCCCCTGGAAATCCTGAGACAGGCAGTGCTGAAGCATGACATTTAGCAAAGTCATTACCTTAATTCCGATTGCCCTTCTATTCTTTTTTCTGTGCCCTAAGAAGGGAACCAAGTAAGGGGACAGAAAGAAGCAACATCCAAAAGCAATTCAATATGACAACAATATTTTATTTTAACACTTTGGTGGTAACTGAAGTTCTGTGTAAAGTTCTGATAGAGTTCTACAGTTGAACTGAAAATTTTGCCTCCACGTACCAGTACTGGATAACAATACCATCATTGCTGTTGCATTCTGTCCTATAGCTGTTAAAAAGATGGAATGAAAGGGACTCCATTTCTCTACTCCCTAGGATGGTCTGAAATTTATAATTTCATTGAAATAATGTTCACAGATGTAGCTGTGTTTTTTTCATGCTGAGAGATACTTCTCTTTCACAGACATCAATTTTCTGGTGTGAGCAGCATCTTTCATTTGCCTTTACAATTCATGAACTGCTTAGAAAAAGAATTTTATTTGTCCCAAGTGACCACATGGAATATAATGGACTTGTCATGCAGCATTCCCTTATTACAAGAAAAAATTATTCCTGTATTCTACCATTTGTGTGTGGAGTTGTGCATGGTGAATCTGTGTGCGTGTTCAGTACCTCTGCAGTGCTGCTGCCCGTGGGTGGGCAGAGACTGTTATCTGCAATCCTTCTGCTGAGAAGTAAACTGGGATTTAGGATGGACACAGTCTTCGTTTTATCCCGCAGTTAGTCAAACCAAGCAACAGCATACTGGATTCAAAGTATGTTTCTGGGATCCATTTTTATAGTCATTTTAGTGGAAAGGGTTCTCTGCAGTTATTTCATTACATGTGTTAGGTAAGAGCCTAATCCAAACACATTGTTGCTAATGAAAATATCTCGAAACGTGGTGAGATATTATAGTAGGTGTGGAGTAGGCAAATAATCCTCTAGAGGGTATTTATAGCTCCTGAACATCTGAAATATTTTTCAAAAATGAGATAGAATGATGGTAAGGACAAAATCTTTACTGTTCATTTGTTTTTGTTAGGGCTATTTCCAAAGTTAATTCTTCTATAGATTCTAATGCTAAAATTAAAAAAAAATAATCAGAGTCACTTTATAATAGGATTTTTCCCAATCTAAGTTATTATATCTGGATTACTCAATTAGTTTTTTCCAGACCTATATCTGGTCTATCAGGCTAGTCACGAATAATAGTCTTCCAGTAACCATACACCACCACAGATACCATTTTGGTTTGATTTAGTTAGGTTCACTGTGGGCATACTGCTTAATTTTCATGACTCCATTTGTTTTATAGATGAACAGATTGAAAAATCTTCTTTCATTTTTCTAGGCAAATGGCTTGTTACAGTTAAAATCTGCTTTCTGAGTCACACCATAGGTAATGATTAATGAGAAGCAAAACAACAACAAGTGTTTGACAATTACAGCCCCCTTCATCAATTCACTATTACCATAAAAAGTCTAGTAAAAAAAAATACCCTTTTCTTAAGTTTAGAGCAAGAGGAAATCCTATGGGGAAGGTTAAGAATGGAGGCATGATGAACAATTGAAGGAAATTGCCTTTCAGTAGTCATGAATGTTTAATCTTCTCATCCTCTGATTGACAGGATCACACCATAGTCATGGTGTGTCCATTTATTCCTATAAATCAAACAAGCTTGAAATGCTACTCATGAAATTAGCTGGACTTGTATTCCTCTGTTACAGTACTTTTGATTTACTGACAGACAATTCAAATTTTACATGACATCAAAATGTTCTAAGTATATGAAGCCAAGATCAACCATTCAGAAAAGTACAAAGAGTGCAACAATACCTCATAACACTGTAAGCAGAGGTTTTGAGGACTATAAAGTCCATGGGCAATGCTTTGTATGCCAGCTTGGCTTGCTTGGTTTTGTAATTAATTATTCTTATTATGGTTTCCCCAAGGCTTTCCATATGTCAATCCCAGCTCTGTTGTACTTAAGTACTGTACAGACGAATTCCAGTGAGACTAGATTTGCATTTCTTCTTTTTTGTGCAAATGATTTTTTCCTGTACTCTGCAGGAAAATATCACGATGAAAAACAAAAGTGCAAGCTTCCATTCATGGATTTTTAAATTTTTGTTTATTTTCTTTCTCCTTCCCCTGAGAGCAGCATGCGAGGAGGGTTAAAGACACTTCACAGGGTGCTTGTTTGCCAGGTCTGTCATGCTTGCCTTGCTTATTGAACTGCAGTTCATTAGAGCAGGCCCATTACTTATTGCTGGCACAAGAAGATGCTGGCAGCAACCTGTTTGTCTGACCTTGCCTTAAGCAGAGAAGTAGTAAGAAGCAAAAGCAGGTACCTGATCAAGTTTAAGTGGGAGAAATATAAAGGTCATGTCATGGAAGCTGTTCTTCCCTCAGCATACCTGTGAGTCCCAGAGAAGGTATGTCCCAAATTAATTACAGAACTTTCCTTCTAGTCATCCCAGAAGTCTCCAGAGTCATAAAACATCCAAACCTCTGCCTTCATCCTGACCCATATACATCCATCCTAGTCACCTCTCACAATCCTCCCTACTCCCTCTCTCCTGAGCACCCACACAAACTTCTGTACTTGTAACCTGCACACAGCTGAGCACCCCAGTCCCTCAGCAAGCTAATTGGAGAGCTCCACAGAGAATGGAAATGCAATTATGGTCCTTTGGAAACTGGTGAATAATTAATTTAACCATTTGGTATTGCAGGTCATTAATTTTTACTGCTCTCAGATAGCTTGCTATTAAGGAGAGTAAGCTTGATAAATCTTCTGCTGTAAGGGTGAGAGGTCGTGGACACAGGCATCCAAGCATGAGTGACTGCAGGAACTCCAGATGCAGAAAATAATTTACCAGCAAGTACAAGGAGCTTGGGAACCTTGAAAGAACGCATGAGCACTTTCATTCATGCTTTCAGTTTTACAGTGATGAAACTTTCTGTAGAATAACTCCAGATTTATTCCCTAAAGGTCTTGGGAGACAAGCTCATCTAAGATGTACGACTTCTGAAACAGATATTCAGCACACAGAAGTCTGCATCAGTAAATTGAATCACATGTACTCACAATCGTGACCTGAATGATTAAAAATATCAGGAAATAAAATTATGAGAGATTATGAAAATTTTAGGGAAATGAAACTATTAAGACAAAAGCAAAGCATTCAACAACATGATTGCTTGACATGGGCCAGTCAAACCTACAACACTTAAGAAAGAAAGCACAGTAAGACTAAAATGTAGAATTAAAGGACATACGCCAGGAATGACTGCTAACACTTTCAATTAAGATCACTTGATCTTAACCAAAGATCTCTGGACTGATAAGGGAACAATCCTAAGACATAAATAAGACTGTCAGGACAGTGCATGGACTGAGATTTTAAAAATAAACAAGAAACAAGATTTCATTAACTAGACAACCATCAGAAATGGTAAGGGGAAGCAGGAGTAGAGGAATTAATGTCAGCAAGAATGCTTCCACTTTCCAATTCTGAAGACAAACATAAGTCACATGTCTTTTGAAACAATGGGTGTTGCCAATTGTCAGGAATATATTATGAAAGATTCTTGCATGGTGATGACAACCTAAATATGATCTTGAGATAAAATTGGAGAAAATACCCTCTGACTGGCTGATTAATTGCCTGCTGCTTCCTTATTTTGAAGCAGTCAATAAAATGAGCAGTCTGACCTTACCTACATACTCCTCAGAATGAAATCTGTTTGGATTTTTCTTGGGAGGGTTTGAGCTGACTGGAGTTGGGATGGGAATTTTGAGATGAGAAAAGAGAAGTAGAATGGGAAGCATCTAATATGGTTTTCCTCAGAAGACAACAGAAAACAAAAGAAATCCCAAGGATCTAGAGGCTATCAATGCTGGGTCCTCCCTAGTTTGCTCAGAAAATTATTAGGTGGCTCGTGTCTTAAGCTGCCATTTAAGGTGCAGATTGTAGGACTGAAGAACCTGGTAAGCTCTGCCTTGTTTTAAGTTCAGGACTGGGAGTTCAGATTCATCCTAATCATACGGATTGTTGGACCACTGGGTGCGTCATCTGACCTGTAGTTATAAGTGTAATGTAGTTGCAGAGTTGTACTTAACGGTTCTGCCAGAAACTCCCCAAAATCCCCAAAAACCCCCACTTTGGAACTATGTCGGGCAAGCTTATGAACCAAAACACAGACCTAAAATTTAGTTAAAAACAACTGTGTCATTTCGTTCTTCAACATTACATCTGTAATCCCGCAGTTTATCATATTGAAACACTGAAAAATGGAAAATCACAGAGTGGCCTGGAGTTGCCAAAGCTTGGGCAGAAACAAAATGCCCAGAAAGAACTCTATGAAAAACGCAGATATGGTCGACTCTACATAGCTCTTATGCTCTCAACTGTGTAAGCCACTACTGACCGTACTGCTCTCTTCTGTGTCCAGAGGATATGAGCCTGTGAAAAGTCTGAGCTGCAGAGTGTTGGTGGTTCAGGCAATTCTGTGGCAAGTTGTCCTTTTATTTTTAGGGTGCTGCACTCCAAAGTCAGAGGTGCTAGTCAGAACAGTGGCTGTTATAGTCATCCCCATCAATGCAACATTAATACAAAATCAGGCCATTCTGCTCTGACAGTATTTTATAAAATCTGCGTAAAAAACAACAAAATCTGTCTCTGGAGAACAGACAAAATTTATGAAATCTCCAGAAATAAACATGGAGGATCTAGAAGTATCTGGACCTTAATACCATAACTTTGACTGTGACAGGCATCTGCAAACAGCACACCCAAAATCAAAATGCATAATAGTCCCCATAACATGGAGAATCAGTTCTAGGAAACGTGATACTCACAACTTGAAGTAAAACCTCGTAACGATATAAATCACCAGAGGGCTGTCTGAGTTTCTCTTTCAGCTATAAAACTTAATCTTTGGGGGTCAA
Source organism: Oreocharis arfaki (assembly GCA_013398015.1). Taxonomy (NCBI): domain Eukaryota; kingdom Metazoa; phylum Chordata; class Aves; order Passeriformes; family Paramythiidae; genus Oreocharis; species Oreocharis arfaki. The sequence continues at coordinate 560,843 of VZRR01010028.1, read as the reverse complement.
AGAGACACAGTTATGAGAGATTTCTTACAACAGGAAAACTCTTCCGAAAGATTGTTTATTCTCCCAAGAACATCATTTAACAATGACTTGGTCTACACAGGAAAACATATTCACCCAAAACATTAAGGCAATGAGAAAGAGTTCGCCCCAGTGGAAGAGCATATTTACTGATTAATTATTGTGATGAATTTAAACTACATTCTGCATTTTTGTACTGTGCCACAGTATTTTGCTGAAATAAATATTGTGGTGTAGTCTTGAAACCACCTAATTTACTCATAGTCACAGCTAAATACGGGAAACATCCAGCGAAAAAATTCAGACATTGTAGGAATGAATGACGCACACGAAATGCAGCCACCTCCAGGATAAAGCATAGCACTGAAACAGTGGACATAGCTAAAGCCAAGAGATGGGCAGCATAGAATTTTGGAAAAAAGAAATAAAGAAATTTTGTAGGCATGATAACTTATTTTTTCAGCATTGCTCGGCCTTTCTACCGGCCAATTAGAAGTCTCATCGTTTCATTCCTAGGTTTGATCTACCAATTCAGAAAGTGTTTTTTCTTAATAAAATTCCTGCCTGTTTCTGTATAAGAGAGATTTGTGAACCAGTATTTTTCATTATCTCTTTACTATGTTATATTATTCTTAAAACTCTTATTCTAAATAAGCATTTTTTACAGAAATTGAAATACTGTTTTAAACAACACCATCTGTTTTCCTAGAAAACAACATGCTTCCTACTCATTATATGCTATTAGACAAACATAGAGCTTCAAGCTCCTGAATGAAAATGAGCATGATAAAAAGCATGGATGACTCAAAAAGAATCCTGACATTGTTCAAAAGAACTTCTGGTGCTACCTGCCAACACCAAAAGATAGAAAATATCTAACAACATTAATTTCACAGAGATGGCAGATTTCTGCCCTTGGAAGTTCACATGAATACCAAGATGTTTCTTTTACCTAATGAGTTTAAGATATATTCAAAATGAGGTCAGGAAAGATTTTGGATAAATTCTTTCACTCAGACATAGTGTACAGTGGCTCAGATACCTGCCTTGTCATTTAAAATATTTACCATACTAAACATATTTTAGATATTTAATTTTAATGGGTTTTTTCATATATTTTGTAACCATACCACTATAGAAGTCAGAAAATACAGCTTTGAAACTTCAAGCATAATGACAGTGACAGAGAATAGCCACTGAGTGTCAGTCAGCCAACAGCTGAGCAATTAGAGTGATCATGAGAGTCTTAAATATGTTGATTACAGATTATGAAAAGTCATGGGACTGGGGTTTCCTTCAGGTAGGTATTGTATTATCAGGGAGATTAGCCTCACACTAAACCCATATGATGCTTATAATCACCAAAGTAAATCAAAGAGTTTCAGAAGCCATTTCTTCATAGAAAAATAATGCTTTCTCCAATCTCTGACTGATTTCACCTGCCTCTCATGTTTTGGCAACATCAGTTTGCTCCTCTCAGATGCTGTAGCTGCCCCATGTGGCACACCAAGCTTCTCACTCCTTATTAAATACCCTGTTCTCAATTTCTGTTCAGATCTCCTTTCAGATTAGACCTTAAAAGACAGCTCCACATTGTCTAATGACCCCAGCTTTCCTGTGAGCCCTCTCTTCTTACCAGGTTAGTCTTTTAATTTAGTCTCCAAATCATCATTTTACTCTGGCCACTGACATACTCTGTGATTTCCATCTTGTTTATTGTTTTTACCACAAGGATTTGTTATTTGACTGTAATGTTGTGTTTCAGAGAAGTAATTATTGTGATTTCTTATAATTTAAGATAGACTGTTTTTTCTGTTCACACACGTATCTCCAAACAAGAAAAGAAACACAATTATTCTGCCTAGTGTTACATAACAGGAAGATAATTCACCAAGGTATTATGGCTTTTCCTGATAAGATATTTGTCCATGTTTGTTTGAGATTGGTGCCAGCTGAAAATTTTCCCAGTGCTGTTCAAAGGCACAGTTCAAAAAGGCATCTTGTCTCTATTCGAATGTAAGGAAATTCAAAATTACTTTTGCTTTGGTGGCTGAGAATTTCTTGGCCTGTTCCTGCAGCATCCTTTTAGCACAGCACTAAAGGAAAAAGGTTTTGATACAGTCCACAGGGTGGCACAATCTGATCATGATTGCTTGGTACTACCTGTTTATTACAAAGAATTTACTCTTATCATGTTCATCTGAATTTTAAAACTGAGTTTATTTTTATTTTTATTTATTTTTCTATCCCAAATAATCGTTAAAGAATGTTAGGTTATGTGTTTAGAGACTCACCTCCATAACACACAAGGGTCTGGAGGCACAAGGGTAGGCAGAGGAGTGTGGGAAAATAAAAGGCTAAGGGGATAAAATGTGCCCTGTAAAGAGGTTGCTGGTTGTTACGCTTGTCTGGCCATTATCTAAACATTGCAGTCTGCCTTGGCTTCTCAATAAACTCCATTCTGAGGAGGGTGAAGGGCTCCCTATTCTGTGTGCAGTTGGAGGGGGAGCAGGGGCCATAGGAGCCCTTACATCTCTGCTGCCAGCACATGGAGAGTGGAGAACATGCACAGTGAGAGTGGATGTGAATGTCAATGTGTGTAACCACTAACAAGCATCAAACTCACCCAAAAGACAGAGGCATAAGAAGTCGATGTGTGTCCGTAATGCTGGAGAGAGCAGGGGTTGGCTGTTGGAGGCACCAGGATGTCCAAGCCAGCTACTGCGGGGAACCTGGGATTCCGTGAGGCCATAGGTCTGGACCAGCTGCAGGAGAGGCCTTTTGGCAGAAGACAGTATCTGTGTGAGGGGCAAGCAGGAGAGGAGAGGAGCCTGGGAGGTGAGCACAGTCTGTCCATGTGTCTCCACAGCCCTACGTGTAGGAGTAGTGTTTGTTGGTGGGTCAGTGGGTCTGTCCTTGCCAGTGTAGCAGGGCTCAGGCCCCAGGCAATGGGCAGACTGGGATCCAAGGGCCAAGCACTGAGTGTTGAACATCAGCTACTGGAGGGATTCACCCTTTATGGCTGCATATGTATTTGCAGATATTTTCTGCTCTCAGGCTTTCACCCTGATAAGGCAAGATCAGGCTGTTCCTGTGAGAATTGTCAGCATGAATGCTGTGGTTTTGGTCCCTGTTGAACTGTGCAGCCACACACTCCTGTGCACGCACATTCACATGATGAGCACAGGCATGGGGAGTGCACACTCAGCTTTGCTACTGGCTGGGATAGGAACCTGTGACAGCTTTGCTGCTATTCAACTACTGGATTGGGCAGCCTCTGATGGAATTTTTAGGTTGGCAGTTCTTCTGCTTGATTATGACCTACAATTAATAACCTCTTAGTCCTGTTTTAGACAATATTGGGGCATCCGCTTTTCATTCTTTGATATAAGTTTGAGATTTTAGTAAATTTTTTCCAATTTAGTGTAACTTGTGAAGCATAAACAAGAGAAAATTGTCAAAACAATACATTTTGAAAGGATATCATGACTTTCTTGATGAAAATGGAGTGACTAACACTAGAAAAAAATGCCATTTGTTTTAGCTCGACTCTTGCCATATGCTAGACTGAGCTCATTCAGTACATATAAATCCTAATTAAGTCTCTCTAAGCTGTTATAATTTTGATAACTTCACTTTCTAGAACATATCATATACCCTAGTATAATATACTAGTGTAGCAGATGATTTTTTCCTGATTTTTTTCCACTCTCACATCATTTTGTATAATCTCATCCCACTGTATTTATTTATTTCAGCACAATGCAAGGGAAGTTAAATGGTGTGTTGCTATATTTCATGTAATTCAGTACAATTCATGTGAGAGGGAATCTATTCTCTGGCTTCTAGTTGTATCTTTATTTTATTTTCAAAGTTTGTTCGCCCAGGTTTTGTTACATTTGAATATAAAACATAAGCACTCAAGTACAAAATACAAAATTGTGTGGAAAAAATCATGCAGTTTTACAGCTTATAGATTATTGGAGAAGTAAGGAGAAATTTCGGCTGCTTTGAATTTCTGGAGGGCGGACTCTGGCCTGTTTAGGAGACTGGTTGACTGTCCCTTGGGAGGCAGTCCTGAAAGGCAAAGGAGTCCAGGAAGGACTAGTCATTCTTCAGGAAGGAAATATTAAATGTGCAGGAGCAGGCTGTCCCGATGTGCTGAAAGATGAGCCAGCAAGAAAGACCGGCCTGGCTGAATAGAGAGCTTTGGCTGGAAGTCAGGGAAAAAAAGTGGTGTTCCACAAGTGGTGTTCCCCAGGTCTCAGTACTGGAGTCAGTTCCTTTCCTTTATTTAATGTCTTTATCAATGATCTGGGTGAGGCGATCAAGTGCAACCTCCGTCAGTTTGCAGGGGAGACACCAGTTTGGGAGGGAGTGTGCATCTGCTGGAGGGCAGGAAGGCTCTGCAGAGGGATCTGGACAGGCTGGATCAATGGGCTGAGGCCTGTGGTGTGAGGTTAAACAAGGCCAAGTGTTGGGTCCTGCCCCTGGGTCGCAACAACCCCATGCAGAGCTACAGGCTGGGGAAGAGTGGCTGGAAAGTGGCCTGGGAGAAAAGGACCTGGGGGTGCTGGTCAACAGCAGCTGAACATGAGCCAGCCGTGCCCAGGTGGACAAGAAGGCCAATGGCAAACAGAAAAATATGTATCCAGCTGGACCAGGGAAGTGATTGCCCCCTTGTACTCAGCACTGCTGAGGACACATCTTGAATCCAGTTCTGGGCCCCTCACTACAAGAAGGACACTGAGGTGCTGGAGCATGTCCAGAGAAGGGCAAGGAGCTGGCGAAGGGTCTGGAGAACAAGTCTTGTGAGGAGTGGCTAGGGGAGCTGAGGTTGTTTACCCTAGTGGAGAGGAGGCTCAGGGGAGACCTTTTTGTTCTCTACAGCTGCCTGAAAGGAGGTTGTAGCAAGATGGGTGTCAGTCTCTTCTCCTTATTAATAAGTGATAGCACAAGAACAAACAGCCTCAAGTTGCATCAGAGGAGGCTTAGATTGGCTATTAGGAAAGTTTCTTCATGGAAAGGGTTGTCATGGACTGGAACAGGCTGCTCAGCCAAGTAATTGATTCCCTGTCCCTGGAGGTATGTAAAAGACATCTAGATGTGATGCTTAGGGACAGGGTGTAGCGGTGGACTTGGTCTGGGTTAACAGTTGGGCTTGATGATTTTACAAGTCTCTGTGCAAACTAAATGATTCTTGGATTACATGCTTATACATTTATGCTTGATACAGTACATGAAAAGCACACGTAGAACTGCACATATCTCTCAGGAGGTGTGTGGCAATGCTTCCAGGTTGTACATAGATACTGTGTGGCAGTTTAGGACAGGAAGGAAGTGGCAACTACTGCTTGCTGCAAAACCTGCAGGAAGAAGGGTATGCTGTTTCACTCAAACCAGTCTCGGCATTCACAGTTGCAAAAAATGGACTCAAAAGAGATCAAGACACTTACAGAGATATCCTATTCTGCTCCCTGACAAAGAATCAAAAAATGAAAAATGCCTTCCAGGAAGACACATGTCTAGTCTGTGCTTAAACATCTTCCATGATGCTAATTTCACTTCTTTCTTATGGTATGTGGTGCAAAGCTTTATTTCTTCCTAAAAGTTTTGGTTCTGATATGACAATAGCATCTGCAATGTAAGCAGATTACTTCTTGTCCTAGGCACTGTGGACATGGAGAAGTGATTACCCCCTTCCTTTTAGGGCTCCTTTTAGTGCTCCTTTAGAATGTTTTTATACCTCATGACAGTTTTTGATCTCTAGATTTGATACCTATTTCAGACTTTTCTTTTGGATTGAGAATTCTAAACTTTCCACCATTCCCATGGCCATCTTCTGGATTTTCTCTACCAAAAAATCTCTAATCTTTCTCTGATTTAGATATTTTTTGAAGACTGGCAACCAAAACTGAACCAAGTAGAGAGCGATACAATACTGAGGCAAACTGAAACATTACCATACCTCTTTTATAGGCAGTATTTCTCTTCTGAGGAAGAGTGCCCCAAATTCTTCAGTGCAAAAGACCTTCTCATTTCTCAGCTACAAGCAGCAGCCTTCAGGCGTGCCGTGCTGTCCTTGGCCCAGAGCCATTGTCAGTGACATTTGCTGTATTTCCTTGTGGTTTGCAATGCTCTACCTGAGTACTCAGATGTGTTTGTTGGAAGAGGGACACCATCCTTCAGTGCCTGGCTAGACTTGTCCACCAGGGCAGTTTGTCTGGCTGTCACCTCTCCTGAGCTGAGGCTGTTTCACCAGAGTGCTCTCAGAAGTGTGCTGCACGCTAAATAATGTGCTTTGGGCACAGTGAGAGCCCTTTAATGACTCATGTTACTATACTTCTTTTTCTTTACTTTCTTGTCTCTGCAGTGGAAGTAATATTTGTATCTCATGTTAGCAAATGCCAACATCTAGTAAGGACTCCTCACTTATATAATATAACCATTTAACATCAAGCATGTTTAAAAACATAGGGGAATAAGTACACACTTGCAGTAAGGATTTCATTACTTCTAAATTAATAGAAAATATCTGAATATATTTCTTGCGTTTCCTTTCCAAAAATTCTGAGTCGTGTTGATAGAGCATGCACAGAAAGCAAGGTGTCCCCTTGCTACACATTTTCAAGCCTAATCCCCTTTCCTTTCAGAAAGAGATATTTACAAATACCCGAGGCAACATTTTCAGATCATGATTTTTTAACAACTAAAAGCAAAATATAAACAGAAATAATGGCAAATTATGATACATTGTCCCTAGGATAGCACAGACAATTTTTCTTAGCTGAGCTTTTAAAACATATAGCGCAGAATTTAGTGCTGAAATTGAAGTTTACACTAGAAGTACTTTGCTGAACTGCTTCAAATAATAGTAGTATTACTATATGAAGCGTTCTGCAGTGAAGATTCTCTCACTCAGGTTAACGATTATACTCTTAACCTAAAAAAATAAGACAGTATTTTCTGAAAGAAACAGCAAAGCGAGGAATTTATTCAGCCAAAAGATATATGTAGAAAGGGGGAACTCAGAAATGTGTTAGCATCCATTTCCTTTGCCATCTTTGGTGCCGCAACTGGCGTGGGGTAAGGCAGACAAGCAGGACAAAGAGATAAGAAAAATTGGATGAGAAAAGCTTCTCAGCTCCCCTCCTGCACAAACCTCCCCCCTCCCAGCCCTCCCCACCCCCAAACAAAAAAAAAAAATCCACAACCCTTCAAAAGGAGGAAGATTTCAGGGCCAATATGCCTGGTTACACCCATTGTCAGAAGGAGGTAATTTTTGTGGATGGCTGGAGGTGACCTAGATACGTGTACCCCAGTTTCACATGAATTCTCGCTGTAGCTCCTGATATGTCTGCTTCTCCCACACAGGACCCTGGCTCCAAGTGTGCCATCCATAACTGCACAGTGTTGGGACAGGTGCCATAAGTATAAGTGCTCCTATTACGAGGGTAGCACCAATGTTAGTATGACTTGTGCTAAAGGACAGGGTGATGCTGAGTAATCTGCTGCCTAACTCAGATTTTATCCATCCACTTAGTAAACACCCTGCATGCTAATGTTGTAGAATCACTGCAGCGCTGCCAGAAACGATGAAAACTAAGAGGTTCATTGGCACTGCTTCTCTCAACTTATCCATTTCAGCTCCAAATGAGTGGGTTTTTTTCCCAATGACACAGACCAGAGATGATCCATTTCTTAAGCAGAAAAATATCCTTCTGTCTCCTGCATGAAGACAGCCTCGATGGTATCAATTACAATGAAGGAGGGAAAAGCGAAATTAAGTCATAGGGGTTGTGCAATGTCTTTGGAAGAGGCAGAATCACGTTTTATACTGGGGGCACAAACACTGTTGCATGGTTAGCGTGGTTTGAGCTCAAAAGTGGCAGACCGTCTTGCCAGCTCTTTTGAATATTTCTGTCCTGCTGCTGTTATGTAAGAGCTGCTGTCCCAGTTTGCTTGTGCAGTTCTCTGCCTCATGCGTGATGATGCTCTGAAGCCTACGCCAAAGGTAATGCCCTACAGCACGCTCTATACCGCAGCAATAATAGTAATAATAGTAATATAACTAGTAATAGTAATTAGCAGCGATAGGTCGATACACTCGTTCTCAGAAGTATTTCGGCTACCCGCTAGAACGCGCTTCGGGGATGTCGAGTCTCGGGGCTGAGGCCGGTGTCTCATCCTCCAATTCCCGGGCACAGCGGTCAGCGCAGCCGCCCCCGGACAAGCTGGCCCGGCTTTGCTGCTGCAGCCGCGGCGGGGCGGGGCGCGGCTCGGCGCGGCCCCCCCGCGATGCGCGCAAGGACAGCGGGCTCCGGGGCACGGGCTGCAGCCCGCAGGCACCGGGAAGCGCCGCAAGGGTACGGCGCACGCATCCCCGGCACACGCATCCCTGCCACACGCATCCCCAGCACAGCATCCCCGGCACACGCATCCCGCACACGCACACGCATCCCGCACACGCACTCGCGCTCCCGCCCTCTCCCCACCCCCGCACCTGCTTCCTCGCCGCGGGCCGGCGGGGCGGGGCGGCGCGGCGTGTTGTGCTCGGTAACCAGGGAGCTGCGCCGGGCGCTCCCAGGCGCGGAGCAGCGCGGAGCGGCGGGCGGAGGTAGGGCGCGGCGGCGCGGGCCCGGGGCGGGGGGCTCCCCGGAGTGAGGGTGTTCGGGGATGGCCCGCGAGTGGCTGGAGCGCGGCCGGGAAGGAGGGAGTCCCACGGGGCAGCCTCTGCCGGCTGCCCACTAGCCGCCTCCTGCTCCCCTACGCAGAACTGTCTTGAGGTGAATCCGAAACTCGGTGCCGTGTTGCGGAGTTTGGCCGTTTTCGGGGTGGGTCTGAGGTTTCGCCCTTTCGGAGCGGACAAACCTCACGGAGGACTGTGGTGGTTCTCCTCCTGAAGTGCACGTACGTGTGCGTTGCAGAGATACCCGGGTTTGTGCTCAGTCACACACTGCAGGCCAAAACGTAGTTAACCAAAGGAAATGTTGACTATTGATGGGCGCTCTCGGGAAGCCAGTTTTAGCCTGGGTTGCACGCAGTGATGGTGCAAAAAGGACAAGCGCACCACGACAGAGATGCATAGAGCCCATATGTTCCCTGGCTTGTGTGGTAACTCCCCGGCGGTACGACCTGCTGAAATACTCACCGACAAGGTTGTTACTAGGATTTTGACTGCCGTATTCATGCTGAGGAAAAGTGCTTGTAAGGAATATTAGTAACCTGATACAAAACACCATATATTGGATTTTGATGAGGAAATACTTATGTAAATGATCTGTGTGATGCTGAAGGACACTCCGGTGCTTCTGGGTGTGAGGGATTTATACCTATGTGGCTTGTAGGGAAATAGTATGTGGTGCTTCTGGCTGCCTGCCAGAACTCTTCTAGTGCAGAGCCTGTTGAACGACTCCTAACAGGCACGCGCTTTCCTGTAGTAGTACTAGTGATGGACTGTCTGCACTCTGGGATCTCTGATAATTATTTTTGTGATTCTTGTGTGCACTTCCACATTAAACAGATCCCAGGCTGATGGACTATGTTAACATGTTGCCACTGGACAGAAAAATCAGGGTGCTATGTCATTTTAATTGGTAAACAGAAAGGCTTTTTTGTTTGTTGTACTAAATGCTTCCTGTGTGCTGAATGACATGAAAAAACCTGATTTCTGAGGTACAGTGTTAAAATCTTGAGTTACTTCTTTTCTGGTGAGAGTCAGGCATTGTCATTTGGAATGTTTCACATACTCCTTAAAGCACTGATGTTTTGCCCTGAGAAAGGAGCTCTCCAGAATGAGCATGGTGCTGCATGTTGGAATGATTAAATTTTCATCTTTGCAAACCCTGTTAGATGTGAATGTAGAAGGAATAATCCCTACACTTCCCACCTGTTCTTTTAATTCCTGTTCATAGTGTCTGCTTTGGTTTGTTTGTTTGTTTGTTTAATATTACCTTCAGAAAAAATATGTGTCGATGGACATTCCATGTTGCTGAGAATAAAATGCTGGTGTTTAAGTATTTTACAGGTGAATCCAAATACATTTGAGATTTTAAAAAATTTTATTCTATTTTTACTTTAAGCTGTTGTGATAAGTTTCAGTAGTGTTTTGGACTGCTGTAACTAGTACAGACACAAGAATCTCGTAATGACTATATGCCTTCATGCAGCATTACTTTCTCTTTATTAAAAATGAGAGTCCTCAAGGATATTTTTTGGGAGACCTTGAGAGCATCTTCCTGTGAACTTCACTGGAGCCATGCAGAGTTACACAGCCTGTCAGTGAGCACACTGCTCAAAGAAACTAACTTTGATACTGGGTCAGGGAGAGCAGAGGCGTACAGGGAAGGAAGAACACCGCTCTGTTAGTGTTTAAATTTGGGGAGAAAGTAAGAGTTCCTGGCAGTGAAGAGGATCTTGCTAGGTGAGGCACTGAACAAGGCATGAATCTTCCAAGATCAGCACAGTGAGAGTCATAGCTGGGGATCTACAGAGCTTTGGTCCCAAGAGGAATATACATACATTCACCCTTCAGACAGACACCACATTAACCCACCTCGGTTGTGCTATGTTAAAGGAAGTCAGTTGTGGCTCAATTTTTTCTTATCAACTAGTGGCAGTAGTTATTGAGAAAGTACATACATCAAACACAAACAATTGTTTCCGTACTTACTCGTTACCATAGCTAGTGACAAAACTTTAGAGTTCTTGTGTCTCCTTAGACGTCACAAAACTAACAGCAGTGGTGTGCATCTGAAGTGAATGGACTTTTGCTTTTGTTTCACCCAAAGGCACAATTTATTGGGGAAAACAGAGGGACTTCTGTTTTTGCATTCGTATGGCAGTTGTCTGCCACTTGCTTGTGAGTTGTACTTAAGCTAAGTTTCTTGCTTGGGAGATGTGCAGGAATACCGAAGAACTGACGCTTACTTGCTTATCTCAAACTCAGTTTGACCCACCCTTTCCTGAGATGCTTCAGTGCTTTCTATTTTAGTGGTCTTCCTTTTTTTTTTTTTTTTTGTTTTGTTTTCCTACCACAGATGTACCTCTGCAATAGGTCATATTATACCCCAGAACTCCTAGGTGCCATATCAGTGTTAAACCAGAAAAATCAGAACAATTCTACCATTAACCAGCTTACACATCAGATGTGAACTTCACTCTGTCCTATTTGCTTGTGTATTGTGACCTCTGATCTTAATCTTGGCCTGTCTTTGTCTGCGCAGATAGTAAGCTCTTTTAGGCAAGGATTATATCCTGTGTCTGTAGAAGGCAATGAGCTACTGATCCCAGTCTCCTGCTATTACAAACAGCTATATAACTGTAATATATTCCTGCACAATTTCAGTAACAGGATTACTAAACTGTAGTTTATGCTGTCTTTAACTTTTTGTATCAGTAAGTCTGAATGACCTTTCTTTGAATGTACCCAAAAATGTATGCTTTGCCAATTTTCCCAAAAAATAGCAAGTCTCTGCCTTTTATTTTCTCTTAGAACAGTTTGCATTTTCTGTTCAAATGGAATTACAGCTTTCAAGACAAGAATCACACCACTGGATTTCTGCCCATCTTGCCAAAAAACTGATAGAAAGTAGACAATAAAGTGCTTACTTGCTGAAATCTAAATACATACATAGGTATGTGCATGACTAGGATCCTACAAGTAATTTTTGAATGCTGTAGTAAAACGATAGGTAAAAAATAGAAGACTGTGTGCCATATATTGCACAGATTTAAATGTCAGATGTGCAAATTCAAATTATTAATTTCTGTTGCAAGACCTTCACATTTCTGCAAAATGAAAAGCTTTTGTTCAATTCTCAAATATGGTTAAGGATATCTAGATGAACCAAAATAGTCTGGAGTTCCAGAAAGGATCAAAATGTCTCTCTCTGCTGCCCCACACTCCCCAAGAAAAACAAGTTTCAGTGCCTCCAGGTAGTTACTGCACAGTAAGTCAGTGTGAGATTGGATGGTCAGTGAGAACATTGTGTTTCAGTGTTCCTGTTTCGATGCATTTTTTTTCAGTAGAGAAAGGAAGCACAGAGTGGCAATGTTGATACTCAACCATCAAAAACACCTTTCAGAGCCAAAACTGCGTTTTCCATGATCTTATGTGGTGCACAGTTATGTCCCACTGCCTTTGGGAAAGTTCCAGTGTCCACTGACTTCTGCTGCATTGGGTTTAAGCAAACGACTGCAGACTTGCAGCTCAGCTGTCAGAAACAATTACCAAAGGGATTCCTCTCTTGGCCTGGATTTTGGAAGATCAGTGAGGAGATACTGCATTTTCTCTGAGGATAATATGAGAACTATGTTGGATCACTCTACCCCACTTCTTCATCCTAGCTCCTAATTTTATATATCCAATAGGCATCAAGTGCAACTCAACAGATTTATTAAAATAAATTTACAAATGGATTCTCAATTCGTAATCTACCAGTTACCAATATCCTGGAATGAATTTCATTGAGTTTTTCCACTTTTAACTTTGCGTTCATTTAAGAGGGTGCCGCTTCCATTTTTTGTCATGCCTTTGTCTATCAGAGATGTTTTCAGTGGAAAAATCAGTATAATAATAATTGAGGCAAATTAAACTCCTCTTGATCTTGTTTTCTATTTTCTTTTTTTTTTTTTTTTTTTTGCCCACTTTTTATAAACAAAGACTTGCTTGCAGTCTTTATTTCTCAGATGGTCTTTCAGCCCGGCTCTCTTCATCCCTGTAGACAGCACACACTATGGCAGTGCTCTCCACTTCTCATGCTCTGTTTCTGCCCACTTATTTCCGTGTGATGGCTTTTCCAATTACATCTGGAGCCGTTTTATTCTGTTCTGGACAGGTGTACAGCTACTAGACTGGATTTAAAGAAAACCCCAGCCTGCTTCACTGGAGAGGCACTGTGCTTTCCAGTCTGGTTGAATTCTCTGCTATTTTCCTTTTATTTATTTTTTAAGCACTCTGTTTTTAGATCATCCCCTGACCTGCTTACATGCTTTGGATTATTGTAATATTTTGGACAACATCAATCACTTCCTTAGTTGGAGCTATTTTCTATCGATTAGCATTTTCTTCCCACTAACAACTGACACCCAATCTAAAACAGCTGGGTTTCTAACTATTTGCTGTTTAAAAATGCAGTTGTGACCTCCAGAGAATTCTGGTTCCTATCTTTCTCTGAGTCATTTATTCCTGACTGGCAGTAGGCTCACTGCTGTCTCACAGAACTGCATCTGTTCCAGTAGTGTCTATCAACCTTGCAGCATTTCCAAGACCTCTTATGTTTCAGAAACAGAATCTATGGATCAAAGTGGACTTCCAGCACTACCACAGTAAACTATGCTTGGAAATTCTTTTCCTGGATTTTTTTTCCCTTGATCAGTTCTGTGCAACTCTTGCTTACCAGGGAAGTCTGCCTCTTTTTTAATATGTAATGGCACCCCAGAACTTGACCCTATTCCTGTTGTTCCTGAGATTCTGTTCAGTTCATGTGCTATAGTTATTTTAGTTATGCCACTGTATTTCTTATATCTGTGTAGCATTTGATTTGTAAATGTCTTCTAGCTGCAGGACTTCCTTGAATTTATTACTCTGTTTATTGTCCTCTCAAATACCTCTTTTTGAAATATCCAAGATTAGAAACAGTCCTTTCACTGCCTGCCCCTGTCTTATTTCTTGCTCTCCTCAATATCTTTGTTTATTATTTGTGTTTATCCTTGTTTATCTGGGGTTTCTTTATCTATTCTGATGTTATAATGGGAGTTTATAGAAGTCCAAAACTGTATTTTTGGGTACAACCATGCTTTCACATGAGTAGCTTCTTCTCCTCACTGCTATATATGGCATCAACCTGGTGTTCTGGGAATCACGGAATCGCAGAATGGTTAAGGTTGGAAGAACCACTGGTGGGGTAATCTAGAATCTGCTATTTGTGGCAACATGAAGTACAGTCATAGAATTGTTTACCTCTCTTTGGTCAGGTTTATCTTCAGCCCTTGTTCTACACTGTATATGTTGTCTGTACCTGGCAGATGTCTCTCTTTTTCTGGAACCACACTGCTGACATGCAGGTCTGTTTTCCTTTAATATGTAAACTTTAAGAAAGAAAAGATAAACTACAACCTGGTCTTGCCAATGGTATTCTAGTTTTACCAATAAAAGGAAAATATCTTTTTAAATTCAAAGTGCTCCTGAGCACAGTGAGAAAAAGAGGGTGTAATTAACCAGAATAGTTAACCCACAATAGATGGAGTGTTTTTCTTATCTCTTCCATAGGACAGACATCTCACTTTCCTGAAGAACATTTGAAGAGAGAAACAAAATAATCCAGAGAATTGTAAACTGAAATTTAATAAAGCCTAATGGTTCTTCTATGAGAGAAGTTCACGTTTCTTTTTTTTCATCTAAACTCAGAGTACTGGGATATTAATACAAGAAAATGGTGTTGGTGTAACTTTATCCATTAAATTCAGATAAGTGGCAAGTGTAATAAAAGATTTACCTAATCTATATGCAAAACCATTCTATTTCACTCTTATGTGTTGATGCCATGTATGTTCAGACCGAAAAAGAGAATAATTTTATAATACTGAATAAGCACTTGTTGAATGCTAAAAGGGGGAATAGCTCATATTCAGGTTTAGCTTCAGGTTTATTTCAGGCTAAGACTTAAGAGATTTAAGCCATGCCCTTTTTAAAAAACCTGTGTACTTTCAAAACATCCATCTGAAGACACATCTTTGTGTCTGACACTGAAATTAAAAATTCATTCTGTTTAATAAAAATTGTTTTATATAGTAGCTATGTAAATATTTAATCAATATTTTAATGCTTACTAATCTGAAAAAGGTAGTCTTTCAGCAGGAAAAAAAAATTTGTTGATGTCTTTAAGTATTTGTAGAAGTCGTGAAAAACTCCTGTTCTGCATTACATTGAACACCTGACTGCCTACACATGATATTTTGTTCTGTGGAACTTTAGGTGTTGGCTGAAGACAGGTGAGAAGGGTGCATGAAGCTTTGTTTCATCTATTCTCCTGATGCTTTGCTGTGCTCTGAGCTGTGGTTTTCTGCCTGTGGAGGTGACTGGGCCCACGAGAATCTTTCCTTCCTACCTGTACTAACTTAGTGTCATCTTTAAATGAGTTAATTCCCACTGCTTGCAAAGGAGCTTTTGAATGAGGAGCCATATTTAGAAATGCACATTCTTCTTATGCAGCATATAATTTAATATCAGCTAAATAAATTATTAATTGCAAGTCTGCCATTTGTCACTGCACAATGACTCAGCCTGCTGTATGAGTATATTGAACATACATCTTCATAACACTTTCCCAGACTCTTTTAACTTGGACTTGGATCAGCATGTTCCACAGCTCCTCTAAATCTGCTCGTGTACAGCTGATTTACACCAGCTCTGTCACAGTGTGAGTGAACTGGTGTTCTGATATTGTTACTGCTGTTAGCCAAAAACCCAATCAGATGAAGCACTTTTAATACCCCTTATCCCTGCCCACAAATTAGTCTAGCAGCTTGCTACTAAAAGTGGCTGTACCCAGCTTACAGTTCTGCTCAAAACGTTAGCAGTGCCACTGCTGCAGAAACAAGGCTAAATTTAACCCACTGTTTTACGAAT
The DNA here is from genome assembly GCA_013398015.1 of Oreocharis arfaki. NCBI lineage: Eukaryota > Metazoa > Chordata > Aves > Passeriformes > Paramythiidae > Oreocharis > Oreocharis arfaki. Next base: position 545,194 of record VZRR01010028.1, on the reverse strand, counting down.
ATGTCTGGTTTGGATGAAGTTAGGCAAGCTGATGTTTCATTTAAATATTGCAGAGGAAGCAGAGTTCACCAAGCTGTCATATGTGAGCACAAGCAACAGAAAACCTCCTCCTGCTCCCCATCCACCCAGTCAGGTGCTATTTGGTGTGCTGTTGCTGATGCTCTCTGCAGGGATTTAGCAACACCGGGGGACCATCAGCCCCAGCCAGTGTTGTGGCTGAGCAGTGCACTGGTGGCACCTTCTCATGCCTGATTGACACAAACATGAAGTTCCTGCCAGGTGCCTTTCCATGCTTGGGAAATGGTGACTGATATTCAGAGTCTCTGTGCACCCCAAGCAGTGTGTGGGGCAAAGCTTGGAAGGTGGGAAGGGCTAGGGGGGGGAGGAGTCCCTTGAAGGAGGGAGCAGGCACATGTGGAAAGAGAGTGGGGATATGGGCATCCAGGTGTCACGTAAAGTGTAGACATATGTGAAAATAGCAGCAATGTGTCGGGAGTAGGTGTTAGTACCACGGTGGCCATGCCGTGCAGGAGTGCAGCCCAAAGGCATGGGTGGACTTTGCAATCTGTTCTGCACCATGGCCTATCGGAAGTGTGCTTCCCTCAGCTCCACTGATTTAAAGCCAGCTTGGGGCTGCTGACCTGAGCAGCATTTAGGTATCCGAAATACAAGGTAAACATACAATAAAAACATCAGTAAGAGGGAAAGCAGGATGTACCTTAGGTCAGGCAAGGTTTGAAGGGTTAGAAAAGGAAATGTTGAAATGTAATTTCCTCTGGCCGCCCTTACATGTTGACACAGCTCCTTTGGGACGGTTCATCGTGCCTGAAGCTGTGCAGCCTAAAGGCTTGTCTGCCTAATAATGGAGGACTCTATTCTCTGACAGACCTTGGGGCCAGGAAAAGAGGAAAGTGCACAACACCAATAAACACACTCACATTTGTGGTATCGATCAGCTGCATATTATCTTGAATTTGGGGTGCAACCAGTGTCTATGCTATGAATCCAGTTATTCTTCGTGTGTGTACACTCAGTTATTTCTTATCAGGGAAATCACTGCATACATACACAACACATACTTGTTCTTCTTCAGAAGATAAGATGTTACTGATAGCATTATCTGAAGAATCTAATTAGAATTATTTTTAGACCAGATTTATAGTCACATAGATTTTATTATATAGAGACAAAAGTGTTATGTTCATGTAGCAGTTCTAGTTCACAGCTTTTGATGTTAAAAGACACAAAATATAGCATCTTTATACACTAAAAAAAGAATTTAAATACAACTTTATTTAATAATGAAATACATTAATCTCAGTATTTCAGAGTAGATCACATTGTCCAATGGAGTTAGGAGTTATCCTGACCAGTGAGTTTCTGTTACATTCTCCTTCCTATCGTGGTGAAATAGAATGAGAGTTGTACAGTTTTTGGATTTTTACAAGTGGTTTTGTTTTTCTTTTACACTTAATAGTCTCTATGTTAAAAAGTATTGCAGTATTACTTTTAAAAAGTATAACATTATTATTATTTCTAAAACAACATCGATGGGCATCCTCAGGAAAGCATTGATATCTGGTGTGTTGCCAGTTGTGTTTAATGATTTGTTTTTGCAGCTTCAGTCTGCTTGATGATTGCCAAGCAACCTTTCAGCATTAGTTATGTCTCTGGCTGGGGTGTGCACTATGGGCAAAACATAACCCCTTACCTCTTAAGATAGCTTTTAAGACTCAGACTTCTTAGTTTTTCAGAGATGGTAAAAGTTTCCTCTAAACTTTGGTACTTTCTTTCTCAGGTGCTGAGGTTGTTTGCCACTGCTTTGTCCCAGCCCTATGGGGGCCAGTGTTGGACTGGAGGTGTCTGACTGCCCCAGGAATGCTCTGCAACGTCTGAGGGTTGAAGGCTGAAAGGAAGCCATCCAAAATCCTCATCTCACTGAGCTCCACGGGTCAGAGGGAGAATTCTGTTCGGGGAAGTGACTCGCTGCAAAGAGATAATGGCTTCATCCCGACTGGTGGCAAGATCTAGAGACATTGCCAACGTCATGCAGCGGCTTCAAGGTGAGTGACTGACTTGGGCTGGTGCTCTCTGCCATGCCCTTGTTAATGGAGGTTCCTATTTTCTGCTGTGCTGCTGGAAAGTACTTCTAGTATAACTAAAGGGCTGTGGTTATATGAGTTCTTTGGCATAGCATTAACAGTGGTGTTTAAAAGCCATTGACGTGAGCATGGCTCCATGGAACAGTACACTGAATTGAAGATTATGAGACTTTGGTTCTGTTTCTCCCACATTACCTGATGTGTGCATCCGTTTTCTCATAGAAAAGAGAATAGAAATTATATCCATGCTTTTCTCAACGGCAAAGTCAACTGGTAAATCTTTTATACTGATAAACTAATATTTATTATTTTACCACTTTATTATTTTATTTAATAAATAAATATTTATTTATTAAATAAATAAATGCTTTATTATTTTGTTAAGCTTTGAAGAATTCATAGCTCAGTGAGCTTATTATTAGTCCTTAAGCTGATGACCTTTTAGATAACACATCACAGGATGTCTTTGCAATATTCATTGACTATTCATTATGATTTTATGTTCCTATAATATAGCATTCCTAAATAATTTTTTTGTCTATTTTAGAAGTTATATACCTAACTGCTGCTGCTAAAAGCTTGCATTTGAAATGGTTTTTGTTCAAAAAAATTTTGTTCAAGTTTTGTTTTGATGATTTTGACTCAAAACAGTCAGTGCTGCTGTAGATTTCACTCCCATTACTTTTTGAACTTGATCGTAAATCCCTGGCCTTCTACTTTCCTCTACAGACCAGTTTTCACTGACTTCAACAAAAGCTTATATGTACAGAGCCTTTGATACCCTCTTCTGCATCCTCTAAATCTGGAAGCTTAATCTGCTTGTGGCTTTTCCTTCCATTTATTGTTTTTCAGTTCAGGATATCTGAACTTAGCTTCCCAGCCACCAGCTACAGCTAGTACGAATGATATCTGTGTAGCCTCCATAGATAAATGGAAGAGTCTGTCGTATTTAGACCCGCTACAGCACTTCATCAATTCCAAAAGGGTTCTGCTAGATTTTCCTCAGCCTTTTGTGTGTTCACTATATGTTCCCATGCTATTTTTATGTCTGCTAATTCTTAGGCCACAATCTTGGACAATGGCTGTTCAAAGTGCCCACAAACATAGAGTAAAAAAATATTTCATGCTCAGAGGATCTATGGTTTAAGCATTAAACTAAGACAGTCCAGATAGATTTGAGTGAGGCAGCCTTGCCCACAGAATACGCAGGAGTCTTACGACACTGTGTGTGTATAACACGGGATATTATATATTTGTATGAGCTCATGTTCTTAGTAAGTATTCCAGAAAAATAGTACTGAGAGAGTAGAAGCAAGAAATGAAATAATTATGAAACTGTGAAACCTTCTGAGGAATATCAAGAAATGCGTGAGAGAAATGGCAGAGGTACTCAAAGGTTGTGGAGACATGTTGCAAAGGAAAGCATCAGGGAGCTGAGCTGTGTTCAGGGAGGATTATCCAGGCTGGTACTCTGAAGCAGTGTATAAGGAGGATGCTACAGGAGGTATTTACAGAGTGTGAGGACCATTAATTATCAGACTGTTATGTGCTAACTTTCTAAACATTTTTAAAGCTGTTGCTGACAAAAAGGCTGGTCTGTTTGTTTTCATTTTGGGGGTTTTGATGCTTTTTCTTCATTTTTATGTATTTCACTCTGCTGAAATCTGATACATAGTTCAGTCTGCTATAATGTTTTTGTATTATTTTATTATTGGAAATTAAGGCAGAGGTAGTTACATAAATTCTGAAGTGAAGACATTTTGAAATAAAACACATGAGCTAAATGGAAATTTGGCATTACATGTTAATTTGAAGTCATACCTGTAACTGGATTCTTTGCTTCTCAGATGAAATAAGCTCAGCTTGGTATTGATGGGATCTGAGTTTTGCTGCAGATGCACTATTTCAATAAATCACCTGTGCCAAAGCTAGAGTGCTTGGAGCCTAAATCTTTTTTTAGTCTGTAGTTCTGCATTATGGATGAGCAGGCAGTCTGCACTGCGACTACTTAAGCCCTTGTGTATTAAGGTTGCTCTACCTTTCAGAAATTATACTCAGCTGAAATAGGAGTAGATGGGCATAGGAGCACAGAGATATTTCCTGGCGTGTTTGCATGGCAGCCCAGAATCAGTGCAGAGCTGGGTGCACAGCTCAAGGCGAGACTCGAATTGGCAGTATTCAGGGTGTAACAGGAATGGCAATAGTTTGGGGGATCCTCAGGCAGTGCCAAGCAGCAGTTGTGCTCTACAACACCTGTTTCTGTACCTGGCTGTAAGCTGAGGCAGGAGAGTTCTTCTTGTGGCATACTGTTTAGACAGTGCTGCAAGATGTCAATGCTGGAAATTTGTCAGCATTGAGAGGTAAAGCAAGCTGTGCTCCCTCCTCCACATTGTTCTCATATTTGCCTCACAGGTTTCCAGTGAGTGTTTGTGGTGGGAGAGTGTAGGAAATACCAGGAAAAGGCCACTCTTGACTGGGATTCTCAACACCAGTTTTGAAGTATCTGCTGTACACACTTTTAGTCAATGCAGCTATATATATGCTCTCCTAAAATGTGGCAGCGAGCAACAAAGTTGATTCTGTGTTTGTTGGTTTTTTGTTTGTTTATTTGGGTTTTTAATATAAATATTCCTTCTGTATTGCAGTCACTTCCCTTTGGTAATTATAACACTTGCAATACACTCTGTATACGCACAGAGTTTTTGAATAACATTGTGTATCACTGGCTCAGAAATCCACCTGGGACAAACAGCCATAAAAATGTGCAGTGTGCTGGGCTGTGGGTTTGTACGCAAGTGTACGTAGAACCTGTCTGGTCCCATGGGGCCCAGGCAAAGTCGTGTTGCAGTATAGCTCTCTGTGCTCAGAAGAATGGAAGATCTACTCCTTTAGTCTAGGCCAGGAAGGGCACAGGAGAGTGATGAGCACTTAGGACAAGATTTACCATCTCAAACTTAATCATCCCTGTGATCCTAATAAAAATTGAAGCATAGTGCTATTCACTATAGCTCAGTCTGAACTCTGGGGAGAGAGACATACCTCTCCAGGAGTATGATCCCTTGTCACTTGAATTTTAATTAATAAGGGTATGTCTTTTCAGCAAAAAACAAAATCCTTCCTTTTATATTTTAATTCTGGGAGTTTTGTAACATTTAATAGGCAAAGGCTGCAGAAAAAAGTGGCCTTACCACTTTAAATCCTCAGAAGTCGTATGTGCCCTCTATCTCACTCTTTTGCTAGACACATGCCCTCAGCTGCATGTAGGATATTTCCACTGGTTTCTTTCTGCTTGCTGCTTATCCTTCCCTCTGTGCTTGCTCAAAGGGGTCTTGCCCTGCTTGATGCTCGTGGGCTGCCAGGTCCGTCCTGCCTGGCTAAGGGGACTGGAGGGGTGTTGTGACTGCCACAGGAGCTGATGCAAGCTAAGGCAGATGTTTCAGAAGGGTGTAATTAATCTTCTGAAAGTGCCTCTCTCTCCTCATTGCTGCAGAGAGAGACAGGAGAGTACAGAGACAACACTTGATTTTTTCATTGCTGAATTTAAGCATATGGAACCCAATCTCATGCCGCTACAGAGTGAACTGATGACATCCTTCCATATAATCGCCTTTGCACAATTTATTCCTTGCTAGTTTGTACAGTACCTTAGGCTCCCTGGTTGTTCGTATTATGAAAGCACCCATAAAACCTGAGCAGAACTGGTGTACACCATCAGTATGAGTTGCATTCCTGGGACTGTCTTTTGGATTATTCTGGGAATTAAAGCCAGTTGGCACAAAAGCACTGCTCCTTGGCCCACAGGAAGTGGAAATTTCATTGGCATTGTAACTGTACACTAGAGATTCTTGAAGCATTTTTGATAGCTACAAATATCAAAGCAAGGAGTGCTTTGGAAGACAAGCTGGTAAATCTCTTACGAATTTGCAGTCTCTGCCATGATGAAATGCAATCTTTTCCAGTCGTATGCACTGTTACAGGCAAACTGCAGTCATGCTGTTCTGAAGAAAATAAAAGTTGGTTTAAAGAAATGTCCCATTTGTCCCATTCCTCAGGACCTTGTTGTTCCTGTGTGCTGACTTGCTCTTACTGGCTTGTAAGGTGATGTTTAACAGTCACTGTAGCATGCTATTACTGCAGGCTTGTCTAGCTTCTGCTTTTCCATCCCTCCATGTTATTTTTTTTCCTTTCAGTTCCTAGTTTAGTAGTCTGTGCTGCATGAAGACTGTTTTGAGTGTCATTGTGTTCATTACCGGGTGGTCCATTTAGTCAAACAGGACGCTTCTTTCCTTTCCTGTAGTGGATCACCAAAAATTCAGTGTGCACTACAACGTAAAGATGTATGCCACCCAAATTAGTTTGCTGTGGTATAGCTGTTATTTAGAGGCTGTTATCCATTTTAACTCCGTGCAGTAGAACCAGTTCTAGAGTGTACAAAGTACAACAATTTATACAGTATAATGTTACAAGACAATAACTTTATTGTCTTAAAAAAAACCTCTACGAATTATATGGAAGCATAAAAAATTCTTTTCAATATTCCATTTGTTCTGGATTGCACCACTGTTCGTATTAGACTCTTAAACTCGCTTTAGATTGTGGGTATTTTGGGGGTTTGTTAACTCCCTGTAGAGACACTTCATGATGTAAGAAAAGCTGAGGTGGGAAAGCAAGCAGCATGGTCATGCATGAAGACCCACTGGCTGGAAAGGAGACATCGTTCTAAAAACACTCATACACACCAGTAAAGCTTCAATACAAGCAGGTCAAATTACCTTCAAGCCCAGTGCTTATTTTATGTAAAATTACCTACAATTGACTATAATCTGTAGTTTTATGCCTTCCTTACATTAGCATTATTCACAGAATGTTGTGGGTTGGTTTTTCTTCTGGATTGTCCTTCCTTCCTTCTCCTTGTCCTCTCCCCCATAAGTTTTGGCTCTTCTTTTCCTTCCTTTTGCAGCCTAGCATTTCTTTTCCATACCAGCAGCCATTAACTAAACAGTACATTTTTTTATCCTGTTTGGCTGATAGGCACTTTGTTAATGTGTACCTTCCTTGGTGTTTTCCTTTGTTTTTCTCTCTTAAGTCAGCAGTGCCAAGAGCCGCAGTTTAGCATTAAACTAAGGTGATTTAACAGATACCTGCTGCTGAAAATACCTTGCTTCACTGCGTGCACATTCCAAACTTTGTTTTCACCAGTTCTCTTCCTCTTCTCGCCTTAGACCCGAACCAGCTGAGAATTAGTTTGTAGAGGCCAAATGAGCTCCTGGGAGAAAGGCAGTGTCCCCCCTTCAGTACCATTTACCACTTTATTTTCAGCCAAACCGAAGTGCAAGATCAAGTTCATAAACGTCAGCAAAATTGAAAAGGTGTGCGTGGTCAGGAAGGGCATGCTGCACATCTTTGCACAATTGAGTTTTATCCCCATATTACAAAACACTGCTCTGGTCAAGGTTTCCTTCTATCCAGTTTGCTTGTGTATACTGGTTCTATGTAGTTGTGCTGATGCATTTTCCTTGCTATCTTTCACTATCTAAGATGTCCCAGTTTGATTCCTGCATCTTTCTTGGATTACAGAAGGTGCCAGTATAAATTATTAGTCTATCAGGTGAGAAAATCTTGTATCATTACTCACTGGGAGTGTGTTTAGGGAAAATAAACGCTTTTGACTCCATTGACTGGTATAGATGCTATGATCTGAAGGTCAAGTAAATCTAAATGATGAATTGGGAATCTGAATAACATTATAGCCCACATGTTACTTAACAAGAGAAAGTCCAGCAGGATTTCAATCTCTTTTTTTTATTATTTTTTCAGTGTGAGAAAATTTAAGTTAATACTATTTCAGAACAAAATGCTGAAATATAAGGTTTATGTGTGAAGGTTAAGATGGCTGCAAAAAAACCTGCTGTCATAGCTGAAAAAAGAATCATTAAAGGATAAAAACAAAGATGAAAGAGATCATATGTTTTCGTTTACTGCAACAAAAACATGTGAAAGGATAATCTGGGGATATTCAAGTTAAATATTAGTTGACATTTGGTAAGGAAATTTACTAAGGCATGCTGAAAATCACCATTTTTAGGAGTATTTAATTTTGGTTTATGAGTATGCAAACAAGTCCAGTGACAATCCACTTAAATTTTTTTCTGACCCAAGTATGTGATGGTAATAATCTGATGTATTTCTGGGAAGGAGAAGTTCTGAACTACCTGTAGGTATTGCAAAGACCTGGGGGAAAGGATATGATCAAAACATTTCACTAATACTACAAATGACTAAAGTATGAACTGAATTTAAGTATCATGTTATATTAGAATGTTTTGTCATATAGTTAGGCTGTTTTGACATATGGTGCAATAAGTATCTTGGTGGAAAAAAAACATATGCTGCCTTTTTTTTTTTTTTTTTTTAGAGCTGCAATTGGCTTTCGCTTTGTGTTCTCTTCAATGAGAACACAGTCCTGGGGCAGTATGTGAAATGCAGAATGTCATTTTAGGGAGGCATAGTCCTATGTTTTTATTTTAAGGTGGTTTTTCATCATTAATAATTGCAAGTTAGTGATTTAAAATAAATTTTTAGAAAAATTTTTAAATTTAATTTTGCCATCTCATTGCTTACACTTTTTCTACTGCTTTTGACCACAAAACCAGCAATGTAAATCAGTGTATTCCTACTTTTTTTTACTTGCTTTCACTTTTGATGATCACAATACAGTTTCCACAGGTTGGTAAACTAATCGTGCTCCTTTTCCCACTTGGTTAGTCATCTAGGACACAAAGCACTAAAAATCACAGAGGTGTTATAAATTGCGTATATATATTTGCATTTGAGTTGCTTTTTAAGAAAAAATCAACATATATTTCCAATTTTCATCTGGGATAAAGTATATACTTAGGGCAGAAAATGGCTGACATGGTAGTGTCTCACACTGAGATTGCTTCTGTTTGGATGTGAAGAAACACAGTTCAAAAATTGAAATTCTTCTCCTTTGCTGCTATTAAAACACTGACAGGATTCGTTACACAAGATGTAGGAGGCAAAATGCAAATTGTCCTTGGACAATTTTATAGACGGTGGTTAAAAATGCTGTGTCTTAAATACAGTGGGTATCCAAAACATGTCAGGCAAGTTATGTTTGACATGAACCTGTCTTCAGCTGCTCTGTGCAGCTCACTATGATTTGACAAGTTTATATGTAGGCATCCACACTGCAGCTGTGTAATTCTGGTTTTGATAAAGTGTTATCTGAGGCTCAAAAACTGTTTTCAGTTAAGATTTTGTCTCAAAATAACGTCTGCCATATTTGTTACTGGTGTGAAAAGAGATGTATTTCAAGAAGTCTAAATAGGGACAATTATGTGTCAGTTTTGATGGTTTAGTGAAGATAAAGATTTTGAGAAGGAAAATATTGCAGTGTTTATTTTTGAGAGTGCCCCCTCTATCCTGACAGGCTGCTAGACAGTTATATTAGTAATGGCTTTGGGTTGGGGCTATCAGGAAGCAGAATATCTTCAAAATATTTTGATGATATGTTTTTTATGCAGGTCAGACAATTTATCAATTTTATGTTTTGTGATATCCTATTTCTATTATATATACTGCAGGCTTGAAAAATTAAGCTTTTTCTTCTCAGAGTTGTGCTGTGATACCTTCCTACAATATATTTTGGTGTGTTGCTAAATTTGAACATAGCTTATTTTCATCCCCATAAATAACCCTCCCTTTTGAAATGCCATATCTGTCGGTTTTTAATACTAGGAGAACTGAAAAATGCAGAAGGACATGCCTCTTGTCCCTTGTTACTAATTAATAGGGATTAAAATATTTTCATAGAAGAACTACTGCTGATCATGCTTCTATACTGATGTAGAGACTTCTGTAACATAAAGGCAAAATATTTCAATGAGAAATTTCTCTCTTTTTTACAGTTTTGCTGTAATCGTGTTTCGCCCATTTGTAGAAATCAGAAGCTTCACCATCTTTATTTGTCAGGATGATAATATACTGCAGAGAATATACTGGCAGGTAGAAAAAACACATAGATGAAAAATAACACCTAACAATTATTAGCAATTTATTCCACAGACTTTCTTATAGAATGCCATTTTTATTTTGCACTTTAGACTTCATTTGCTTAAAAATATCCTTGTTTCTGTCACAAAGCTTCTGCTTGTGACTCATATGACTGGGTTCTAATTTTGGACTCACACTGAGGTTTTTTAGTTGGCAGTTGTATGTATCCAAGTGAATCGTCTATTACTGGGTGCAAGAAAACAGGCTACTTGTTCTGTCTTTCATCCAAGATGAGAAAGAGCTTTATGAGGGAAGTGTCAATGACTTATTAAGAATCCAATAGTCTATATTGAAAGAAAGAAAGAAAACCCACCAAAACCCCCCTCGCTAGCTCCTTGGGATTTATGTCTCCATTTATGGCAAACTAAAAAGAGATGTTTGAAAGATATTATTACACTTTACAAGAAGTTATAACTGACTTCTTAATTGCACAGCTATTTTTAAAATTCAAATTCTGATTGCTTGTATTTTGGGGTGTAACCTTTAATATTCTCATTTGTTAGTAGACTTTAAACTGGGGCTGCTCCATGTACACTGTTCTTTGAAGAAGGGGTGTAAAGAAACTGGGACTAACATTAAAAACTAGCCTCCATCCTGTACTTTGAAAGAGATCCTGATTATTTTCAAGTTCTCAGTGATTATTTTAATTCAGTATCAGAACTGTTCAGGAACTAACAGAAAAGCAGTTTGATGTTTCAGGATGAGCAGCCTCCAGGTATGCACATAAGGAGGAGTAATGCTGAGTTATGGCACAGGGAGATCAGTTCTTGGGCTCCAGCTCAGCCCCTGCACAGCTTGGCTTGGGGGCCAAGAGCTCATACCTTAACCTGCTCTCCTCTCTCTCTGATTTATCTGCCTTTCATGCTTTCCCTGCTGAGGAGTCATTGTTCTTAACAGAGATATCTTTTGGAGGTTAATTACATGGAACATAAACATTAACATATTCAGAGATGTCATTTTTGAAGTTTCTTTCACTGCAGTTTCACTAGATTTTATGTAATTACTTTTCAGTATTTGTTACACAGTCTTTTATACTTTTAAGAGGATTATGCCCTCACTGATTTACATTGGTTTAAGTGACTATGAAGAATGTATGTAATCTCTTTTTAACACTGTTAGGCTTGTGGCACAACCCTGCAAAACCTGTAAATCTCCAAGCTAAAGATGCTTGTATTCACCCAGATAAGAGATACATCTAGAACATTTAGCAACACCGTGTACCCACATAGCCGTTGCTGCAGAACGAGAGTTGTGATTTAATTTATCCAAATCACTGAGCTTCTTTAGCTATGCCAGTATAATTCCGGGAAAATTCATCATCCCCTTGCTGAGATGCCCAAGGCCCATACAAGTGTAGTAGAATGCTCCCATGCTTTCTGCACCTCACTCTTAGAGGCCAGCTCATGGATCTTGTCATGACTGCACAGCCTGTCCTGCCTCCACCAGCACCCTCGGGAGTCACCATTGGTGTGCCTGGGTGGGCACAGCTTCCTCACTGGACGCTGTGGACTTTCTGTAAGTCTGTACTTAAGGTGCTATTGCAAGAAAGCCGCAGACCTTGTCAATGCAGCAGCTGTTCTGTAAAGACTTTATGTTAAGCTCATTAAAACAGAGGAAAAAAATCTTCTTTCCATAAGGTGAACGGAATGAACTACAACAGCAATTGTATGTAAGGAGTATTACTGTTAGCTTTCCGGTCTTGGAGGGGGAAAAAACCCAACTCTACATACAAAATCACAGTATTCAAGATGATTTGTGGCCAAACCAGTGTAGCAAAGCAAAATATTTATTTGCTTACTGGAACTTACATATTAAAAAAAAAAAAAAAAAAAAAAAGGAAAAGGAAAAAAAATCCTACTTAGGAATGGAGCTTGTAATCCTCAGACTTGTCTGTTTATAAGAAATTATGGTAATTTGTGGTAAATTCACTTTTGGACTGTGCTTTCATTCTCCCAAGGAAATTAAAGTAAATTATTAGTACAGTTGAGCCTATGTGAAGACATATCTCTTTTTTCTGTTTGTTTTGGCCAGAATTTCTATTTTATTGTCTCATTTGCCAAGACATCCCTCGGCTTTTCCAAGTCCACGTGGTGCAGCCATTCCCAGTTGAGGCTGCAAGCTGATACTGGCTCATACAGGACAGATAATACGGATGAATTTTCTCTTTTACTTGACTCCTGCAAAAAAACCCCCTACCTTTTTAGATCCACTGGGTAATCCAGAGACATCATGTAGTTTTTCAGGAGAGAATCAAGAGTCAGCATTACCAGTTACAACAGTCACGAGCCAGTCGTACCAGCCCAGTCATTCTCTGCTGGGAGCTGAGTGCTCTTTTTGCAGCCTGGACATTCCTATTCCATTCACTCACAGGTGAACCCGATGCATCTTATTACAGTGAGGACAAGAAGTACCTCTTAATAGAAGTAACAAAGCTTGAGCTCCCATCCAAATGAGAAGAAAAGCTTAGCGAATGGACCCTTCACTCAAATTTGTTGCCCAGCTGGCGTTTTTCCCCCATTGGAGTGTATTGTCACAGAAGCTCAGACTATGGCAGTGAGGTGATTCTTCAATCAGCCAAAACTCAAGTTTGTGAACAGAAGAGACAGAGGTGGGACTATTCAATGATCAATCACAAGTCAGTGAAAAAAAAAAAGGTGATTGAGCCACTGTGTTATCAGAGGTCTCAAGGCATAAAGGTTTGTTAGCAGATGTGAGTTGCAGTAATAAAACACTCTGGTTTGAGACTCATTGGACAGGACATAAGTCTAATTAACCTGGATTTCTGGCTGCTTTGCATTGCTGAAGTTGTGCGTTGCAGGAGGAATAAGATTTGAAAAGGCATTTGGGCACCTGCAGAGAGATACTGCTATAAAAAGGCATGATGTGCATTTTATATATAATTTTATAATACCTCTTTAGATGCCTTACTTCAGCTTCAAAGACCTGAGTACTTTATAATCCAATCCATGAACAAACAAATAAAGTGAATTAAAAGTCTTCAATGAGGTTATATTGAGATTCTAATTAGCATTAAAAATTATAAATTTATTATTTTCAAATGTATTTAGTACCCTAAACATAGTTAGTATTTCTAAATCTAAATCTCTTTTTATCAGCTGTTGTGAGCTAAAGTCAGTGGGCTATCCTGCTAATTTTGTTCTTTAGTGTTATGTCCATTAAAGAAAAGTGAAGCCATGTGGATACCTTGTTCACATTTCTAAAATATGTATTCATCCTACTAAAAAACTATAGCCATATTGAAAGCTTTGTATTGATTGCTGCTTTTTCATTCAAATGACATCTTTCTTGAATAAAAAGCCTTAAGTCTTGCTGGGTAGATTTTGCTTTCTGCTTCCCAAAGAGGTAGGAGCTCATTTTGATTTTGTTTTTTTCCTGGCTGACTGACTCTCTCAGGAGCAGAAAATCTGCTTCTTCTGCATTGCAATGTATCGTGGAAAGGAGTTTAGTTGTATAATCTGCTTTCTTGGTCTTGCTTTCCAGAATGGCCTTTTGTTTGGTCACTTTGGTGAGCTTGTACAAAGCCTCATTGCATAATTCTTCTTTTTTCGTAATCCTGAGCCTGCCTTTTCATTTGTGTAGTTAGCAAGAGAGCTGGAGGTGTGATCAGCTGCCAGAAGTGATTTGAATAAATGAAAGGAATAATGAACAGTTAATTGTTGTGTTTACATCTGGTTTCTAAGAGACTAATAGTTCAGGCTTACTGTTTCTCTGTGTTTGTGTTTGAGATCTTGGGCACATTTAAATCCTGTGTTCCCTGGGGACACTTATGTCTGCACAAAAAAAATTACACTTTGTATTTATCAATAAGAAGTCATCAATTTTGAGTAGGAAATGACATCCATTTATGAATGAGAATAAATAATGCTATGTCATTTTGCTAATTCTTAACTAGTCAAGGTGGTTATTTTGTTGTTCTTTTGGGGTTGTTGGTTTGATTTGATTTTTGGCTGGCTTTAGAAAGAGGTAAGCAAAATATGTAGTGAAGTAGCACATTTTGACCTGTGAGGGAGGTAGAGACAGTATCACTCTCTGGGTTAGAATGAGACAGAGAAAAGTCACATTCTCACCAACTAATCTGCAAGTGTAGGATGCAACGTGGCCTTTGCTGCAGTCAGGAAGAATATATCAGTTCCTTAAACTACTGAGCTGGTTAAGTACCAACATGGTTCTACAAATCAGGTGCACATCTATCTACTCAAAGAAATCAGCTCCTCGTGTACCTATGGTAGTTACAAGTAGTTATTTCTGTTTATTATTAATAGCTGGTTGTTCCTGTTGAAGGGCTGAAATAGTGGGAACTGTGTTATCAGGAATAGGAAGTACCTTAAAATTTGGTTTAACAACTCTGACTTACACATTAATAGCATGTTTGAAAAGTCACACTGTAAATTTCACTGTAAATTTTCTCCATGTTTTCTACACTATTATATGTCGGTAACCAAACTTGAAAATTTTACAGGCTGCAGTACTTAAAAAATCCCCAAACAACTAGTCTTTCCATAGTTAAAATGCCAAACTTCATAACTGCAAATGTGCAGCTGTTTAAGACAACGGGTATGACGATACAATGACCGTTCTCCAACTGAAATTCTAATTTCCAACAGAAATGTATTTTGAATGAGGCTAAATCTGGAATCTGTGTTCAGTGACATCATTGATTAATATAATGTTAGTGACAGTGGCTAAGGTGTTCAGGTTATTGTCCCAGGCTTATGATTAAGTTTAAAAGTATCAAGCTTAATTCTAGTAATTTCACAGGAAATGAAAAAAAAAAAAACAAACCCATAGAAACAGACTTACATGAAAACGTGCGTTGAATTTTCGTTGTAGAGAAGGAGAAGATTGTAGTTCATGGATCAAAATTCTCAACACTTAGCTACTTCTTGTTGCCAAAGGAGAATATAAAGCACAGAAATCAGAGCTGAGTGGAAGATTAAACAACCTTAAAAGGAAAAAGCCCATTTTACACACACAAAAATCTTGTAATGCTTTCCTTGCATCTATGAGAAAGATAAACTTGTAATTAAAAGTTAGATAGAAAGCTTTGAATAATTTATTTTCAAGGAAACAGAACAAGCTAACACATAGGACTGCACATAGAAGTGCAAGAAAAAGAAAAATGGAAGTGAAAGGAACACTTATAAGCTTTTGATAGGTAGAAACATTAAAAAAAAATTACTGAGGAAAGCAGATTGGATATTGAGAAGAGCAATAACATCGCCTTGAGAAACAAAAAGAGAGAGAAACTGCTTTACATGTCTGAAAAAATTACCATGGCAAGAGTTTCAACTGTGTTATTGTTTGTGAGCTGTCTCAGTCCCGGTTAACATCTAAGAGCATGTTTGAAAATCCTTACATGCAAAAAAGCAATGTCTTTCATCTGAATTAGTAATTTTAGTTCAGAGTACAACCAAAATGCCTATACCACCATTACTTGCTTGCTCCCTATCAGGATTTGGCTGTTTGCTAATTACTAGGTGACAGGTGGATGCTGTGCTGTGCTTCCCTGATCCTGCAGCATTCTCTTGCACTTGCCCTGGCAACAGCAAGAGCTGTTCATTAGTCTGTTATGAAGAACTGCCTCGGTTTCTTCTTTCTTCCTGATAAATGGAACTTGTTTTGTAGGTGATTTCTTCAGTTTCCAAATAATTTAAAGCCCTGAGCACATGTAATTAGAGTAGTTTCTTACTACTTCAGTTGTTATCTTCTGGTTTTCTCTGGCCTCTTTTACTAAAATCTGTTGCTTGAATTCCTTTACACTCCAAAAACTTCCAATTTAATTACATCTTTTACTAATAATTTCCTTATATGAGAGCAATTTATTTTAGCATTGTCTGTATTTCAACATTTTCCCCACTTTTGCTGCAGAACCAGAAAGAATTAAAAGCTTGTTAATAGTTGATTTGCATATAATTAAGAATGTGCAGTGGTTATTGATTAAGATTTATTTATAGGCATTAGCTGCTAGATTTATAGGCAATGTCATGTCGATTTATACTCTGGCATAGAAATATTTTACTTGAGATGCTGAGAAATAAAGATACAACTCAATAGCTTGTCGCTGAAACATATGCTGCATTTACATGACCTTTTTCACTCTCTCTGAAATCAGTGCTACAGGATGCTGATCATCTGTTCTCCGGAATTTTTTTTTTTTGCCTGTGACTGGACAGAATTGGTGGCTGATTGCCAGCAATGCTGGACATAAGCTGCTTTGGCAGATTTACCCTTTTAAAACTGTGCTTTATTTGCAGAGAAAATGGTCTCCTTTCTCACATACAGGAAAAAGCAAAACCAAAGGAAAAAAAACCCTTCAGAATAAGAGTGAGATAAATCTAGTGCTAAAAAGTCACGATGGCAAAGGAATCCTAGGCTTAACATTTTTAAGTTCACTGGGTCTCTGTAGTCTCAGTGAGGACTGACTGTAACCAGTAAAGACAAAATCAGATTAAGTTGTTGGGTAGTGATATAATGTATGATCTAATAATCTAATAATCTAATTTCTCTGGTTTCCCTTTTCTTCACCCGTTTTACCATCCAAATTAAGAGAATCTATACATTGGAACTCTAGCTGAGACTCAAATACACATTGAAAATACAGTCTTTAGGCTAGCATAAGCCTCTTCTTGCTCTAAAGAAAACATGCATGCCTTGAAGCCAATGTGTTGCCCTTGAGGAAGAACTAGGCAGACTGAGACAGACACTTTTGGAGAACCTAGCACAAGATGCACCAGATAAGACTGTGACCTAAACTGAAAGAAACCGTAATTGTGAAGCCAGGAGATTCTGTCCTGATCACCCGCGTAATTTCAGAATCCAGTCCTGAGTGATGGTGTGTCTCATGCGACCCCATAAAAGTGAGGAGTAGAAAAGGGCACGGGGAATCTCTTCTCCATTTGCAAATATTATCACTTTGATTAATTTTACGTTGAACTCTGTGTGTGTGTGTATGTTTGTGTGTGAAAAAGGGAACACGCAAGGACATAAAAAAGGAAGTTGTCCAGATGAATAAGTTCCTTTTACCTCCTCAGATAAGCAGTTTGCACTTTGCAAGTCAAGATTGCCTAACATGGTAAACTTCAGAGATAACTGTAGCTTCTCTGTTCAAAGGCAGCACCTCTGAACATGAGACTTGCTGGACTCCACATATAACGAAACCATAGTGGAGGAGAAAGGATATGAAAGTATGAGTTCATGTTTTGGAGCTCTGTGTTTTAGGGGCTGCATGCACTCCTGTTTGTTGGAAGGAGTTTGTATGGATGGGAATCAGGAAAAGATCTCTTTGCTTGTTTACGCTCTGCTAATCAGGGTTCAGAGCATCTTGAATATTGAAATTTGCATATGATAGGACTTCTGTTAATATGAATACTATGCCCTTGGACACTTACTTGAACAAGTCTTGGGTTCCCGGTGGTCACTTTCAGATCTTCAGTCTGGATTTAATGTCTTTAGCAGTGCAAAGTTGGAAATATGGTCTAACAAACTATGTGTCAATTTATGTGTATAAACACAAATACAAACATAGTAAAGCAATAGACACAGGTATTTTGAGTCCAGTTGATCAAATTTTTATCTAAACCAGAAATGTTTACTACATCCCAAACATAAAAGAATAGTCCTTAATGGAGTGCGTAGGTCATTATCTAATTGGCGAAACCTGAACACAGCAAACATAGAAGTGCTGTGATATGATTAAAGTAAGTGTTAAAACCAATTGAAAACATAATTTTATTCCTTTTTAGGAAGTAGAGTTCTGCTGACGAGAATCAGAAACATCTTCATACCAGATTCATAGCAGTTTATTGCAATTGTATGATCTCCACTACCATGCTATTTAAGTTTCTCTAAATTTTTAAGGTATTTCTCTTTACAACATCACTGCTTGGAAGGCAAACCACCTTCTCTTACTTTTGTGAAGTAAAGATGCTCTAGACCTGCTTACACGCGTATCAAATACAAGAGATGCAGGCAGAAGCTGAGTACCTGTAACTGCAGTTTTCCACAGTTTTCTATAATTACCATGCAATAATTATAGAACACATTTCTGTATTCACCCTGCATTTCTCATATAGTAACGTGCAGTGGCATGTCGTTAAAAAAACCCCAACCAAACAAAAATACTGGGAAGTAACACACCGTGAAGAGCCTAAGAGCCTCAGAGATCGTAAGCACTTAACTGTGGAAAAGGCACTGACCCTTCTCCTGCTTTAACGAGAGTAGTAACTGAGGTCATAGCTGGCCTTTCCAGCCCCCGTGGTACTCCACCCATACGTTGTTTTCATGAAGGACTTGAAATCGCGTCAAGAACATCAGAAGGAAATAACGTTTGTGTTGAATTTATGTTTGGATTGTTGTTTGTTTTCTTGGAAGGAGGTTGTTCTTCAGATGATAGTTATTTTTAGTGCCTATGAAACCGAAAGACAGCGAATGCTGGATGGAGCCAGGAAAGCTGTGAGCAAATATGGTATTGGTGAAAACTTGCAGACCGGAATGACTTAGTTGCGTTTGTCATAAGCACTGCCTATTCTCAATATTGGCTTCTTTTAAAACAAAAATATCCTATTGTTGGGAGATTGTGGTGTGGGTGTGTGGTCTTTCTACAGTAGATCATAAATGACTGTTTTCTGTGACCCAAGGCAAGTGTAACTGTGCCTCTCTCCCTCTATTTAAAATACCAAATTCTGTCCTGTTAGAGAACTCTATTTTCTATATGCATTGAAAAAAAATTTAGCCTCAAGATAGTTTAATAGGGCTACTGAGTTCTTTTAGTATTTTTAAAATATTTTATTCCACGCTATAAATTTTTGATTTTTTTTTTTATACTAGCTTTGAGTTATTTTTTTATACTAGCCTTTTATAAGTTAGGCTTCATAGGTGCTGTAAAGTTCTCAGTATGAAACTTTTCTCTGAAACCTGAAGATTGCAGAAAATCTTATTAGGGCATTACAAAAATTCTGCCACCTCTGCTGGTGATGTTAGGCTCTTCAGATGAGTGGCAACTGGCAAAAAAAATAAAAGGACAAATTCCAGCACAGTGTGTTGCCACTACGCAATTAAGTGTGTAGTGGCAACTGCTCCAACATCTGTTTCCTACTGGGTTCAGGGACTGGTAAAATCTCTGTGGACAATATTTACCTTCAAAGGATAGTTAGAGTTTTAACTAAACTTCAAAGTCTGCATAAACAGGCTCGTGTTTTTGTGACATTTAACAGAGATGATCTTCAAACATCTTCATCAAATTATTTGTGCTGTCAGTTGGGTATTTAGAAGCTGTAGATGAAAAAAATGCATTTTCACTCCAAGAATCTAATCTGAATTTGCAAACTGTATGTAAATTCATCAGATGACTTTGAAGATATAGAAGACATTGTCTTTCAAGAATTTTATTGAACCACTGAATGGCATAGATTCCCCCATATTAGTGAGCTTTGGGGAAAGGTAATTGCAAAAGGGTTTTCAAAGCTAAGGGTCTCAACTGCTTGAGACTGTGTAATGAGTCAGTCATTTGAGATAAGGAGAGCAGTCTGAAAGCAAAGCAAAGCAAGTGAAATAAACTGTATGAAAGAAGAGATTGTCAACAAAGGCAGTGTAGAAACCACTGACAGTTCAAAAGATTTATGGAGAGCTTTGTTTGTTTGAGTTTTTAAAGTATTTTTATTCAAAAGTGGTGAAATACCAAAAAGGTATCAGTTAAGGAAATCATGTTTTTAAAGAGGTTGCTGGAGAAAATTATTTTATTAGCTGCATTCAACATCCATTAGAGAACACAATGAACTGCGGGAACAAAATGGAAAAGGGAGAGTGGGTTTGTATAGGTGCGTAGATAGACCAAGTGTGGATTGTCTGTAGGGGAAGAAAGAATATCTTTGGTGTTTTAGGACGATGTAAAGATAAGAATGATAGTGCACAATGAATTAAAAAAATAATTCCCTACTACAGCCAAATGACTGGAGTTAAACGTGTCTTCTGAGAAGCTTAGTTGTAGCCATGAGGAACTAATGCACTCTCTTCGTTTTACTAAAACTAGAATGATGTAGAACTTCTTTCAGAGCTTTGCTTCTTCCACCTTGAAAGCTTTGGAAATACTGAAAGTTCAGAATGTACACTTCCTTCACAATTTTGAATGATAGTCACCTCTCCCACCTCTGACCTCATTTGTGCTTCAATTTAGCTTATTTTAGTGCAATAATTTCCATAGTTTTCCTTGCCATAGCTCATCAGACTGCTTGTAGCAGTCTCTGCTTAACCAACAGTTATAAATAAGAGTGCCTGCTTGACCTGCATGACCCTGCCAAATCAGCCTGCCATGGTTCTGATCTGCCCTGAAATAGAAAGATTGGCTTAGTCTTCAGGTGCTCCCATTACCTTTACCTGCAGAGTGCATGTGTCCGTCATCCAGCTGGCAAGAAGAACAATGCACAGTTTATCCAGCAAAATCCAGCCCGTTGTTTACCCAGAAAAGTGGAAATATAAATATCATTGTTTCTTTTTGTTTGTTTGTTGTTTGTGTGTTTGCTTTGCTTTTTTTTTTTTTTTTGATAGGGTATACATTAATAGAAAATAATGCCTGGGATATGGCAGCACTTTCACCGACACTCTTGGCCACATGTCCATGTGTATACATGCCATAGTAGACACAGGGGAAACTCATAGGGAAAACTGTTGAGGCTGTTCTACTGATCTTTGAAACCTATTAGTCCTGGCCCACATGAAAACTTACGAAATGCTCTTCAGATAGCACTTCTGAGGTCCCTAAAATTTTTCTGGAGGATGGGATGGGTGAGTGGTTTGACAACTGCTACCAAGTTCTGGAGGTGGGACATCCTACAGGAGTGTCCTTCCACCCAGACCAACTCACAGGTGGTTGTTTAGCAGTCATTTAAGCTCAGAAGTTATTAATTCTGATCCTCCAAGGGAGGTTCATTTTAAGTAATAACATGATAATAAGAAGTGGGACTCTCACTCTGATAAGCAGTATTCTTTACAGAGAATTAGCTATGAATGGTAGTGTTTCTGCATGTTTACATTTAAAAAATGCTAAAAATGCTATCTATCAACAAGCTGTTTCATACAAAACATCAGAAAAAGGTAATGTCAGTAATTTATGGTCCCAAGTCTGTAGATTGCTACTTGTACAGTGCTGTTCTTTGGTAACACTTTTCTAATATTATGGTTTTTTGGACTCATTAGAAAGTCATTTGTGTTTCCCCAGATTTTTTTTATAGTACTGTCAACACAGTGTGTGGTTTGTTCAGGGGAGTTTGAAAACTGGGTTATTTCCTCTAGGAAGCGAACTGTTATTAATAAATCCAAATCTTTAATTAAAATTACCTAATCAAGTTTTCATTTGTAAATTATAATTTAAAATTTTTCAATTCTTGTCAGCAGACTCTGAAGGGAAATATTCTTTTATACAAAGCAATATTTAAGTTTGTAATTTCTCCCTATGTTTCTTCAGCACTGTTGGGGACACATCCTACTACATCAACATCCAGAAACCAGTGCAAGGAAGTATCAGTCAAGAAGGGAATTCGAAGTATTATTTTTATTAGGACAGAAGAGAATGTTTCAGTTGAAAATCTTATGTGATCTATGTCTACATTAAGTTATAGGTGAAAGATGTTTATAGCTTGTAGATTCAGTGACACACACTCCACCAAGCAAACCATATACAAATATAACTGTATGAAAATAATGATAATTGAAACTCTGTCTCAGGGAAGCCCTGTGATAAGATTGGTGGAAAAAGCAGTGATGGAGCAGATAGCCAAGAAATACAGTTAAGGTGTATGCACTTGCTTCCAGTGAGAAGGATTCAAAAGTGTGACCCCGGAACTGTGGTCAAGAATTAAGGACATATGGAGATATCCTGTCACTGAGGACATCCTGGAAAATTTCTGAGCCACACAGGGAATCAGAAAAGGAGTATGCACAACAGGGCATGGCCCTAAAGAAAATTCAGGTCAAGCTGGAGAAACCTTAGGCAGAGTAAGTTGGTGCAGGGACCAAATCTCAGTTGGTAAGAGCAATCAGTGAGGAAAAGGAGTATCATTTCAGCCAAGTGGCAAATTGAACATCTAGGAACAGCTGGTGGGATGACTCAGATGGCATTTGGGGAAACCCTCTATTCAGGCGTACAGCCAGGCATTGACTTACAAGGCTTATCCTGGCTCTCAGTTCTCGTTTGGTGGTAGAATCTGACTGCTCGAGGTAGAGTCTGACAAATCTGACACACAGTTATCTGTTCTGGTTATATTCTATGTGCAGGAAACTATGTTTCAAAAGGAGATTTAAGGTGCTCTTTTTAAAAATATACATATATTTTTTTTTTTCCCCAGTACTGAAATCTTGACTGTTAAGTATTGCTAGCACTTAAATGGTCACTAAAATAGTTATATGTTCCACAAATTAATGCGTGCATGTGATGTGCACGCTTACATTGATTATGCATTCATCTATACAAGCATGAACATGTGCGTGTGAGCCGAAGGGTATTACCCAGGAGCACTGGCAGAGACACTGTCATATTTTATTATTCTTCTGTAAAATGCTATTTGCTGTTGGGGATGAAGAGGAGCTGTAATCAAACAGTTCGTTTCGTAGGCGCACATGCAACTCTGGTAATCGTATATTTAAATAGGGGATAATTTTAAGGTTACTTAGCCCAGATGCAATACTTTTGACTTGTATATGCCTCAATATTTATTTTTTAAAGGTTGTATTTTTAACTTGGATCCCTAGAGAGATACCCATATTTTTGTATCTAAATAAAAGTGGCCTCATTTTCAGAAATTAAGAGCACCTTCAGCCCCATTTGACGTGACTGAGATTCTTTTGCTCCTGTAAAAGTAGGAAATGAAGGTACCTGCCATGTCCTGTCATACACTCCACACTAGCATTAAAACAGTGACATTTTTTAATATCCTCTGCCTCTCAGATTGTCTTCATGCAGTATTATATTGATTCATCAGGAAGGCAGACTGGTTTTCACCTTGATTGGATGTGACAGCATGTTAGGACTCTGCTTTTACTTTCAGAACTACACCAAAACCCATCATTTTGCACTCCCCGTTTCTGTGTGAAAGCTTAAGTATTTTCATTGCCACAGCAATTGTCTGTTTGTTTATTCTTTTGCTGGTTTTTGTAAGAGCACACACCCAAAATCTGTGGATATCTTCCAGCTTGGCTGAGACTTAGCTCCAGACAGATAATTTTTCATATTCAGTTGTTAATGTTACTCACTTAATCTGTTCAGAATTAACTTTTTAACACATTTTTAAGTTGTGAAGCTCTGGTATTTTCTGGCCCAGGAGGATACGAGATATCCAGAAATTTTGAATTAGATTTTAAAAAAATACATAAAGCCAAACATAGTATCTTTTCCCTTGCCCTAGTTTGTTCCATCCAGGAAGAGCTCTTGAGTGTTTTCAAACATTAGCAAAACCTCTTGTTAAAATTTGAAGGCTGTATTTGTAATGAGGTAGACATTGTGGGTTATTTAAAATGCTGTGATACCTATTTATTGCCTGGGCTTTAGTGTCATTTAAAAAAAATAAGGTGTAATTTGTGCAATTCCTGGTAAATGGATGTCAATCCATTTTTGTGTTTGCTCTCTACCCTCCTGATTTTCTGTCTGTTTTTCCAGTGTTTGATTGCATTATGCTTTACCTAATGCAAGGACTTACATAAGGATGGAAATAACCTCAGTCAGGGTAAGTCGGCATTGCTCCATTTCGCTTGAGTGGAGCACTGAGGAGCTGGCCTGTATCGCTGTGCACATGCAGTTAATGATTTTGTCATAAACACAGGCACGATGTCTGTGTCCATATGGCACCAACCAAATTTCTGTGTTTCTAGGGCATAACACTAACTAGCATCCTCAAATGATAAACATGAATTGGAAACGGGGGTTTTCTCTAGGCACTCCACTAAGCTAAACATACTGTATTAAGGCCACTAAAGAGCATATTACAGTAGGTTGGTGTCCTAGAAATGACTGGGGCTTTTTGCACACAGGATTATCTTGCAGCTTGCATGAAGCAGTAATGATGCCTGGCTGGGCCTGTACTCTGGAGAGTCTCAGCAAAGCACTCAGGGGAAGTTACAGAATTAAACACTTCCTCCCTGATCTCCTTATCCACACTGCTCTTCCTGTCCCTGCCCTTACCGTATCCCTATCCATATCCCTTGCTCTATGGTACTGCATCTGGGGCGAGGAAAGAATAAAGTGACATTGCCTGATTAACTTCTGATTTAGCATTCCATGCAGAGTACTTCCTTGCAGATCTGCCAGTATATTAAGCCTGACTTAATGATTCTGAAAGGTTTATATTCCCTGAAGGATAAATCCCATGGCCTCATCATGACCTTTATTATATATGTTCAAGTGAAAATTGGCATGCACACTTCATACAAGTGCATAAATTTGTAGACATCACTGTACTTTTATGTATTTAATTTTTAATCTGTGAATTATTCAAACCACACTTGAATTTACTCCTAGTTCTCTAGGTCTAGAAAACCTAAATATTTGGTATGTATTTTTGGTAGATGCCTCTTTTTCTGAGATGTGGATGTAGTCCAAAAACCCCAATTTGGTTATTTCTTGGTGGCTTGATTGCTTACATTTCCTAAACCAAAGGGACATCACTTGTCTAAAATCCAGAATTAGATTGACATGAAACCACATTATGGACCTCAAACATTTCTGATTGCATGTACGATGGAATGTGTATGGATATAGAAGGAATATAACAACATATTATACAGGTTAAGAAGAGTCAGGTTTTGAAGAACATTATACTGTGCAGAATGCTTATTCTTACTCTCTGGTGTTCATTATCTGGTACAAATATGAGTGATAATGAAAAAAGTGTTGAGAGCAGTTGCATGAAGACGATTTTTCGTTAATAATTCACTTTATGCCTTTAGAATTTACCAGGTAGTTCAGTTTTATCAAAATAGCTTGAGCATAGGGGTTCAATATCACATTTATTTTCGCTAATTTCACTGATAGAGCCATAGAATATCCCAAGTTGAAAGGGAGCCACAAGGATCACCGAAGTACTGCTTCTGGCCTGGCACAGGACAGCCTCAAGAGTCACACCCTGTGCCTGAGAGCATTGTCCAAGTGCTTCTTGAACTCTGTCAGACTTGGTGCTGTGACCACTTCCCTCGGGAGCCTGTTCCAGTGCCCAGCCACCCTCTAGGTGAAGAACCTTCTCATAATATCTTACCTAAATCTCCCCTGACACAACTTCAGGCCATTCCCTTGGGTCCTATCACTGGCACCACAGAGAAGAGATCAGTGCCTGCCCCTCCTCTTCCCCTCATGAGGAAGTTGTAATTGCAATGAGGTCTCCCCTTCAGTCTCCTTTTCTCCAGGCTGAAAAAACCAAGTGACTTCAGCCACTCCTCATACGTCTTCCCCTCAAGGCTCTTCACCATCTTTGTCACCCTCCTTTGGATGCTCTCTAGTAGCTTAATATCTTTCTTGTATTGTGGCACCCAAAACTGCCCCCAGCACTCAAGGTGAGGCCGCCCCAGTGCAGAGCAGAGCGGGACAATCCCCTCCCTTGCCCGGCTGGCGATGCTGTGCCTGCTGCCCCCCAGGACACGCGTGGTCCTCCTGGCTGCCAGGGCACTGCTGACTCGTGTTCAACTTGCCATTGACCAGGAGCCCCAGGTCCCTTTCAGTGGTGCTGCTCTCTGGTTTCCCCTTCCTGAGTCTATACCTACATCCAGGGTCTTCCCATCCCAGATGCAGAATCTGTCAGTTTTGCTTGTTAAATTTCATACAGTTGGTGATTGCCCAGCCCTCTAATTTGTTGAGTTGTTTCCAAAGGGCCTCTCTGCTTTCAAGGCAGTCAACAGCTCCTCCCAATTTAGTATCAGTGGCAAACTTACTTAGCATTCCTTTGTGTCCTGCATCCAAGTAATTTATGAGGATGTTGAAGAGAACTGGGCTAAGTCAATTCAAAGCACTGAAAGAAACATCTTTAGATCCATCTAAAGGTGGAATTACCATTGAGCCAAGAGCTAGTGAACTTTGGAAGGGGTTCAGCTAAGGGTCTTCATATTTATGTCGTATATTTTTAGCTCTAGGATATCTAGAATCTCTACCATCAGTATGTACTTAGAAGGCCATTGTCAGCCTTTGATTACAGATTGGCCAGCTCATAGTATTTGATGCTTCTGGGATTCAGTTATTAGCAAAATACTAAGATAAAACAGTAAATCATCTTCTGGCTTTCATGGCTGGAGAGGATGGCTTAAAAATTAGCTGCTAATGTCATTTGAAAAAAAATTAAAATCACCATTGGGGGGAGTTGTTGCTTGTATCATATCCTGATACCTCAGTTAATCATGAGAATGTAATGGGCTCTGGTGTGGGCCCTGCAGGGGAGAGTTTAAGAGCTCTCATTCACTTTGTCTCAGATGGGAACTTTCCTGTGATAGCTATCACTTGAGCTGATAATCAGGCAGAGAAGTTCCATCACACTTTCGGCTTGGGACTGCTTGTGATAGTATTCATCTGGCCTCGCAATATGTAAATGGGGCTGATCTGAAAACCATGGATTTTGGTAATACGTTTACTGAAATGGGTCACTCAGGTGATGCTTTTAGTCAAACTTCTTAAAAAATTACATAAATTGTTTCTGTACTAATTGTGTTAATACTTCAATAGCAGTTACCTGCAGAAGTTCTAGTGTAGTGGTTTCATGTTACACTGTGAAGGTGACAGAGTTGTCCTTCATCTGCTGAGAACCTGAAGGCCCTACTTCTTTTTCTTAACCCTAATGACAAGTGGTCTTCAGGGTATCTGCAGATATTTGCTTTCAGAATCACTCTTTGATACTCTTCTCCTCAGTGTAAAAAGTTGGCCAGCAAGTTTGGACTACTGTAGAATAGCAATGGGAAACTGAGTTTTTCACAGCATTCACTGTTATTCTTTCCAGATAGGACACAAGCTGTACCCACTGAAGTTTATAAAGGCTTCTTGGACTTCGATCAAGGAATTCAAATCTTCTGTGACTTCCAGGAAGTTTAACTCCTTTGTCAAAACAATTAGAAAATACAGTGGTATGCAGCTGTAAGTTTTTGAGGCATAGATCGAGATACTAGGTTGTAGCACGTAATCATTTCCGTTACTGTTTTTCTAGTTTCCTGGTATGAAGTAATATCAGTAGTCAAACATCATTGCCAAGGATATAAAAGCAAAGTGAGCTGAAAAACATTTAACAGTTTGTTGTAATGCAGTGAATGTTATGTCCCATTGAGCAGCTGAGTGAAGTACTTGAGCTCTGTATGCTGTGGAAGACTTGTTTGGGCTTGCTTGTTGACCAGACAGCATTTAATTTTTCTACTCTGTCACAAATATGAAGTATTGCTTTCCCAGACTAGAGGAATAATTCAAATTTAAGAGGCACAGTCTTTAAATGCAGATATTGTCATCATGAGAACATCCTACCCAAATCAATGCAGGAAGAGTTTGTATAAGCATGGTGTGAAACACAGCGCTGAACAGGTGGGAAGGAATCCAGGTCTTGCTGTTAAGACCTCCCTGGAGGAGGCTGACAGTGTTTGATTCCTCTTGGGGCCAGCTCCCACCTTCTCCCAATGCCTGGTCCTTTTTCCAGCTCTGCTGCCAGGTCCAGCCACTCTCACCATCCACTCCTTGTTGCACTCTCCATGGTGTTACGCCTGGACCCTGGACCCCATGCTCAGGGTGCTGCCACAAATTTGTTGCTTCTAGGATTTACTAGAGGTCACGCAAAGTGATTTCTTCACTTGTGGGCTTTGTCTGGAGTATGGCTTCTCTTCAGGAATGAAGGATCTGTTTCACCAGCTATAAACCACAATGATAATAATAATAATTAAAAAAAAGTAGCAGTGTTTGGAGGTGGTAGAATTTCACTCAGTAATATATTTCTTTGTTAATGGGATTTTTTCCTGCAATATGGTTTCATGCTGGTCAGTAAAATCGAAGTGCTATAATAATTGTTTATCTTGTTTTTCTTGGAAAAGACAATAGTTGTATGGAAATTAGCAAAACTTAATTCCTGAACTGCTGATAGTACTGCATAGTATGAATTAGCACAAGCAAACATTTTGTTTTTATGACCTTATGTAGGTATTTAGATTTTTTTTTTATTAATTCTAAGTGGCCTGAGGCCTCTTTTTCTTCAGTGGACATACACAAAGAAGAATGGGCATCAGAACTCTTAGATCTCTGGCACAGACTTTGCTTTGTTACCTGAAAGAAATCAGTTCGTTATCTTCACTGAGATAATTGATAGTCTGGGTCCACATTCTTACCCAAACCAGCAGAGGAGCTGGACAAATTACTTTTTCTTTTGTTTGAATAAATGTTAACAGAGAAATGCCAGCTAGTTCTCCCTTTCTTTTCATAGGGAGAGTAAGAGGCAAATGTTGTTCCTGTATTGCGAGGTTCAGTTCAGAATGAGTTTTGTTGGTTACTGCAGCCTGGTAGGAAACACCTATTGGTGTTGTAATTAGGGTCACTTGTTGTGTTCATGAGCCAACACCACAGTTGCTTCTCAGTTACAGCATATGGTCATGCAGCTCTGTTTCTAACAGGAAATGAATTTCAGCTCTTGTACTACCCTTTCTGTTTCCATTTCATCCTCCTGCACCAGCAGATACAAACAGTGCTTTTTTAACACCTCTTGAGAGTGTTGTACATTTAATAGGAGTGCAGTTGGCATACATAAAATAAAGGCAGCACATTGCTGTACAGGAACAAGGTCACCACTGTGCTGCTGCCTTTGCCTGTGCCAGAGCCCTGAAAACCCAAGCTGGAGCTGCTACTTTCCCTGTGGAGTGAGGATAGTGGCTACTGCTGTGGGAGCAGAAGGGATGGGAACATTTGAAAGCCACAGTTGCTGCTCTGACTTGGTACTAGGTCTGTACTTCAGGTTGGGGAGGCAGCTTTACTATAATGTATCTTAACTGTTAAGATAGTTTGCCTAAACCCCTAGATCTTGGTGTGTTTTGAAAAGTGAATTTAAAATTTATGATAGGTAAATATTTGAGGGTAATGATCTTTGATGAACTGCAGTTAAAACCATTCACTAGGTTCGTCATCATGATTGTCGTATTCTGATCTACAGCACAGTCCTCATGTTTTGCTGTTTGGTATTTGGTTACCTTTAGAGAAAACTGACAAGTGCTCTTAGGAGTCCTCAAGGGTTTTGTTTACCGACTCTGAAATTTGGATACTTCATGTCTGTGTGGGTTCTCATGTTAATTTTTTTTGCTACTTTGAGAATACAATAGAAGCATCCTAGGGAGTACCAAAATGAAAAAGCCTGATTAAGAATGGTGAAGTTTAAATCTGTGTGGTCTACTTTTCCTTTCATTTAGACTGGCTTTACGGCTGAATGTAGACCCAAATAAACTCATCTCGCTGTGGCTCTCATCATGCTCCAATTTATTCTCATGCAGCCCTGATGATGTCAGTAGAATGACTCAGTGTGAACCCACAATCAGGCCATGGCTTTTAAGCTTTCTAGAAGGTAGACTCAGGTATATCATGAAACAATGACACAGAAAAGGAAGAGATACATGCTAAATGTACTAAAAAAACCAATAGTTATACCAAACAATATATAGGTTAGATTTACAACTTTTTTTTTCTTTTTGTTTTTTCTTTTTCATACTATGGTAATTAAAAACAAAACAAAAGGAAGATACATATAACGAAGTACAGTGAAAAAAGAGCCTACTAACAACAAACGAAGGTGTCTTCTCAATAATTGCTTTAACAAAGTTTTTCTTAGTTGTTTTTACCTTATGTTCTGTAATTTGTATAAAATTTAGGGGAGATTTTATGCTGCTAACTGAAGACTGCCATTTAACCTTTAATTTAAAAGTAAATGATGACTTTTTAATAAAGTAAATACAGAAGTTAATTTCACTGCATTTATCTTCACTTTTATTTGACTTTATTGGATGTTTCTGGTTATTTCGTAGAAGATACATGCTTATCACAAGACATTGCTTTTTTTGTGATTCAGTAATAATATTGTTCATGCTAATTGAGGGCAGTTAAGTATGGTATTACACAGTAATAAATGCTTTCTGTTTCTTCTACTGAGAGTGTAGTAAAGCTTGTAAAGAGAACAAGAACGTTGGAAATCTGCAGTAATGTTTGTAACTAAGTTAGCATATTCTGAAACCATATCCTGGGCTGCATCAAAAGAAATGTGCCCAAACTCCCTGCCTGGAGTTTTGCATCCAGCTCTAGGGTCCACAACACAAGAAAAATGTGACCTGTTGGAGTGAGTCCAGAGAAGGCCACCATGTTGATCAGAGGGCTGGAGCACTTCTGCTATGAAGATGGGCTGAGAGAGTTGGAGTTTTCAGCTTGGAGAACCAAGTTTTCAGCTTGGAGAACCACCTTCCAGTACCTAAAGAGGGGCTACATGAGAGCTGGAGAGGAACTTTTTACAAGAGCATGTAGTGACAGGACAAGGGAATGGTTTTAAGCTGAAGCAGAGAAGATTAGATATTAGGAAGCAATTATTTACTGTAAAGGTTGGTAAGGCACTGAAACCAGGTTGCCCAGAGAAGTTATGGACTCACCATCCCTGGATGTGTTCAAGGCTAGGTGGGATGGAGCTCAGAGAAATCTGGTCTAGTGGAAGGTGTCCTTGCCATCGCAGGGTGGTTGGAACAAGATGGTCTTGAAGGTCCTTTCCAACTGAAACCATTCTTTGATTCTATGATTCTGTGGTATGTATCCCAGACTCCTGGGGACTTGATCAGCCAGAACAGAAGTCAACTGAGTGATGTCTTGTATCTTCTCTGATCCTTGCCCTTTCGTAATGAATCCAAGTGTGGGATAGTAGGGAGTTATTGCAGCCAAGTTGTCATATCCTTATGAGCTGGGATATGTGCTCACATCTGTTTTGTTTGAGGACTGCCAGGTCCCCTCAATTAGGGTCCACTAAACAAATACAGTGAGGCTCTGTAACACTTGCCTTATGAAGGAATTTAGATAAAATTGAAAAGGTCTGAGTTTGTAATTCATCTCACATTTAAGAGGCCCACAGGAAACTAGGGAAGAAATTTTACCTCCACAATGAACATCCATGTGCTCCACTGTTTTCATGTCCCGCATAAACATGGAAATCCCACAGCATGTAGACTTCTCCTACCTACAGTATTCTCTGAGTTCATGAGGTTACGGTTTCTGTGCCTATGGAATATGTTGTGCCTGTTGGAATATGTTACCATTGCTAGTGTCTGCTGCACTTGAAATTAGCTGCCTCATCATTGCCATTGATAGGAATCAGCATATATTTGCACAGCATGAATATTAGAAAGATATTTGAAAAAAAACCAAAAAAACCAAACCAAACAAGCACAAATTATGTCAGCATTGATTTGACTTCATCTTTGGATTAGACCCTTGGTTTAAGGGAACATACTTTCATACTGTTCTAGAAGAATAAAATGGATTGATTTAGAGTCTAGAAGTTGTGCTAGAGGGTTTTTTTCTATTCAGTACAGTATATTCCATGCCGTCCCATTCTGCAGAGGAGTTGTGTCAGGGCAACTGGAATAAATACAGACAAAATTTCATAAAATGCGCGTTCAGCTTGCAGAGCTTCTTCTGAAATTCTCTCTGGTGTATGGTGTGAATGAGCCAAAGGAAGTGGGATTTCTGGTATTTGAAAATGTATTCATATTGTATTTTTCTCATTGATTATGAATTGGATAAATACAAGGGTTTTTTCCTAACAATTTGTGACAAATCAAAATGCATTCATCTTACAGATGCTGCTTGAGACCAATACTCTTGTTACTTCCTCAACTACTAGCAGTGAAATTTTGTGGACTCTGGAATGTACCTATCAGGTTTATCTGTTCGAGGGCTGGGGATCAAGCACTGACGTTCTTGGGAAGTATTAATTAGGATTATTTTGGAGCTTTATGCTAGGTGAAAATTAGATGGACTTGAGAAATTTCAAACTTCTGAGATTTGATAAATACCGCTCTCAACAGAAACTTTCTAAATGTGTGCTATTGTGAGTATTCTGCTTCTCAGTATGAATGAGTGAACAATCTCACGACTGCTTATTGCCGGTATGGGGTGAGTAAGTCTCCTGAAAAGCAGCATGCTTATATGTGTTTCTCCAGTTATTGTGCAGCTATATGATCTACTGAGTGAACCTCTCTGGGTTTTACTCCAATTAGTAGTTTGCAAATGTGATTTTACACACATTTGCACACATTACTTCTTTGTCAGGAGGATATTGTTCATAGGTTGGNTTTGCAAATGTGATTTTCATTACCTCTTTGTCAGAAGGATATTGTTCATAGGTTGATAGGAAAATTCAGGCTGGAAAGAGGTCTGTTTTTCAACTTCCGGCTTGGTCTGCTGGAACCAGCTGAGACCAGGTTTTCAGGACTTTATCTCCGTAGACAGAGATTGCAGGTGACCTGCTCCACTGCCCTACAGTCCTCTGAGGAAGAAAACATTCCCTTTCCTGAGACATTTCTTGTTTCGTCTTCTCCCATCATCTCTCATCCTCCAACTACGCTGCTGAAGAACCCAGCTCCATCTTCTTACTGGCCTCCCTAGAGCTGCTAGGGGGCTGCAGACAGGTCTCCCTGGAGCCATTTCTGCGCCAGGCTGAACCAGACCCCACAGCTTAGCTTCTTCTCACAGGGCAAGTGATGCATGGCATGGATTCTGTTTGCATAGGGTCCCCCACATTACACGTTGCTATCTGTGCATTAATGACTTAGTAGTGGAATTTTTAATAAAAACTCCAGATTGAGTTCAGGCACTGTCATTAGCAAGATGGCCTGTTCCTTCCTTGGAGTGGGGTTTCCCTTCACTGTGTTTCAGGTGGCCCTGGAGACAGGCTGCAGTCATTCACTAATATAAAAGCTGTGATGAAGCCTTGAAGACTTCTTTTGGTTAAATATATAAGTAAGAACTGATGATTTTGACAAGGAATATATTAAATGTGGACAGTGTTTATTCACATAATGGTTCCTGGGCAAATTTGAGATATCACTGTCTTTTTGTATTTTGTCAAATGTTTCTTTTTGTTTTGATGGTTGTTGGTTTTTTGGTTCTGTTTTGTTTATTGAACAACCTGCTCTGAGTATGCTTATCGTCTCTTCTTTCTCATACCATTTTAATATATTTTTAGATGTCCAGTACATGTAAAATTTCCTATAAGGACGCTTTTCCTGCTTCTTCTGCTTTTTTTTATATAGAAGAATATGTCTGTCAAAATCAAGATCCAGTCCCTTTAATTAGAATGGTGTTCCCACAGGGGAACATAAATAAATTCTTCCTATGATCGGTTGTAGAGTTGATGAACCCAGTACATGACCTGATTTTCAGGCTTCTTGCAAAAATATTGCTTCTGGAAGAAATTTTTGCTTGGAGGTGGTAAGTGCAGAAGTTTATTCAGCAGGACCCAATAAGAGCAAAACTTCCTGTGTGCTAGGGAGATATGTCCTCCTTAGAAATATATATACTATAAAGTGAATGAAAAAAAGTGTACCTTTGTATTTCAGATGAGAAATTATGGCCAATCTGAAGTGTTGTCTCAATGACAAATGCTTCTGTGTTTGTTTCTTTCAGTGGCAAAATTCACATCATTCCTTATACTTGGTTTCAGAGATTGAATTGTCTTCATTCACGTTGCAGCCTTTTTTTCTTTTTTTTCATTTTTCTCTTCAAAACATTGGGCTTCAAGGACTTTTTTAAGGGTGGTGGTTTTTTTGGGTTTTTTTTTTTTTTTAGTGAACTTAATTTTGCCTCCCTCATTATATTTCATAGTATTTTCATACCCAAGAGAAGAAATAGTTATGGAAATAGTGCAGGTGTTGCCAAGTCGCGTGCTTAATCATTAGGTCTGGGAGATCAACATTATTATAAACAAACAAAAAAACCCCCACAATTTATTAATTGACAGTTTCCCCTTCACGCACAAAAAATGGTAGTGAGCATGTAATTAAAACCTCTGTGCTTATGTAATTAAAGACTGATCTTATCACATGTGTGGAAGAGGAGAAAGTAAAGTTTTTATGGACGTGATTGCAATTGGAGTATGTAACTTCTGAGTTGTCTTGGCAATGGCAATAGTGTCATGCTCTCCAGGACAGCACAAGCAGATTCTACCTCTTTCTTTGACTTTTCCAGATGCCAGTCAGAGGTTTTTCCCACCTTCTGGGTACATGCTGTCTAGATAATTCACACCTTTCTTCTTTCCTCCTCTGTTTCCTTCCTTTAACCCAGCTTTTGTCCCTTCTGTGCCTGAAATGGAGACCTACATCCAGCTGCCATCATGGGGATGAGAGGGAAAGTGGGGATAGACGTTGAGCATGCAGCTTCTTTATAGGATTATTTGAAGCTGAAGCAGTTACGGGCAGTGAAAATTTATTTTTTTCCCTGTATTCCCCAAGCTGAAGCATGTTCAACCACTCTTTGTGGGAGCAGTTTGTGGGAAGTCTGCTTAGTGTTTCATCAAGGGTATGAAGGTGGGTTGTTGGAGAGTCTAAGTGCTAAAATTCAAGTGTATGTGAGAATATGAAAAGGCTTGTAATTTGGACAAATTAGGGTAGACTTTTTCAGGGATATCTAGAGCTCCGCTTCTTGCCAAATGTGTAACTCTGAAGGTCCTGCTTATTCGTTCATGTATTGAGAAAAAAGTGAAATAGCAGCCAATCTAAAATTAAGACTCTTTGCATCACAGATAGCTTATAGATAGATTGACAAAAAATAATTTTGTTTTCACTGGCTTGTTAAGGCATTGTTTGCCCTAAGTCGTAGGCTTGTTTGTAGTTCTTCACTGTCTGTAGCACTTTATCAGGTAGTTTCTTTACTAGCTTTGTTTATCTTTCCATACTTGAGCAATTACACAGTCTTCCAGGCCTAGATAGCACTTAGGTACCTTAATAGAGTTGTCTGTTGGAATGAAGTTTTTGCTGAAACAAATCCTAATAGAATTGCACTTTGTAGCTCACCAAAGTCTACCTTGAAGTTTTAGCAGCCTGTTTTACCTTTGGCTGGCTGAACTGAACACCACAGACTAATTTATGACTCTAATCATTTTGAGGGCTCATTGAATGTTTAGGCCATTTGATGTTCTCAGTGGGCTGTTTGGTTATTTAACTTGAGAATAGAAGTGGTTGAGCTTCAAAATGGTTGATCCCATGCAGCTTTCATGAAAAGAATTCACTGGTTGTGAATGGACTATATCAGAAACAGTGGTCAAAGTCGTGCGTTTTTCCAAGGTGTCATGTAGGACAGACAGCACAGAGTCTGCAAGAATGAGGATCACAGAAGTAACTGTCGTTTGCAGGGAAATCTGTTTCTGTTCAAGACATTGCCCAAGCTGATTTCCTTGAAAATCCCTCACTTTTGGATAGTTAGCATCTCGAAGTGCTGCCTGGTGTTTGTTGGACAGCTTGCTTCCTTTCTATGTGGTGTGCTGTTTTTAATCTTTCAACATAGCAGGATATATTATTTGGTACCACAAAATTTAGTACTCATTTACCCCTTACTACCATGTCTATGTTTTTACTTGTTTTGAGGTGTTCTTTTGTTTCATTCTAGTCACTTTTATTCATATTAGGTTTATTACTAGATTTGTTACTATAAACAAATAGAAATGTTTAATATAATTATTGGTGAATATTCTGAAATAATGAACAGCATACTAAAAGTACCGCTATAGCAAAGAACCCTTATATCCTGATTTAATGATAGCATTGACAGCATGTGCCCAGTATGTCTCCTTTAGTTTTGATTTATTTCTATAGATTCTGAGCTTTTCCATATCCAAGTCAAGTTTTTTTCCGCTGTTCTTAGGCTATTGAATTCACTGTAGACATAGAAAAATGGTAATTTTACTACTGGTAGTAGAAATTTGCTCCAAGCAGTGCACTTGCTGCAGTGCATTTATGTTTCTGTGTCTTATGACAGAGAAACATGAAACATTCAAGTTCCAATTCAGTTCTGACATTTTTGCACAAAGTCTCTCTCAAAGGCTGTAGTGCATAATGTTATGAGCAGTCCTATTAATGTCAGACAATATTAGCAAATCTACTGCAAATCAATGATGGCTGTTACAGTAATCTGCCTGCCTGACAAGGTTGGCTTCAGGAAAGCAAGACTCTCCATTGTTTTAGGAGTTCATGTAAATGCCATACAGTGTATGTACAGTAAAAGATGGAATCCGAGCCTGTGCTTTCCATTTTCAGAGATCTTTTACCTTCAATCTGATCCCATAGGTATTTTTGTATAACTGCTTTTTAAGTACCTTCCTTGACTGCAGAATGACTGCTTAAAGCCCTAATAAAGATACTTGTAGACATATTGGTACTGATCTAGATTACCTATAGATCTACAATCAACATTTTAAAAGACGTTCTTTAAATTATTTTCTTTAAATGATTTTATGTGAATAATGCTTGTCTTTAGGACTTCTGTTAAAAAATGGACTTCTTTTCAATGAGGCATGTTCGGTTTTTTTTTAATCCAACTTTATTAAGAGCTCTAAGGGAGAGGACCAACAACATGCAAAGGTTATTGCACAGAAGGTTTTCATGTCAATGGACAGAATGTCTGTAAAACATGTAAATGACAACCTGATGCCAGTTGCAGAACTGCAATGAGCAGTAACAAAACCCCCAAAATATTTGTGACACTTTTTTTTCATTATGGTCATTGCAGCTGCTACTGTAGTAGGTGGTTTGTAGACAAGAGAATGATTTTTCATCAGTGTCTCTAATACTGAAATCTTCAGGAGAAATCAAATTTTAGAATGGCGTGCCTACTTACTAGCATGAATACATTGAAATAGGAGTTTTATGTAGGATATTTATTCTTATTAATGAAATTCACTGTATTGTCTACATTTCTATTTGATTTGTCACCATCCAAACCATCTCTTGAAGTATATAGTTAAGGAAAATAAGTACTTATAAGAAAAAATGTCAAGTTGAGTCTGATCGGTTATATCAGGCTGTTTTCACCTTACCTGTTGGTGCTGGAAGAGATCTGTGTGTATGAATACTTAAGTTCACTGTCACCTGTGCCACACTGGTGAATAAACCGACACCTGCAGAGCAGCAAATCCTGAATCTTTCAGATGGAGCTGAAACCATTACACATGATTAACTCAAATGTTGGGTATCCTGATTTTTGTTAATATCTTCTTCAGAGTGCTACTATTAAAAATGAATTAAGTGTGCCTATAATGGTATTCTAAATGGTGGTGTTTTAATTTCTGACTCAGTTCAGTTGAGTGCAGATAGTATGAAAGTGAATCATATATGAGTAATATGTTTACATCACATGGAGATTAAGACAGCAGTCAGTGGAGATGAAAATAGTAGTGCAGCAGCACAGGCAAATACACAGTAAACATAAAATGCAAATACATTCATTGATTAGTTATGAATGCATTCTGCTTCTACACGTGCAGAAGAACAAAATGCAGCCCATACAGGCAAAATATGGTGCATAGAAATTTAATTTCAGTTTGGTTTATTTTTAGTCGCTCAGAACACAGAACAGGAGCAAGTGTGCTACAAGGAAATGGGAAAGATGCACAAAGTCAAAAAAATGACGTTTTGGACATATCTTCCAATCCACTTAAGAAATCATTTTGTTCTTTTTCATTTCTCCAGACACCAAGGGAAGCCCTTTTGATCAAAGCGAAGAGCAGTTATGGGCAGTGCTGTGATGTCCAGACCATGTCCTGGCTTCTAAGAATCAAGATGAAATCACTGCACTGTGCTCTGTTCATGCTCTGTTCCTTCCTCTGAAAACCAGAGTGCAGGAAAATGGGGGATAATGTGAGTCTGGATGCTCAGGAACATCTGATATGCTCATGAGAATATGGGCACAACAGGGCCTTACCTTGGATTTAAGGACTGGAATTCTCCCAAGTCCTACGGTATAACCATATGCTGTGACAGTCTAAGTGCTGCTGTGAGGTGGAGCCAACAGCCTGAGTTAAAGAACACACTCTCTGGTGCTGGCTAAATTTTTGGTTTCCCAGATTTCAAAAATTTAATCTGCTTGCCCAGTCTGCAACACGTGCTTCCAGAGAGCCTGATTGCTGATTGTGCTTGCAACAAATTGACTGAGAACAAAAGAAGACACATGGATTTTTTCAGTTTGTACTTTATTCTACTCAGGTATTTTTTTTAAAGTGCAACCTTCTTCGGATTATAGATGGGATCATTCTTTATGTCTTTCTAAGTAGTGGCTAGATGACACTTTTCTCTCTTAGAAGTGCAGGAAATCAATAACAAATGTTTGAATTTAAAATAACATATTTCGTAAATAGATTTCGAACAGTAAGTGCAGAAAGTCCTCAGCTGTGTCCCAGTTGCTGTGCAGCAGCATGTGACACAGCAGGCAGTGCTGCTGCAGATGTGAGGCTGCTTCTCAGAACTTCAGTTTCCTATAATTATTCCTCCAGCATGTGTGTGGGTTTTCTCAATTTCCACTCTTCCAAATGACATAAAACCTTTGGCTCCCAAAGGACTGTATCAAGGTTACCTGCAGATTGTGCAAACCCCAGAGAGCTGATCCCCATCATTTTCTCTAGTAGGGGTTTGGCCAAGGATGACTGGTTGCCTTCTAGCCCTTTTGCATGGATTTTATTTCTGCAGAAACTGATGGGGAACAGAGTGGTGCTCAGTGGTGGAGCAGGCTATGAGTGATGTGTAGACCTAGATCCCAAATCATGGAAATTTAGATAAATGATCTGTTACTGTGACCATCTCACCATCTCTGATAAAGCATGTTCAGTAGAAGCACATATCCAAAAGCTGCACTTTGGCAAATCCTGTCTTTCTCCTTAAGATACAAAAAAAAAGATAAATGCATAAGGCATTTAAAAATATATTCTCATTCTTTGTATCAGTACTGCTAAGTCTTATTGTCAACTGAGTAGCAATGGCTGCTGAAAACAATTTTTCCCTCTTTGCTTTCATCCTCTTTTGTCCTAAAGTCTATATAGTTACTATTAAACCTAGCAACTTAGAAAAAATATGTAAACTTTAGAGCTACCAAAAATTTTAATTTGTTTGTTGGGGTTTTTTTAAAACACCAAAACTTTCCTGGCATTGTCCCATAAAAAACATCAGCTGGAGTTTTGAAGGACAAGAAATGACTTTGCGTTGCCCTGTGCAGTACTCCTAATTGGGGTAATCCACCTGTTATGGAAATGTTGATTAAACAATGTTGGTTAAAATATTGCCTCTTTTCATAAGCAGTGTCCCCACATTATTGCTTTCACTCTGCAAGGTTTTCTACAGCTGCTTTAAGTTCAAATGGTCCTTAATGAAAGTAGAACTTGTTATATAACATAACTTATTGAAAGCTTTAGAGAATGTATGCCATGCTGCTCATCAAACAAAATTTTCCAGTGAGGTACTTTCCACTGCTTTCTGTGCTGTATTGTGTTCTCAAGTGACGTTGAAACACTGCAGCTGTTTGGCACACTTTTCTGTACTTCCAGCTTGATTTAGCAGTACGACAAAAACCTGGAAAACAAAGTAAAACAAAAAGTTCTGTGGTGTTCTTAGTGAAGAACTATCAAAACCAAAGAAAACAAAAAAAGGATACTGAAAATGAGGAGCTGCGAGGAACTTGAATTTCGCTAAAGCAAGAAACAAAACAAATCTTCACATTATTCAGTCTGTGAGGATCGATCAAGATGCTTTTATCAGACATGTGTGAACTTGGTTCTGTAGTGACTCTGTGCATGAGCCTCCTTCTTGTGTTACCTTGAAGCAGAACCCAGTATCTACCACCCTGCGCTGCCCCATCTCCAAGCACCAGGTGCTTGATGTGCCATCTGCTGCTGCACATTACACACCTGTCAGCATGACAGGAGACTTTGTGAGAATTATGCACGATGAAAATTCCATCAGCATATTCATAACTGTCTGAAGATGCATAGTTAGTTGTGTTCATTGATCCAAATAATTTGTTCTAAATGTTTTAAAGTAAATATATCCAATTACATTTGTCTTTTTTTGCCTAATAAAAAAAATCTTGTATAAAAGCAGTCTGTTGGTGATGCTTTAATAGAGAAAAGGTTTGTAAAAATATGATGATATTTCTAGCCAACTAAAAGAAGATATTTGATTAAGGGTATCTTTCTTGCAATGTTCCTTTCAGATGTAGAATGATATTGTCAGAGTCATTGTGTTTTACAGAAACAGAAATTTAAATTTGACCTCTGTAACGATACATTTACAATAATGGCATAATAAAAGTGAGCCTTTTTATTCTCATTTCAGTAGTGTGTACTACTCAGCTGGCCCCTGTAGGGGAGCAACATGTGAGTCTCCACAAAGAATGTTTCATATCTGCCTTCACTTTACCAGAGGAAAAAAAAAAATATGTTCAAATACTCTGGTGCTCTGATTTGATGAAATTGAAAGTACTGCATTTATCGGAAATTTGGGTACGTTTCAGGCTGATCTAGGCACACTCCAAAAATTCTCAGCATCCTTTCATGTTTCATGCCCCTTATACAACAGATCAAATACATTATTCAAAGCTAAGTGGCCTACATCTCTGTTCAGATTCATTGCTTGCTACTTCTACTTTCAGTTGCAAAGCTGAAGGACATTCCTGTCTCACTAGAGTATGCAGTGAACCCAAGTGGTCGCTTTTAAAAGCTGTTTTCCTTTATATATGTGCCAGCCTAGAGAAGAAGGTCTGTGCCATTCAACCATTTTTGCTTTCTGAGCACTGTATTGTTACAGAAGCACCAGTGAGAAAGCTGTATCAATTTTTGCAGGCACACGTATTTTTGCTTTAGGATATCAGCAGTGTAGTTGGGTTGTCACGGTCCCTGGATGAATTATTCAAGCTCTTGACATCAGAGATTTCTGCTAGCGGATTGGCTGATGCTGGGATAATAAAATCTTTCCTCAGAAAAACAGTGGAGAGGGATGATGGCAGTGAGACCAGCAGAACTGCTGCTTCCAATACAGCTGGCTTTGTCTGGCTGTTGCGTCTCTGCAAGAACATATAAGGATGTTTATAAGGTTTGGCTTCATGTGAATTCTCTAATAAGAGATGGTGGAAGGATTTTTGTAAGAGGTCTGCATTTCCAGTGAGGGAAAGAAATCGGATCATTGTTGAAAAATTACTTCTGGCTGTATTCTAAAGAAATGCTGCACATGAGAGAGGGGTAGAAGCCATAGCAGCATCCACAGCAGCAGCGGCAGCGGCAGCAGCAGCAGCAGCAGTAGCAGCAGTGCCTATGGCTCGCTATAAAGGTGCTGGTGGCAGAAATGTTCCATCATTGCATGTGCTTCCTGAATCCTTTCAGTGCCGGCAGGGTAAGTAGTGCGAATATGGAGCTGACAGTCCTTGCAGGTGGGGAGAGTGTAAGGAACTGTGTGGCACACATGTCCTGTGGGTTTGGGTAAACAGTACCTGTGCAGAGAATTTAGTCAATGAAAATGACACAATGGCTTCCAGGTAAATTTGTACGAAGCATATTTACAATGGAATTTTTACAGTCGTAATTCACTGCTTGTCTTATGTTCAGTCATCGATTTTACCGGTGCTAAAATCTGCTCCTTTTGAGCTTATACAAAATAAATGCTAGAACCAAGGAAACTTTATTGTTAGTAGTTCTTGTTGGGCTCATAAAGAATATATTGCTCACATAAATGCCCTTGAAACAGGTTACGTAGAAAGGCTGTCTCCGCTGTCTTTTGGTATGGCTGAAACTGTGTATGTCTTCTGCTGGTAAAGTGTCTTTAGAAGCTGGAAGCCAGTTCTTTGATTTCTAGTTTTTGTCAGAATCAAATCACCAAGATGCACTGGAACTGCAAATTATGGAATAATTTTCATTCGTTGGTGAGAAGTTTGACATCTGAAGGCCTGGTTTATTTCTTTTGGCATGCCCTTGTTGTATCAGGGCTGCTGGGGAGTTTTTTAAGTTACGGAGGTGTGAATAAAGGCAGAACTGGACTAATTCTTTGCGTGCTTGCTCTCTA
Organism: Oreocharis arfaki; assembly: GCA_013398015.1. Taxonomy (NCBI): domain Eukaryota; kingdom Metazoa; phylum Chordata; class Aves; order Passeriformes; family Paramythiidae; genus Oreocharis; species Oreocharis arfaki. The sequence goes on along the minus strand of VZRR01010028.1, from coordinate 502,958 downwards.
TCCCTACACCTATTCACACACAACCCAGTAGAAGTGTGAAAGTACTTCTATGGAAATTTATTTCGCTGCCTGTCTATGTAATTTCAGAGCACAGCTGACATTGACTGTGTGTCACAAGGAAAGCATCTTGTTCATGGTTAGGAACCATGCAGTGAGAAGTCTGTTTTTCAGAATGTAGAAACAATTGTCACATATGAAGTCAAGACACCTTCCTGCCAGAATTGTCAGTGTGGGATGAGGCATGGTGCAGTATCTTAGTGATATTTTTCATAACTTGCCCATGAGTGCAACAAGTAGATTCTGAGAATGTAATACATTTTTAAAACTTACAGAAGGCCGCCTGCCCAAAGATATAAAAGGAAAATAAAGAATGCAAAAATATTTTCTTAGGCATAAAGTGTGACAGTCTAGCAGTAGGTTCTGGACAGTGTAGGTATCTTTTTTTCCTCTGGTATTTCTTATATGTGCGATGGTATTTATATATATAAAGAAAATATCCCTGAATTATGATGCACAGACACTTTTTGGGAACTTGTATATGGTCAGGGAGCTATGACTGTCCCACTGAAGATAACATTTTGACCTGTGAATTTTGCGTGGTGATTTCTATCTTTATGTACCCTCATTGTGAAGCATCATTGCATGAGTGTAAACCAGGGAGCTTGTTGTTAGTAATGCAACAAGCTTAGTTGCTATCTATTCCAGAACTTTAGTGGGTATTAAGGAGTATTCCATTTTAATTTTACAGGTGTGGAATAGGAAAAATGCTTTTCAGTGCTGCACAAGTCACTAACAAATGCAGTAGCTAAAATTAGATACTCCATCTGTAGTTTTTGGGATATGCACATATTCTTATGAAAAGTAAATATTTAACAGCAATTGTATTTATTTGAATTTTCTTTTGGGAAATGAAGAAATCAGTTCATTCAGAACTGATGATGGTAATAACATGATCTAGTTTTCCATGAAATATTTATTTCCTCCTATTTTTGAAAGAAAAATCTGTCATTAATACTTTAATATCTCTGTTGTGAAATTACTCCATGTGTCAAAACAGATTACCCACAAGGAAGGGGCAGGACTTTGTGGATTACTTATGGTATTGTGATGCTCTTTCCTCCACTGCTGTGACCCTTGCTGCTGAAGCTAGAGGAGCTCATTCAGGAGCTATTTTTATCTGTGCATCTGGCAGCTGTCCCGCAGGGACGATCTAACAGTCAGAGAAATTCACTATAAATCAGACAAGTGCTTCGAGACAGGACTAGGGGAGGTAGTAAGTAGTGGTGTAAGGAGGCAGTAAGTGCTTTGAGTGGACTAAGGGAGGTAGTAAGCAGAAACTGCCTGAGCTAGCTAATGGCTCCTTCCTGGTAGGGTCTCCCAGAGGACAGGTGAGTTTGATAATGCAATTTCAAATCTTAAATTCAACATTCTAAACATTTCTAAATACACATGCCAAGAGTATTTTTTCTAAGTCCCTTGCTGAGTTTCTACCTAAAAGCAGCTTGGCTGTCAGAGAGGTGGATTCTAGTTAGGAAGTATAGAGAAGTTCTAGGTGCTCAGACCTTGGGTAAGTATAGTATGAACTTAGAACTTGGATTTATTTTGACATTCAGATTTTAAATGGTGTCTTTCTTGTCATTGGTGTGTTAAGACTTGAACTTCGCTGTGAAACTCTTCAAATAGTCAACTATCAGAACATTATTGTAATAATATGAAGTATTTTTAATGAGTATTTAGAGGCAAAATTGACTGTCTCAGTAAAATATAGAGTTACTTCTGGCAAGTGCAGAGTGTGTTTGTTGTCAGTAGGGAATTTTACTCTTCCATCATGTAAATCTGAAAGTATCCAGTGATGTCTAATCAAACTGATTTCCTTTTATTCTCAGATGAGCAAGAGTCAGTGCAGAAACGGACTTTCACAAAATGGATCAATACTCATCTGGCTAAGGTAACACGTGGATTTGAAACTTATTTTTTAAAAAATCAAACCTTTTAATCTATGCCTGTACAGCCCTGGAGTATAGAATACGTCAGCTTTCTCTGAGAAGTATTTCATAAAGTTAAAAAAAGGATCCTCATCATCTGCACACCGCTGAGGATGAATCTCAGCATGGTAGTGGTCAGCTGCAGAAGTGTGAGTGACATCCAGAGGCAACCACCCAGCTTCCTTGGCCAGAACTGAAGGGTAGCACAGTACCTGCTATTTCAGCTAGAGGAAACTTCTGGAGCTGATTTCTATGAAATAGAAATATTAGACTTGTTGCACACTATGTATTCAAATAAAACTTTAGTAATGTCTGTAGTTTGATAGAGGCATACTGAGCTGGTTACAGACACAAGTAGTGCTTCATTAATCCAGTGCTGAATTAATAATCTGATGCATTTTGGGATTTTTCATGAAACTGTTTTTGCTTCTTCTTAGCTTAAAACTCCTGGTTTTGCCTTTAGAAGAGTAAAGACTGTGATTTATACACAGTTTTAAAAGTATTGAGCTACAGTTGGAACCAACTTTATCTGAAAACATAAGCAGTGAGATTCAATTTGGCATTTCCTGAAGTTTTCACACAACACAGCTCTAACCATAGTTATCAATTAGTCCAATAAATTAAAATTTTAAACTCCACAGAAGCTTTTTGAAATGTGTTTTTTTAAGCCTGAAGATGAATGATCATTAAAATTGAGTCAAGAATAGCTGTAACAGCACTGTTTTAGCTTTTGAGGAAGGAATTGGCTAATAATACCCTCAAAAATGAGCCAAGCAAAGCAGGAAGCCCATATTGTGCTGTATCATGTGATTTGATCTAGTGAGACAGTTTGCATTGCTGAGAAGTGTAACTGAAGAACTTACTATAAAATTAACCACACTGGCATTGTAAAATTCTACTGCAAGAACAAAGTTATCTTCAGGACTTCTTGACAGTGGTTTCTCACTGGAAATGAGGTCTGTCCCCATATTGTCTTTAGAATAATTTGGAAAAGCCCCCCATCCAGGAGAGAAGCACTCTTTGTTCTGTTTACTTCAAATGAAATTGAAAGGCATTCAGTGTTTGCTAAAGGATTAGCTATGTGGGCTGCAAACGAGTGTTACAGGAGAAAAATAACTCTTATTTCATGTTCGTCAATTTCTTAATTGTATTGTGTCAATAATAATCTGATAATTATGGATAAGTAGAACTATTAGGTAGGTTGTCGATATCATATTGTTAGGTATTACAAGTGTGTGTGTGCGCACCATGACAATTTCGTAGTATACAGAGTAATCCTTGGGAAGAGACAAAGTTATGGTGGCAGCTGCATTGAGAGATCTTGCTCTGGATTGAGATTTAGGAATGTTTGCTGCTGTGCTAGTCCCTTTGGGCCGTGAGGACTCAGATGAACCTTTTGGCTTGCCTGATCTAAGTGTGTAGTTCCTCAGTGTGTCTGATACTGTCAAGACTGATCAAATACATTCAAACCAGGCAGTTATGCAGTCACAGCCCTGACTTTTAGCTACCTGAGGTACCTTTTAGTTACTTGTAGTAACTCATTTGTGTGAATTCACACTTTAGCAGGACAGTTGTTTCTGTGATACTTTTATTGATGGCTGCCAGCACGTTTGCCTCACTGCCTAAATCAGATATATAGATTAACTGGCTCTGCTTCCCATTTCCACTGTTACACCGCCAAAGGAGAAGCACTGTTTATAGAAATTAAACTCAACAGAAGTGACCCATGCCATTCAAATTCTCAAGTTTTTAAAGCTTAAGCTTTTAAAACTTTGTTAGTTATGTTTTTGGAAATATGTAAGTGGAAATGTGTTTTTTGAATTAATCACAGGTGCAGGAAATACAGGTGGGTTCCTGAAGTGCCCAGGACTCCCCTGCATTCATGTTCTGACTTGTAACTCAAAGTTTCAGTATTTAGGCTGTTTGAGTTTTGCAAAAGGTTGTTGTGGTTTTGATCGTTTCAAAAGAAACTGGAGATCTGTAACATCTCCATTGTTTGTAAGCCCTTGAAATGTGATAAGGAAAAATACTGGAAGGAGACTCACTTTTAGGCAGCCTTGTCTGCATTCTGCTCTCATCTCTGATCCAATAAAAAGTGGAGCATCTACTAGTCTAGTACCTAGCAAGGAACACTGTGAGGTGCTGGCCTCAAACTTACAGCAGAGAAACAGCAAGTGATGCACCACAGTGCAGGAGCTGGGAGTGAAGGAGTGAAGCTGAGACTGGGGAAAAAGGGCTAGCCGAGGGGAAGGTGATTTGAATTTTGCCTTTGTGTCTCAACATTGATCCAGAAAAACTGTGCTGAGTTTGACTCAGTATATGCATTCAAAATTAACAGTAACTTCACTTCAAATTGTCTATCTCTTGGCTTGGAAAATTTTGGGTTTCTTTCCTTTCATTGCCATTTTTGATAATCTCATAAAATTATTAATGGAAAAATAGGAGAAAATAGGAGAAAATAGAAAATAAGAGAAAACTGAAAACTGTAATTAAGATATCTGTAACTTTTAACACCATGGCTATCTAAAGAAATCTCTCATCATAAATGAGTTGGAGGGTTTTAAAAAAAAAGTACTGCTTGAAACCTTAAAAGCAGGAGAAGTTAATGTTTTCTAAGCAAAGATTGATGGGATTTCACTGGAGCAATTTGAAAGATGAGTTCGAAGGTAGCAAATGAAAGGAAACTCTAGTGAGGTAGAGTTGTCATTCTTATATTGTGTTGGTTGAGTAGAGCAGAGGAGAATCTAAAAATGAGCAGTTTCTCGCATTGTGAGGAGTAGTGATTTGAAAGAAATAGAAATACAGAAGTGATTTGATTATTTTAGGTAGGATCAAGAACAATTCACAGCTTGGGAACATAAAGCAGGATGTGATTGTTTGTCAGGGTTTGCTATGACTAACCTTTAAGATATGAGTGTGTGTTTTTCATCTAAGAAGTCATGCTCTAATTTAAACAGAAACTAATTCAACACCTGAGGCCATCAAGTACATTAAACCAATTATTTTTGGCTTTTTAACTGTAAAGTTAAGAATGGGTTTGAGAATATGGATGCAAATAAATAAGAATGAGAAAATCAGGTAACTTAAATGAGACTATTGCTGAAATTTCTTCACCAGAAGTGTTGTCAGGCACTGGAACTGGCTGCCTATGAAAGTGATTGAGTCATGATCCCTGGAGGTATTTAAAAGAGGTACGGATGTGGCACTTAGGGACATGGCTTAGTGGTGGGCATGTCAGTGTAAGGTTAATAGTTGGACTTGATTTTAAAGCTATTTTCCAGCCTAAATGGTTTTCTGCATTGAATTTTATGAAAGGCAGTAGGAGACAGGTGTGAATTTTTTATTCTCTCTCACTCTTATGAGACAATTCTGCCTTTTTAAAATTATGTTTCCTATTTCAAAGATACATTCTTTCACAAGCAGAAGACAAGTAAAGGACTTGGTGTCCACTAGTTATGGGACAACTCAAAGAAAGGTGAAGGTAAACCAGCCTTGGTGCAAGCTGTGCCCTCAGCCAGAGGGGATGAACAGAGAGGAAATACTTACAAGTATGATAACTAGCAGGGAGTGTAATGCAGCTTCATTTTGGGTGAGCTGTTAGCACGAGGCTGCATCTGTCTCCCTGCTGTCTCCCTAACCCCATCTGTCTCTGCTCTGTGATTCTGAGTAGTAATCTGGTGAGAGTCATCAACTGGAAATGATATGTTTTCTTTGCCAGCCACTTTCAGAAATTGGATTACAGTCTATGAAATGAATGCAATCTATCTTGTGGCCATCCTGTTGAATTTTTGTGCATCTGTGCAGTTTTAATAATGATAAATGAGGTATGTATGTGTAACAGGGCAAGAAGTTTTCTGATTCCGTATAATTTATTCATATTTTTCTATGGTCGTAGAACTGTCCTTTCTCATCTCAATCTCAGCTTCTAAGTATAGACATAATTTGAGTATGCTTCTAAATATCTTTTGAAGCATCTTTCTGAAGTCTAAATTTAAAATAAAGAGCAAATTTACACCAAATATTTCAAAAAGGAGATGTTACTTGCATTCAGAACAGCAATTGCTTAAATATTTTTTGTTTTTATGCTAATTTTTATTAGATGAGTAAAGAAGATGAAAACTATATCACTTTCTTAAACAGCAGAGGCATGTGATTTTTATTGCCTTTTCATCTTTCATGAAAGTTTGGGGGAATAGTAGTTTCAAAACTTTGAAACACAGACTGTAAATTGGTTTAGCCCAATCAAGTAATGTTTTTGTTCTCAGGTGTAGGGATAATTTTAGTATTTGTATTCACCAAAGTATTGCTGTAAATGTACTGATAGAGTGAACAAATACTTGGTGAAAGAAATTACTATTAATTTTGTGTTTCCAGTAAGAGAATGCACACATTAAAAAAAAAAGCAGAGGATGGATATCAATTAAAAATAAATCTGAGAATGGATGAACATTTTTAATTTTATTTATGCAGTATTTATATAATGCTGAATTAAATCTGGGCACTAAACCTCATGTTAAAGCTTTTGAAACTGCAAAATTATATCTTTTATAGCAAAGAAAGGAAGAAAAAGAAACAGTTATACCAAGATGTGGAGCTCTCACACACAGTTCTGTCCATGATGTTATCTTGTTCTTAAAATGGAACTTGGTCTTTCATGAACCTCATCAGTTTTCACCATTTAACTGAGTCTGATCCTTCTGGTCTTATTCAAATGTGAAAGCAGAGGCTTCCAATAACTTAGTCACTGACACAGAAAAAAAATAAGCTACTGTCCACCTTGACTTCATGATGAGGAAAATCTGACTGATAGATTGCTGCTTTGACAGTTACTGTATGTTTTTAGCTAGTATTGCATGTAGCCTCTAATGTTAAACAGTGAATGCTAAGTTAATTTGTGTGATGAAATTAATCATGTAAAACTTAGGACTGGGTGCCTCCGCTTTAGTAATTTAAAAACTAACAGCAAGGAATATGAAAACCTGCATGCTTATGGATTTAGGAATTAAATTGTGGCAGAGGAGTGGTCCAGCCATTACAGAGCAATGGAAATTTCGTGTTGTCCTTGCTGTTCTAATGTATATTTCCTTGCCGAGACAAATTCAGTAGTTACACAGATTTGTTCCTGTTTGTACATGTGGATAGATTTTCATACATCTTTTCAGCAGTTTTTGAAAGATTATTTGAAAATTAATGTAGCAAAAATAGTTTTCAATGTCTGCATTGGCATTCATTATGATGCAGATGCTGTTATTTTTCATTAGAGAAATTAAGTACAGGGCGTGAGGAAAAGATTCCAGTAGCAAAGATGCAAATGAGAAATTAAATGCAAGAAAAAGTATTGGAAAAAAAGAGTAAGGCTTAGCAAATACATGTTTGTTCCATATCTGAAGTTTGGATTTCATGAAACTTATTTTACTTTGTCAGAGGAGGAACATCTAGAGATTGCAGGTCTATTCAAAATCTTTTTTTGAGACTTTTCAGTGAAATATTTTTCTATATGTACCAATGTTCAGTTCTTTAAGTCATTCAGAATATTTCCTGGAAACTACAGCAAATTAGACAATTTGTAAGAGCAACAAGTTTTTGCAAAGCATTTCTTCCACAGTTCCCGCTTATGATCAGTTCTAAATGCGGTTATTTAAATCAACATTTAATACGATGAAATCTAGTCTACTAACCTTGAAGATTCATTCTCGTTTAATTCATATTCCTCCTACAGATCATGTGAATTTATCGCACTGAGTGTGATTCCCTCCTTGAGACATGGCTGTTCCTAAGTATTGTTGTCACTAGAAACTACAGTACTGTGGTTGGATAAACTGTAATAGAAGAGTCTTTAATAGAATTCATGCAATTCAGTACATGGCAGATCATTAATCTTATTTTGCTATTTTTCTTTCTTGAAGAAGCATGCAAAAGAGCTTAATCAAATACTGAGGCACCTGAAGTCGTGGTGTGGACCGCCTGACAAGTTGCAGATTTAATGTCTCTTTGTTCATTGAAGTATGTTCTGAGTTCTGCCGAAGAATTTTGTTCGAGAGGTTTATAATTGACGAATTTTCGTCAGTATTACAGGATAATTCTTTGTACAGGCTTTCTGACGTTCAGAATAGAGTGTATTAAGATCATTGCAGCTGATTGCATTGCTAGGGCTATACACTTACGTGCAAAAAGCCAAAATCTGGAGTACATTCAGCATTTTAAAATTGCAAAAATATAAGTTAGGTTTTTTCCCCTGCTTTTACTGATTTACAGCTAGTGTTTTGGCAGTGCATGAAGGCAACAAATTGAATAGTTGTTAAATCTGAGTCACTAAAATAAAAAGTTTTCAAAGTTTCAATATTCTAACTGAATATAACTTAAAAAAACCTCCAAACCTTTCTTCTCTGGAGGCTAATAAGTAATCAGTGTTCACCCTCATCTTTCACTTCATTTGGCATTTTATATGCATCCAGGGAGTAGGTATTCACCCATTCCAACAGAAGATGTGTTAATCTCAGTGGATGATCTACTAGAAAAATATTTAAGTAGTCCATATACAACAAATAAGCATGTGTGAACTCCTCAGTATCAGCTAGTGTATGTATCAGCATGGGGAATAAGATTAGTATCTATGCTTGGGTAAAAGCGGAGTCTGGTTTTTTATATATGCCACTAGAAATATAACTCACTCCATATTTCTAAGAGTGACTGAAATAACGACAACAACAACAACAACAACAACAATAATAATAACAATAATAATAATAATGTAAATTCTATGCTTATGTGCCCAAAGGAGTTAAAAACAGAAAGATAATTTATGAAACACGATGAGAGTGTAGCCTCCTTGTAATTAGGTGTTAGCATCTTCAGGGTATTGTAAAACATTATGTAGTGTATTACTGAGAATGTTCTTGGCAGTCTATATAATTAACTAATTTTCTGTATTAGAGAAGTCTTATACAGGAGATCTTGTGACACAGGTGTTGCCTCTGTTCCTGTTTCATTGGTTTTAAGATCCGTGGTGAGTGCTGCTAAACACTGGCGGTGTTTGTGATTATACCACCTTGCAGCAACTAAAAGTACATTTCAGCCTGCTGAGTTAAGAGCAATTGTTGTGCTTCTCACACTTCAGAGCAGCAGCTCTTACCAACTTTGCTGCTTGATGGTTTCTTTGCTGCCTGTCATCTTATTTAGTGCTTTCTCTACCCCTGTTTTTCCCCAAACCAATGTTTGATTCAAGTAGGAAGTACTGTAGATGTTAATTGGCTTGAGATACTTTCACTGCCTTACCATAGTACCAAGGCTTAGCTGGGGGATAAATCTAGTTTTTGTAGCTTCTGTCAATACCACTGGAGGGTGGTTCAGGGCAAGAGTTTGGCTTGGGTGATCAGAGGTTTTAACTACAGTGTGAAGCTATGTACTTCTGGGAGTACCAGAAGTGCTTCCCAGACTTGCTTTGCAGATGAGTTCCAGATGACTTTTGGCCTCATGTTGGAATGAGACAGGTTCTGACCTCTACCTCAATATGTGAGTAAGGATACCACAGGACACAAGCTAGAAGGGAGCTGTGTTATGCACAAACAGGTTGTCTGAGAAGCACATTATGGGCACCAGAATCACAGGGTACTGTAAATCTCACCCTTCAATCTAAATGTATCTTAAATTGCCGCCCATAAGAAACCCACCTCTCTTCATTGCTGTAGAGTCAGTTTCGAGAGACAAACCTCACTGCTGGGGCATTTGCATAGGTGGTGAGATTTTTTCAGGCCTTCACCTCCTATTGGATTAGGTTGGCAGCTGCTATAATCCTCTTGTCTTTATGGCTAAATTATTTTAGCACGTAGTTCTTCAGTGTTTTGTCATGTGGTAATACTGATAAAACCAAAGCTGCTCCAGGCTTCAAACAGGAAATGATAACAAAGAAGGTGAGGAAAATTAATTGCATTTATGTCAACTGCCTGTGATGCAAGACTGGGACAAATTAATCTCCAGTGACCCGCTTGCTCCATTGATTTCTTTGGTGTTATATTAAGGAAGAATATGATCCAAGGAAGAACTTTATCTATTGCATTGCTATGAAATAAAAAAGAACTATGGCTAAATATACCCCCATAATGAGTTGTAGTGCTGTTTTATTTTATATACATGAGAAAATAGGCTCTTCTATTAGTGTGACTATTAGAGCATGTCAAATCTCAGATGAAGTCTGCTTCCAGCAGAGGAGTTCTTTTTTCACTTAATGCCAAAATTATGTTTCATTGAAATACTAGTTTATGCAAGCTGAACAATTTTTTTTTAATTTGGTTTTGACTTTTTCAAATCTCTATTTCTATTAAAAAAAAATAGGTAAATTGTTGTGCAAGCACTTTTTTTTACCAAGTACCCCAAAAGTAAATTATTAAACCTCAAGTAGTTTCAAGAATTTTGTAGTCTCATTGTAATTTTAGTGAATTAGCAGGTGTTATTATTATTGTTACTGTCATCATCATCATCATTATTTTCATCATCATAAGGTATATGGATTCTCACAAGCTGATGGAAGCTGGAGGATGCTTTTTCTATTTGTCATCTGGACCAAGTTTAAACTTTTAGTTTCTGAGAGTCATTTTGTAGTCATTAAAGTACTGACCAGCTGAGAATGATAGTTCTACAAACTGGGGCAAGCACAAGAATACAGAGTTTTATTATGTGACCTTGTTTTTTAAAATTTCTGGAAGATCGCCTGTTTACGTATTTTTGAGTATTGTTATTGTTGATCTTGTGAACCTAAAGACATTTGGCAAGCAATTTGTCTTAAGCAGGAGCTGACATAATGCTGACAGCACCGGAAGCCTGCAAGGCTGGAGGAGAGGAAGGAAAATGCAGCAACTCGGTGCAAGAACTGTCAGCTGTGAGAAAGTGGCAGCATCGCTCAGCCTGCTTCACCACTCTACATCTTCCCTTCATACACCTCCTCCTATTGCTCAGACTGAGAGAGTGAAATTTCTGTGAAATACTTGACACTAGGGAAAATAATCTGACAGACTGAAATGTGACTATAATAGTACATCTGTAAGTTGTGCATATTTTTCAGAACCAGAGGCAGCTGTTGGTGTGTTTCTCTGCTTGTTTCAGAGACCAGGAGGTTTTTTCTTTGTATCATCAGTGGCAGAAATCCACAAAATGTTATGGTCCTGTGCCGGAAGTGTTAATTAAACAGTGTGGTGGCAAAGCAGTGGTTAAAGGCTATGTTGATATTAAACATTATAAAACACAAAGAAGGAGACCAGCCACTCTCTTCGGGCTTCTGTTCGAAAGGAATAGAGTTAGGATGTAATACTGGTGAGCCTTTATAATATCTGAAACCTTCTCCCTTTTCAGCGCAATCCTCCCATGCTGGTGAATGACCTGTTTGAAGATATCAAAGATGGGGTAATGCTAATTGCCCTTTTGGAGGTTCTTTCAGGGCAGAAGCTGGTAAGAACTTTCTTCTCTCTAAATATTCAAGATAGTTGCATAACTTCTGTGGGGTACAATTTCCTAATAAGTTTCTATATTTCAATACTGTAAATAAACTTGCTCCTACATACGAAAATAAGTTTTTCACTGAGTGGATTATCTGATCAACAAATAATTATTACAGATTATTACAGGCATGTTTGATTGTATGCACTTTTTATTAATTTTGCCATGTAGTTTATAAAAATTTCCTACTTGTATTAGTCTTTGCAGTTCATCTGGATTTTGCAGCTATGACACAGTCAAGGTCTAAACTCCAAGTTATTTCTATACGTCTTGAAAAAACGAGTCATTTCTTGTTAAATTTGTGGCTTTGCCTCAAAAGATCTCATACAAGCCCCTCCGATTTCATGGGGGCTTATATCCATTTGCCTTGAGAGCTGCTTTGCTACTGTAAAGAACCTTAAGTGATGCCAAATGGCTTTTTCACAGCCAAGTTGTGTACAGAGGGGATGGTGTGCACACAGCAAACAGGCTGTCTCTTGGGAGGCAGGCTAGTTCTGTGCATGGGGGAGAAAAACGAAAGGATTTTAGGCCAAGGGCTCTGACTTTTCCCAAAACAGCTCGCAGATCGGGTGGCAGCGTCTGGAGGAGCAGTGCCACTGTCTGTCGTTCAGCTGGCTCCAGGGCTCGAGTGTTGCAGGCTCCCTCACATGCAGGCAGTTTGCAAGTGCTCTCCTTTTCATATTTCACCTCTGTTTTGATTGCAACTGAACCCCAAAATTAGGAAGAAAATCAAACTGCAAAAGCAATTGTAGCATGAAATGGGATAAAGCTGAACTTGCCAGTGTGTTTCTGCTCCATTGAAATATATCCATTTCAGTTTCTGTTAGTCTAAGACAGAAAGCCTCCCTCTTGTGGCGAACCAGAGGTAGTAAAACAGGAAAAGAATTTTAATGACGGCACCAGTTACAGTGGAATTGACTGGATTGTATCCTGCCTATATTAATTAGAGAAAGACAAGAGATATTCCAAAACTAGAATAGTGTCTGGTGAACTTAAAGGTTATGTATACCAGCATATGATATCCTGTAGTAACTGCAGGAGGGTTCAGAATTTATAGCAGGCCTTTGATAAATCCATTTATAACATCGTGAATGGGAATTTAAATTATAATTGTTGCACATTTGCACTACAATATAAAATTCTGTGGGGAATTTGATTCCGCTGTAGAGTATTAGAAACCTAGCATATGTTCTTGATCGAATTGAAAGAACTTTCTTTTTTCAGTCTACACTTCTAAAGTTCAGCGAAATTCATTGTGCAGTGGGAATTTAGCTGAGGTTTTAATTGCCAATAAGGTATTAGAGAGATGGGGATGGAAATTCTTTGGTAAAATGTCTTCACTGCTGGCTGATTTTTGAAAATAACAGCCACTTTGACTTATATATTGCAGACAAAAATATTTCACTGAGAGAATGTTGTCTTCTCTCAAATGCATATATATATATACACACACACGCACATATATACACATATATATGTATTTGTATGTGTACAGGAATAGAAGTAGTTATTTTACATAAGAAAAACAGTTCTCTGATTTAATGATGTTTATGGACAGAAGCCAACAGCTTGCATCCTGAGATTTTTAAGACATAGGTGACTTTTTTATAATGGAATTATCGCACTTGTGTTCTCTGTATCTGTCAGTCGTCCCTGTGATCTTTATGCAGAGATGCAATTCAACAATTTAACTGTTCTAAGGAGTATTTTGAAATAGGCATTGACAGTAATATGGAACTTCATTTTTTGAAGCAAATTGGCATAAATCTAATTGAAGTTTAATCTGTTTTTTCTCTTTAAGCCTTGTGAGCAGGGACGTCAGCTGAAGAGAATTCACTGGGTTGCCAACATTGGCACAGCTCTTAAGTTTCTAGAAGGTAGACGGGTAGGTATGGTAGCACTCAGCCCTGGTTTTCCTTTTTTTTCGTGGTGTCCATAAGGATATGACTTGTATCCACTCATCTGTTTTTATTCTCCAAAATTTGAGCTATGTATGCAGTCTTCAGTTTCTACAGAGTGCCTGAAAGCTGCTTTAAAATAAAAATTGTAAGGTCCAACACCAATATATGGCAATGCATAGGGTGAAACTTGTCTTCTCTTTTTTTTAATTAACAATGAATCACCTTGGAGGATTTCCTTTTTTTTTTTTTTTTTTTTTAAATTTCTTCTTTGGCTCCTCACGATCTCTACTCCCCTGTTGCTGTTCTCAGCAAAGAATGAACTTTAGTTCAGGAGAGACATTCATTTATAATTAAAAAACAGATTTCTGGTGTTCACTAGCTTTCACATGGAAAAATCTACTCTCTGAAATTTTAGATACGAAAATTTGAGGCAATGTGACCCTGTATTAGCTTGCCAGGACTTCAGACTAATTCTTGAATTTATTCTGGTCCAGTCAGTGCTGTGGCTGTTCTAGAAAAGAAAACATGTAGTTTATAAATTGAACAAAATAAGAAAACTTAAAAACTCATTTTCATCTAGGTATGACTATCATATAAAAGCAATGTGTTTCTACCCTTTTTCCTGGCTTCTCTCTGTACTGTAATGACTCAGTTCTGGATTTTTTCATTTGATTATAGGTATTTTGTTCCCCTAATTTCTGCATTTTAGTTCAATTTTTCTCAGTGCAGATGTTACATCTGATGAATTTTATGTCTCCACAGTGCTGTACACTGGGAATTGATGGATTTTGGCAATCTTTCCCTCTCCTTGATTCTCTTATATCTAGACCTAGTTGCATTTATGTTATATGGGAAACAATCTTAGCAGATGCCCGTAAAAATAAATCTAAAAGAGAACTTTTTAAAATTGAAAATGTGTAACCTAAGCAAAGACAAATATATTCCTGGAGCAAAATTCTGCTTTAGCTCACGATTTCTCTGTTTGAGGAAGTACAGTTTCTTAGTACAAACCATATCATGTGGAGCCTGAGGGAGGAAGCTCAGGTAAAGACAGAGCTATTCCCTGATGAGACCTCTGTAACCTGAGACGAGGCTGGGGCGAAGAGGAAAACACCCACACTTCCCCAGCTTACATGTCACAGCGTGGTGGGTGACCCAGCTTAGATCCCAGAAATACTACAGCAGTGCAGCTGGGAAACTGACCCTGCCAAGGATCCAAAGATTGCCAGAGAGCTGTGTTTTTCCTTCTGATATCTTGTCCAGACTCGTCTTAGTTTCTCTGTAAGTAGGTTGTATTCATATCCCAGATTTTCTTCTACAGGGAGCTGGAAATATACAGGGCGTCAGGTGTATCAGGGTGGTCGATAGCAGTGTTCCATACGCTGAATCTAACCTGAAGGATGCATCTATCCAGTCTGTCACCCTCCTCCTCCCAGAGGAGGTGGGGATACCATTCAGACAATAAATGCTTCTTCAGCAGCTGAATGCCATCCCTGGGCTGTACTCAAAGGGCAACAAATGCAGACAGGATCTCCTTCCTCCGTGGACTCTCCCGTAAAAAAACCCCTTATTTCACATTTAATCAACCTACTATTTTCATTGTCCAAAGAGACTTCTGCTAATACTCCTGTTATACTACAAACTGCAGCTTTCAATTAACAGATACTATTCTGGACAAAATTGGTTTTCTCATGGTTCTGAAAAGTTTATTTTTAGATCCATCTTCATGGTGTATAAGGTAACTCAATAACTACACTAGATAGGCTATGCTTCTGTGAAAAGTAGCCTAATCAGAAGCATTAGCTGAGTCCCTGTAAATCTTTTGATTTGTAATAGATACTAAAGTAGCCTCAGTTTCTAGAAAAAGAAAAGCTTTTGTTGGAATTGGTCCAGCTGAGAGAATGAGGTATATTTTTTTAAGGTAGGGAATAAAAAATTTTCCTTATTGACTGGTGGAGAAATTAGTAATGTCAATTTTCCTAGAGTTTTGTCGGTGTCTTGGTGGAGAGGCTTGAAAATGTAACCTATGGGGACTTCTGCTCTGCCTCTTCCAAAGCAGCCTATGCAGATTTAATTCTGAAAAAAACTTAGAGGTCTGGACAACGTTTTGTTTGCTCTTGAGATTGTCTAGTGGTTTTCCCAGTGCTGATTCAGAGAAATGCAGTCTTTTCTCTGTTTCGGAGAGACAAATGAGGTCACTTGAAGTCATTCTCCAGCCTTTCTTTAGACTGTTCACCAAGGATTTTCCACAGCCTTTGTCCTTGAACAAGCCTGTAGTGCATGGACACTTCCACAGCCATTCATATTTTTATCATGATTGATGTCTGACTCTTATTTTTGCCGAGTAATAAGTACTAACATAGTTGCTGGTTTTCCAGTACTACTTGTTTTATTTAATTTGCTTGAGCATTATCTAAATGTTAGTTTCATTATCACATATTTTTGTCTTTATGTTCTTCTATCTTATGAACTTATTCCAGGGTGCTATTCTATTCAGACTATAGATGCAGTTGAGAGTTAATAGTCATGAAATCTGTTCCCATTTCTGTTGAAAAACCTAAATTGACCTTGGACAACTAATTTTTTCCCACTCTATTTTTAAAAGAGCTATTGTTAGGCTTGTCTTGCAAAGTGGCCTTAATCAGTGGTTGTGATATCCTTTACAATAAAATGCTCTTTGCAGGAGAACTGTGGCATTCTTTTTTTTTCCTTTTCTGTCTTTTATGCTTTTTCCGCCCCTTTCCTTTTTATATTTTTATTTCTAAACTCACTTTTCTCTTTTCATTACACATGGGTTAGAACTATATCAAGAAACCCCTGCATAATTTGAAATCTGTTGCAGAATATTTCATTTGCTCTCCTGATTAAGTTTTATTGTAAGATGTGCCAAAAATATGCTTTCTTTGCATTATAAAATTAGATTAATGCATTTATCCAATAATTAATAATTTAAAATTTATTTTTGTATCATGTTTTTCCTTTTGCTTTTCATGCTAGTCCGTATACAGAGGATCTCCGGTTTGTACAGTGTTTCTATCTAATTTTTATTTTTCTTTCTGCTTGAATTTTTTTTTCTACAAATAATAGCATGGATTGGTCTTAAAAGTTTTCCATTACTTGCAGAACCTTTCTAAATGTGAAATTATACTTGTCTAAATGTGAAATTGCACTATTAAGTGTTTGGGGTTTTTTAATTGAGAAACTTGTTTGATTGCAGAAATGCATTTCAAATATAAAACCTATTTGAAATGCCTTTCATAATTGCTACTTTTTGTGTGTGATAGTAACACCTGTTTTCTTTTCTATGCAGATTAAGCTTGTCAACATAAACTCAACTGATATTGCTGATGGCAGGCCTTCTATTGTGCTTGGCTTGGTGTGGACCATAATTTTATATTTTCAGGTAGTACATTTTTTATACTTCAGAGTCACTTGCTCAAACAATTGTTCAGATCGTCACTTTATACGAACTGGTGTAGTTCCAGCCTTTCGCTGTAGCTAAGTCGCTTTGTAATTCCTGAATGAAGCAACAGTTGATGGTAGGGATACTTCACATTGAGTAAAATAGGATACTTTTCTGTGGAGTAAATTGGTCTTTGCCTAGAACGGAGTTCCTTCATCACTGAAACACATTCTTCTGCTTTCTTTAAAGAATACAATGTAGCAAAAGAGGAAAATTAATAGGGTCATGGATTCTTGTTACAAGTATCTTTAGCAACCACCGAGGTGACTGTGCTGTGTGTTTAACTCCGGTGCGCTGGATATCAGTCTGTAATTATTCTCAAACCATACGTGTAAACATGATTCACTGGTGATTTCACTGGAAGATGCAGATATTGGCAAGGATATAATTTAGCTGTGAATGATGTAGATTGAGAAAGGGTTGAATTTGTAGAGGAGAGACCACTTGCATTCTGTTGAAGCTAGGTGGGAGGAAAAACTGGCTTCTAAATCCTGACCATATGAGTTAACAAAGTGAGTCACCGTTCAACATTTAAAATAACAACTAATTTTATTGCTCTTCTTTATGGAGTTCTTCAGCTCCCTTGTGATGTCTCAGGGGTGCTGTTCACCTCAGCACCAACCACCGTGATGCTTCAATTTGTCATCAGAATTCATCAGAATAAAAGTTAGTCAGAATGATATTAACTTCTTAATTTATAGCTCATTGAGATGAACTGAGAAAATGATGCTTCTCAGACTTACTGAAACTCTAGTTCTCCGCATCAGTTTTATTTCATCATTTTTTGTCCTCTTCTGTAGTTGTTACAGGCAGATACATAATTTTAACATGATTGGAAGCAGAAATGCGTGAGAGCTGTGGTTCTCATTCTGGCAGACTCATTCTGCGATGTGACAAAACTTTGGATTTTAAGAGGACAGCATAAAAAATCTTGCAACATCCTCTGGATATGGCCTTGTCATGCTAAAGAACCAAATTGTTAGTCAAATTAGTGTTCTTAAAAGAATCAAGTTAATGATTTTCATTTGATGAAAGGCATAATTACTGTCCTACACCCTCAACAAGCACTATCAATGCACTTTTCCTGCAGTACATTCACTATTTCTTCACAAGGTACCACTAAGCAAAAACACAATCGAATTTTTGCTGGAACAGTGCAACAGGAAGTAAAAAACTATCCAGATCACTGAGGTCACTGCCATTCTGTAATTGAATGAGCTTCCTCTGAAATTAGTGGATTATTTTATAATCTGAACTCAAACCACATGTAAGCTATTGTCTCCTATTTTGGTGATAATTTGTCACAATAGATAACATGACACACTTGCATATTGTTCTAACTCTAGAGTGTCAAGTCAATGATTTTTAGATGCCTAGTGCTTCTGAATTGAAGACCATCACCTGGGGGCATACATTAGCGTTTTTGAAGCTCTTTTAATGTATATTTAAATAAAACACAGTTAATCATAGCTTCCGCCCTACTTTATTTTGGGAAGTTGTATTGGGAAGTTATTAAAGAAACCGGTGTGAATTAAGAAGATTATCTACAAAGAGTCCATTAACATTTTTTTCCCTGCAGATTGAAGAGCTTACCAGCAACCTCCCACAGCTGCAGCCCTTGTCTAGCAGTGCTTCTTCTGTGGAAAGTGTTGTCAGTTCAGAAACTGCAAGTCCCCCGAGCAAACGGAAGGTGGTAACCAAGGTCCAAGGAAGCGCCAGGAAGGCTTTGTTAAAATGGTTACAGTACACAGCAGCAAAGTGAGTAACCTACAGTTGAACTGATTTTATATTTTAAGTGCAAGCTTTTTCTTCGGATTCTGAGCTCTCTCAGTCAGGGATCATCCTTTTGCTCTGTATTTATGTAGTACCTTCCAATATATATAATTATATAGCCCCTCACCATATTCTTTTTGACAACTGAGGCTGCACCATACAACAATCAAGTAATAAGTAACGATTTACATTAATTTTGCATGCAATCATATTTTACAGCTTCTGACTAATGAATGGGATTATCTCTGACAGAATAAGGAGCTGAAAGGGGAATTAGATGTCTGAATGACAGTGCATTAGTCCCGCTGCCAAAACACTCAATGTGACACTGCCAGTACCACAATGATTAAGCATTCCTCAGTGGAAGCTTGTAGGAACACTAAATTCTGGCACTTGCTGTTGAAAGGCAAGTGATGAAAAGTTATCTATGTCCTTCTGCAGTTCTTTGATACAGTGGAAATATTATTACACAAGTTGCCCTGAATCTTCATTCTTAATCCAAGCTATTTCTGAGTTATTTCTTGCTATGTCTTGTTAACTTTAGAATTTTCTCCTTTATTCTATAACATTATCCCGTGCTGTTTCAGCTTTCAAAAAGGCATTAACCCCTCCCCATAAATTAGATCAAAGATACTGTAGTAGTGTGATAACTTTCAAAAAAAGAAAATACAAATGAGAGGTGTAAAATAACATGGATTAATTTGCTCAAATTAAAGAATCACCGATATTTGAAGACATTGATTGTGCAAAGTATAGAGGGGAGATGGTTAGTTATTGAATAGTGCCTCAGAGAAAAGAAATGTAATTGCAAAGATTCATACTTTATCCATAGGTAGAGTACAGTAATTTATAGTGCAGTGCAATCTAATTCAAATTTCTTCCTTTGTGTCGCAGTTGAGGCCGATGCACGACACACACGAAGTCTAGTATAAAGTGCAGGCAAAAAGTGTTTATTTTAAGAGCCAGTGTCATATATATACACTTCTGTATGTTTATCATTCGTGTTAGTTGTCCATTGGTTGCTCAACTACTACAGTAGATTCATTGGCTATTTTAACTACACTATACTATTATTAGTTATCTACAACATAGACATCCCAAGAATCCAAACAAAATGCCAGCTGCAGCCTTGTTGCTGTTTACTCCCTCTATTGTTTTGAATTTCTTGCTTCTCTCAACTAGATTTCTCACAGGTAGAAATGGACTGTGCTGAGACCAATGTCAGGCTCAGACTCAGACAGGCTTTCTGACCTGCTGTTAATTCCCACACCTTTGCACTGTTTTTGGTAAGATACCAGCCACAGAAAGTGATCAGCTTCTATTTCCAGACATGCAAACAAACAAAATGCAAATAGATTCATAAATTAAACTGTCAGTTTTATTGGGAAGAGTAGATAAATTGTGTTGAAAGAAGCCTAGTGATACTTAGTGGTACACTTCACCTAGGTCTGCTTCACACTGTAATTTGCAAGGCCTGCTTCCTTAAAGTCAGTGAAAGTATTTCACTGATCGCAGTGAGATTTAAATGGAGCTTCGCTCAGTTACTGTTGCTTGAACCTCCCCATGGCAAGACTACCTTTGTGTCTTAGTGTCCTGAAAGGATGCTTGCTTGCTCATACAAAGTTAAAAACAGTCTTGCTGTCTGTGGACCACCATACCTTTCAGAATTACTGGTAAAAGAAGCGGTGATTCAGAATTGTGATTCAGTTCTGATTACTTTGTTATCGTATATTGCTATTTCTGGATCATTTGTGTTTATTTTTTAGTGGACATATTAAGTGTTCTGTGTATATGAAATTACAGTATCATTCATGCTTTTGATAAGATCATAGAGAAATTTTTGTGTTACAGTTTCCCCTAAACAGCAATGATGTCACTGTTCATGCTATCATTTTAAAAAATAGCACATTAGTGCAGTTTTTTTGGTATTTTATTTGTATGATACTGATTGAACAGCAGCAGTTTTAATGGAGTGAGATTTATAGGGGGGAGAGAGAATAGTTGATGGAAGTGTGTACATCCACAGAGTCTGTGGGTGTCATATGAGAACTTTGAGAACTTTGGTGCATTTCATGGCTCATTTCTTCATGGCTTATTGGCCCTAGCAAGCCCACTGGAGACAAATACATCATGTATATGCTAAAAACCACTGGGATCTTCATAGGCAGAAATTAATTTATGCAGTGGATGGATGAAGCTGTAGTTAACCTGATCTAACATTACAGGAACAAGTGGTTTAGGTTTAATGATGGATAACCACCGGGTGGAGCATTCATGTCTCGCCCACCTATTTCGTATAGTCCTGATGTTATTAGTAACTTCTTTCCCTTTCATATTTTTTAGACAAGTTGGAATTGAAATCAAAGATTTTGGACAAAGTTGGAGGAGCGGTGTTGCATTTCATTCCGTTATTCATGCTATCCGCCCAGATTTAGTGGACATGGAGAAAGTGAGGGGAAGGTCAAACAGAGAAAACCTGGAAGAAGCCTTCACAATTGCAGAAGCAGAACTAGGAATTCCAAGGCTCCTTGATCCAGAAGGTACCTAATACATAGTTGAAAAAATATGAACTACTTGCATGGCTGAAGCGAGATGTGCTAATTCGTAGTGTTTAGACATTTAAGCAGCATTTTATGCCATTCAGCTAAAAATTTACTTTTTCATGTTTTATACTTGTCTAGATGTGGATGTTGAAAAGCCAGATGAAAAGTCTGTCATGACCTATGTAGCCCAGTTTTTGAAGTACTATCCTGATCCTCATCATACAGTGGCTGATGTGCCGGAGAATGATGTAAGTTTCTCTTGTGTAACTATAAGAAAGAATTTATAACAAAGGGGGACTTTATAAATACTTTTATAACTTTCTTATAGTTTATTATATTTCCTTTTGGTGAGCAGTTCAAGTGACAAGCAAGCACAATAAGAAAACTGGGAAAGAGTAGCTGAGAGTAAAGGAACAAGTGTTGCAGATGTTTAGCAGGTGGAGAAAATAAAATTATGACCCGGAAGATATTTTCCTATTTTCAGGTGTAGTAGGAACAAAAACTAACAGAAACAGTTATTGTAGATAGTAGAAAACCAATGGATCTTAAAGTTCCTTAACAGGTTTTTAAGCATAACACCAATGAGATTGCAATAATCTGTTACCTGAAGCAATGTGTCATTAATGTTTCTATCACACTGGGTTTCTAGATAAGAACAAGAATGGTCCAAGATATATCTTAGGTACAGTCTTTGAGCTTTTGTGCTTGAGAGGCATTTACAATTTTGACATGTGTTCCTTTCTATTTCACACTGATGTTTAGCTGTTTGCTCTGAGGAATTGTTTTCAATCATGTTTTTTTCCTTGGAATTTGATTTATATATGCTCTAGTGCATCGGCTTTGCACTGGAATGACTATACTCAGCAATGCCAAGTTATCATGACTCACTTCCTAGTGCTGATTTGCTTTCTTCATGGCAAACACGGGCAGCACTGCTGAGACAATCTGCTCAGCCCCAGCAAGAGAGAAAGAAGCATCATTTTTTATCTGTGTTTCTCTGCATTCCCTGCAGAGGTAGAAAAGAGCTTTGAAATGAGTGAATCTCCTTCCTTATGGCTGTGTGAGGCTAAGGTAGCTGTAGATTTGCTGTTTGATTCAGTGCCTGAGCACTGGAATTTATAATTTTCCTTCTTGCAGCATTAATCTGAGGACAAACTTGTGCCAGTGTCTCAGCATCCTGCTGGGCAGTGGGGCTGCTGAAGAGGACTGAGTGAGCACTGAAGCCTCGTGCTGTGGCTTTTTCAGGCTGAGGCAGTCCTGCCGTCCACATACCATGGTGCACAGGGCAGCTTCTGCTGCCAGCAGCCTTAGCCAGGCCTTCTGCCTGTGCTGGGGGTGGGTTTTGAGGAACAAACTCACCACCTTCCCCCAAGCTTTATGCAGAGATGATGCAGGAGAATGCAGGGTTCAGCCATTCCATGCTCTGCCTGTCTCTAGCTATACCCACAGAGACGCGAGCACACAAGTTATGAAAGGGCAGCTAATGAGTTGCATCCCGAATTCCAAGTGAATTACTAGGAATCAGAACAACACCCATCAATTTGACATGCTAACATGTTGATTTCAGAACCACTTCCTCTTCTTATATATCACTAAGATATTCTACTAGCAATCCACATAAATTTTGGTAGAAGTCCTGACCCCTTGCATGTCACACTGCAGAAACCAGTAAGGCTCAGACTTTGACAAGAAAGTAAGAATTTGACATTGCACTAGATTTCTAATGTCATCATTCTTTGTTTCCTGGAGGACAAACTGTGTTCCTTTTTACTGCTTGGAGTATCCATGTGCATCTTTACATTATTTGGTTAGTTTAGTTACTTAGGACAGGATTCACCTTTAAAATCTAAAAGCTAGGTACTTACAACACTCCACCTGTATGATGCAGGAGAATGCAGGGTTCCCAGATGGCATCTTTCTTAAGACGGTGTCCTAAACAAACTATCTTCTGGAAGCCTGTGTTGCAGAGCATTTCAACAGATGTAGAATGGATTCAGATTAATCCATCCCTTAGGTAATGATAGATAAAATGTTGTTGGCAGTTGAATGAAAAGGTTTTTTTGTTTTAGTGACCAGTATAATCCCCCCCTATTTTTAGCCTTTCTGTCTTTCTCCGGAAATATAGTCTAAAGAAATATTTATCACATGATTCAGGTACCTGGAAGAGATAACCTTTCAAGACTCTTGTCCCCTGAACTCTTGGAGTAGTCCTAATATCTTGTTTAAGGATATATTTTACCTGGCATGTGTTAAGTGCCCGCTGTAGAATAAGTTGGACAGTAGATGCCAGATACAAGTGGTTTTATCTATCTCGCCTAAAGAACTGAAAAGGGAACATCTCAGTTGCAGATGCCTCTATTTATTAGGAGAATCCTACTTCAGACTGGACTTCGGGTGAATTTTGGCACAGAGAGGGAGGGGGAGGAGATTTTTAACCCTCTTACCCCACCCTCCAGCCAACTCAGCTGCCACTGTGTTTCCTCAAGATGTGTTGTCCACACAAATTCCTGTTCATCTTCCTTCCTGATTCAATGCTCAGTTTATAAAGAATCTGCTTTGGAAGAAGTGAAGTAATGATTGAAGCTTATCCCTTATTTGTGGTCAGAGGGAACAGCTATTTGCATGTGCATTTCCAGAATTAAAAGGGATCTAATATCTCATTCATGGAGCAGCTATTAATATCTCATTCATGGAGCAGCTATGAACATGCATGAACTTGTGTAGTCAACACATCTCAAAGAATCACAGTTACTCTAAGGTAAGTAATTATTTTGCCAGATAAAATAAATCATGTAGTGGCTAGCAATCTGGAAATCAGATCTAAAATGAAAACTACTTCACTTGATGTGATACAGACACATTAACTTGATAATAGTTCTAAGTACATCTTGTATTCCTACATGTGTGGCTCTTACTGTTCTCTCTGGACTTTCTGCCTGCTTTGCTTTATTTTATTTTGCTTCTTTTTTTTTTTCCCCTGCTTCTCGTTTTCCCATTTGTTTCATATTGCTAGGAACTTCAAGATATCCCAACTTTTGTCATTTCTTTTATGAAATTTAAGGTAAGGGTATATGCTCAGAATAATTGCTTGAATTGGACCTTTCATGGTTGTTATCTTTTTTCATCCTGTACTTATTCGACTTTAAATTTGGGCTTTTTTTATGTACATTGGTTTGCTAACCTCAAGTTAATCTTTCCAGAAAAACAATAGATTAACATGAGGAATCTAGGTCTGCTCTCTTACATGATCTTTTCCTAACAGCCTAATGCTTAATTTTGCAAAAAACTTAACAGAAGTATTATAGAAAAGCAAGTCAACTTTCCTATAATAAAACTCAGACTATGCTTTTGGTTTTCTTAAGTATAGATATAAACATGAAATAAATAGATTGTAGATCCATGTTTCTACACATCTAGTATCATTTTAGATGGATATTTTTGTATGTCTTTAGGTTTATAGAGTAGACACTAGAGTTTGATTGTGTAAGTTATGTGTGTGGCCTGTGGGTTGGAAGGAGAGCGTATTCATCTGTAATTGCATGGCATGTGCTGCTCCTTTTTCATCTAAATTATGGTATTTTTTAAAATATGCTTTTTTAACCATCCTTGACTTTTAGATACTTCTAGTTTTCTAGTATTAACTGAGAGAAGTCCAGAAATCTAACACAGACTATATGAAATGAGCATTCAGAGGTGAAACTGGAATACTGCAGAAGGGGATATATTGTGAAATAAATAGCAGGTGTCACTGCAGTCAGTCGATTGTGTTTATAGTATGACCTGATCCAATTAATTGCCTAGATTCCACACTCTTGGGGTTCTTTTTCTAAATAAATACGTACAGTAGATTATTTTTAAGTGACTAGGATCAAGGGTTCATCTTTGTCTCACCTTATGTATAGCTAACTAGTGATGTATTGAAGCAAAGATTTATACTGATAGCAGAATTATTCCTGTATTCTCAATCCGTTCAAGCAAGTTTGGGCACCTTTAATGGGACTTTATATATCCTCAGCCTTATATAGCCCCAGTGCATTGCTTCTTAAGCTACAGGAGATTTGAAGTGGTAAAAGCTCTGCCAATTTCCTTATCATGGCATAAATTTAACTATGCTTAAAGCTCACATCCTCAAAGTATTTCTGATGTAAAGTCTTTCTCTTCTCTTGCTCTGATGAGCAAGTAATTCAGAAGATAATCCTGTCATCTCTGACATTTTTATGCCAGCAGAGTTCCTCAGTGTAAGAGGAATTTCCTGAGCAGCAGCTGCAAAAATAGCTCTCTGAGCTTTTCCAGGGATTTAGTCTACTTCTGCAGAGAGTAATTAATAGCTCATCCCTGAAGGTGATGCCTGGCTCAGCATTCACCCTGTCTGTGATACTGCTGTCAGGGAGTGAGTTTCAGTAACATATATACATCCAATAACACTTACAAATATATATATATATATATGTGTGTCAGCTGGAGTTTTCAAAAGGAACAGCATAAGCAATTGAATTTATGCATAAACTTTTTTGAAGGGACTTCATTTTCTCAGTACATATGCAGTAGAATAGTTTGATGTCCCTGAAAAACAAGTGACTTAACTTTTTTGGATTTAAAAGGTAATACTTGAAAATTCTATTGTGTCTGTGCCTGAGAATTTGAGCAGTTCACCTAGTCTATAATTATATATTAGAGAACTAAACAAAATACTCCTTTTCCAGTCGATAATTAAGATTCTCATTATGTTTTTAGCTCTTCAAACACTGGAATATTCTGTATTATGTAATTTTCAAATTAACTCTGGCATATCAATTAATAAAATAATGTTTTGATTTTGAGTCTGGGCTGAAAAGGTACATTTCAAATTTAAGATGTATCCCCTTATCATATTGGAACTCATGAACACTTTTCTCTAAATACCTTCTTTGATGTTCCTTGTCAGTTGAGTGCTTCAGTTCTGTTCATCTCTACAAATCAGTGAATATTCATGGAATTGTGTAAAGATAAATTAAGATTGTAAAGTGCTACTTAGAAGTAGCATACCGAGTGAACCACAGGATTTTAGATAACTCAAATAAGTGGATCAGAGATCAATGGTCCTCATGCTGGAGAAAGCACAAATAGCTATATTTATTCTAGGTAACTTCCATTTGGTGGTTTATGTTCTGATCTGTATGCTGCTTCAGATGTGCAGGCTTTGGAAAATAGTTTACATATCTGTGAGAATGTCCTTTTGATATTTTTTTATTAAGAGTAAGAATGGCTAGGCACTAATGAAAGTCTTGTTTCGAGAGTGATAGCTCATTAAATCTGCTGGTTGTTGCTGACAAGTGCCTTGGTGTCTTAAGAAAGTGAATCTCTTCTGTTGATTACCCAAACTGAGACTTTAAAGTGCTTTAGTATCAACCAAGGCCACAGAATCTAATTTGCAGGTGATAAGTGGTCTACTGAACTGGAAAACTGTGAAAACATATGAATAAATAAATAAAAGGTTTAGCTTGTATTGTTGAACAATGTATTTTATAGCATCCAATTAGTTGGTTACTGAAGCACCTACATCTTTTGTATATATATGAAGTAATCAGAAATTTGCCTAAATAAACAGTTTTTTAAAATACAGAAAGCTAAATGCCACCTGTTAATTTAATCTTTTCACTTAGTATCGGAAAATAGTATGTGGTTTAAGAGATGTGAGGCTGTTCCTGCGTTCCTTATCTTCAGGTAACATAGAGGTATTTCTAATTGCAGAGATACTCTATTTCAAAAATATTTGGTCAGACTGGGTTTTAGCCATTATCAATTTTTTAAACTGTGGTGACAGGAACCTTGCAAAATACCTGCTTTGCTCAGATTACTGTATGAACTGTTTCAGGCACATAGATGCTCTGTCAAAATCTTACTTTAAGGAGTAATACAAATGCGAGCCGTAGAGGAATATAGGACAGTGTTTTGCAAAACTGAATTTTATAGTTTGAATTAGAAGCAATATACAGAACATGGGGGTACACTTGTTCTCTTCATGACCTCAAGAATGTCTTACTGAAAGTTTCAGTAAGTAAGATTGCTACGGGATTTTCAATCCGTTAAGATGCATAGTTTAGTATTGCTTTTATGGACCTGGCAGCTAAATACTAATAGAAATCTCAGGAGTCTCACTGAAGTTACATCTTCTTAAGAATAGAGCTAATTTAATACAAAAGTTTTTTCATGGCTGAATGAGTTAAGATTCTCTCTTTTTATGTTCTACTTGGTTGGATTTGATGAACTTAGAGGTCTTTCCAACCTAAATGGTTCTATGACTTTCCTCATAGGGGGATAGTCACAGATTTGCTGATTTTCTCAAAGAATCTAGATGATTCTTTTTCCCACTCACAGACCAGAAGAATAGATGTTTTATTCTCCTTCTCTGTATTTAAATGAATTGAGAATTTGGAAGCGCTATGAGTTTTTACTTCTTGGGGCGCTGTGTGGGTTTAAGGGAAGCCCAGTATTACAGGTAGCTGGAGCAGGGAAATGTCATATCTGTCATGTACTGTTTCTCAGATATCAGCCTTTGTGTGGCAGAAGACAGGAGCATGAGATACACAGAGCTTTGTTCCAGCACAGCTGCTCTAACAGCATGTTAACCTCACTGCAGCTACCTGGCTATCAAGATAACTGAGATAATTGCAAATCTGTTGTGAAAATTATGTCCAACCAACTACCACCGTTTTGAGTAGAGGCTCAGTAAAGGAATTAGTAGAAACACATCAAAGATTTCTTTCTTGTCTGGGGAACCTGTCCTTTCCTTGGCTGAAATGAAGCAATAGCTCTGTGTTTTTAAAATTAATAAGGGAAGTTATATTTTACATATTTTATAAAGCTTTCGAAGAAAGGAACCGTAAATTGGCTTCTTTACCATGTAAGGATCATTTCTTAAAAGACAGTACTTTGTTTCTCAAATGCAGGCAGTGACTACTCTTTTTTTATCCTATATTCCAGTTTTTCTTCTCTCATGTAATGCTTGAAATGTCATCACTCATTTCAGGTGGTTAGCTCATATGATGAGATATTGCGTTTGTTCACTGTAATAGAAAAATTTGTTGTTTTTTTCTGAAAAATTTTACAGTAGTAAGGCTTCTCTTGTTTAAAAAAAAGTAGCTTCTGATTAAGAGCCAACACATCTGGTTCATAGTTTGGAATTCTGAGATGGACACTTGTATCCTACTTGAGCAGCCTGCTTACACAGTGCACAGGATACTTTCTGGTTTCCGATAACCTTTGCATATAACATGCTCAGAGACCTGAGACTTCCTGTTAGTATTTTTCTGTCCACTGCCAGGTCACTGAATTCTGCAGAGAACTTTGCAGCCTTACAAAGCTTCAGTGCCATGACAAACTGAAATGTTAAAGGAAAGCTGTAAAACAAATACGCTTCTCTTCAAAGCCATAAAATGGCATTGAAGAAGAGAAACTGAATATAATTGGGTTTTCTTTCTTTCTTTTCATTTTCCATGGTAAAATATTCAAAATATTGTGCTGGCTTCTGAACTTGGAGCTTGGTGTTAAGGATTACCCTGAAGTCAATGAGACAATAGCTTTTTTTCTTCATCAATAGCAGATCAGCTAATAAAATAGTGGTAAAAGGTAAAAAATCCTCTCCTGTCTCAGCTCAATTACCTTTTACTGAAAATTGACTTTGTGAATCTGTTAAAGACTAGAATTAGTTAGGATATCTTTAAGATGTCTTTAAAGAACTTTGTGTTAATTTAACATCAGAGGAAAACTGCAAATAGTATCTGACACTGCAGTGTTCCAGTTTGTCATGGTTTCACAACTCATGTCTAGTTGCTGAATTCTCTCGTACTGAGAAAGTGCTTTTCACTCCGACTGTAAGAAGGTAAATGATGAGAGAATTGGGCACTTTTGCTTTCACTACAGCTAATGACCTTGACTTGCCGTAGAGATGATAATTCCTGGACTACATCTGACAGCTCTACTAAAAGGCTGCAATGGGTTTTTTTAATGTGTGGTTGTACTATGTCATAGAAGGAAGACAGACTGGTGCTGAGAGACCTAAAAGTGTGGGCAGAACAATTCGAAAGAGACATAGCTCGAGCACAGGTGGCAGAAACAAGCTTACAAGAGAAATATCAGGTAAGCAGCAGGGAAATTATGTCTGATAACAAATTATTGTCATTATTTTGTGTAACAGGTACTGCAATATTTTATGCGATATGTGCATATGAGAGTCAGTATAGTGTTGTTTAAAGAAATAAGGACACAAAATGTCTTGCATGTTATTGGTGGAGGAATTACAATGTCAGCTTCAGCTTTGCTACGCGGGACAGTGCACAGATGGTTTGCCTAACACGGAGCTTTTCCCAGCAGTGTGAAGAAGGACTGTCCTAGTTAGAAGAGAGCATGTGTCTGTGCCATCCTTCCAGATCCTGCATGATTTAGTTCAGATAGGAGGTATGACTGAAGGCTGGATGAGGTGACAGGTGGAGTGGACAGGGCTTAGAGTTTCGTTTTCATCCACTCTCTCAAAGGTTAATGTCTAAATCAGAAATACAACACTTCGTCTAAATTTTCTTCTGAAGCTGGACAGTTCTCTAAATGCAGCCACTGTCCCAAGTAGCATTAAATCCAGTTGCTATTTTATCTGATCAATTATCATCTCATTTCATATACAGCTCAGGCATCTGATAACCAAAGTCCTTTCATTTATATATATGGTGATAACCTATATATAAATAATAAATGTAGAAGTTAATATAGAAGTCAAGTGCTATTCCTCTTTGGGAAGGATTAGGACTCCTATCAGTACAAATTTTTCATAGGTTATGGTACTCCATAAATGTTAACGAAATTAACTCCTTGAGTCTGTACTGCAATTGATTTGATTTTCTCTTTGTGCAGTCATTTAAGCATTTCAGAGTACAATATGAGGTAAAAAGGAAACAGTTTGAACTTGCAACCCAGTCAGTAAGGAAAGATGGTAAATTATCACTTGATCAAGCTGTGGTGAAACAAGCATGGGAGAGAGTTTCTTCCAGGGTAAGCTGAAAATCATTGTGCTATGTATTTTTTTATTAAATGGAGGGTGGAATTTAAAAACATTTAAACACCTGTTTGCTATGGGTTTTATTAGGCATTAGGAACCTAAAAGTGGACCAAATTTGCCGAATCTGGAACTCCTGAATTATTTTGTTTTGAGAATAGTTACTGTACTATCATCTTTAATATTGCTCAAAGATAGAATAAGAACCTTAATAAAAGGACTATACTCTGAGATTTCCCTTTATTTGAAAGAGTGGTAACAGTGCTCAGCCAAGTTCAAAACACTGTTGATAGAAAGAGGCATTCACAATGCCCCTTCCAAACCCAGTGTTCTAATGTAAATTGCTAGTTATTTGAGAAATTGTAATATAACAATTTTTAGTATCACTAAAAAAACTTTCTGTGTAATACGGAATACTTTATCAATAAAAGAGGTTTTAATTCTATTTTTGACCTGTTTGCAAAAGTAATAAGTTAAGGTTAGTATTTATGGTTGGAATTTTGCACAATTGAATGAAATATCCCAAGCAAGTTATACTGTTTGTCCCAAATAAAAAGTTATTAAAACATTGTTTCTAGTGTATATCCGTACTGCATATATATTTTTTTTAATGTCATATATTTAACAGAGGATCTGTTTAAAATTATTCTGGAGTTTTTACATAATTTTCATGATGTTTTCACTCTCATAGCTGGCATTGGCAATGAGACATAGTGTTTTACTGCTATGTTCTCCCCTCCACAGTCCTTTGAGACTCATTTGAACCTTACATATAAAAAGTATGTTCAAAATAGAGATATAAAGATTTTATGCAGGAGCATGTATTAAATAACATTGGCAGAAGAAGTTCTTGCATCCCTTACTGTGCCTATTAACTGATGAAATTCCAAATATTTTGCTTCTCAGTTGTTCCAGTTTATTTGTGATTGTTCTGTACCTCAATTACCATTCAGAAGGGGAAATACATGAATCAAGAAATTGTTATAGTGATTTTGTTGCCTATGAGGATGCTGTCATTTCCAAACTCATGTGGAGTAATATGCCTGGATTTATGTCTCAATTATACGCTGTTAAGTGGGGTTTGATCTTCCAGTGTAAAGTCTGATTTTTATCAATGTACTTATTTGTATTACTTAGCAAGGGAGGAATTTCAGTCCTTTCGCTTTTATTTCCTAGATGCTTGAGTGGCACATACACCTTGATAAATCTCTTCCGGCACCTTTGGGTACCATAGGTGCTTGGCTCTACAGGGCAGAGGCTGCTCTGAGGGAGGAAGTAACTGTTCAGCAAGCTCATGAGGAAACAGCGAACACAATACACAGGAAGCTTGAACAGCATAAGGTAGATGTACATGCATTCATTCTGTGCATTATCCTTCATTGTTTCCAGAGCTTTAAATGATCCATACTCTACGAAGATAATTATTTCTAGTTTCTGTGGGTTGTGTTGTTTTGTTGGTGGCTAAAGCTTGGTGTCTTGTCCTGGTGGCTTGAACTGTGGTATCTGTGTATCTTACAGCCAATATTCAGAATTGTTTTTGAATGTTCATGCTTCTTCTTTCTGAAAGATATCAGGTATTAGTATTTTAATTTCTATGATAAAATTCTGTAGGGAGCTCACAATGTTTGGTACGTTGTTCAACCAGTATGAACTAATTGGGTGAAATGGGAAAGAGTGAATAAATGCACTAACTGTGCTGACAGTCAGTGCAGGCAACATGCATGGTGGGGAGAAAATGAGAACGAAGTGAATTTCCATGGTGTTGTGATGACAGATAGCATGATAGCCATCTGTGATGGCAGATAACGTGCTGTGGTAAACAGGAAACTTTTCCAGATGAATTTAAATAATTGTACCATTATTCTCTGCTGAGTCCAAGTTCGCATTTAAAATCAAAACTGTGAGGTTTTTTCTGTGGATTTGCTTAATATGTATGAGAAAAATATATTGGTGAAAAAATATGCTGGTGAGATGGTAAAAGAAACTGAACAGGTAAATGAAAGGGAAAAGATGGTGTAGAGAAAGGCAGTACTTGAGGCTATATGGTTTTATGTTGCTTTTTTCTCCTCTATCACTATTATTTTAAAACTTGTTTGTGAATTTGTTGGTTTTTTGTGTTTAGGATATGGGTAGAGTTTTTGCATCAAGAAGTACTATATATTTTTTTATATAATGAAAAGCTGAGAAGTTTCATGGTCATCTGATTACTTTTTATTAGAACAATAGTAGCTCTTCTAACTTCAGTAGTAACTAATTAAATTTCAAGAATCAATGTTAAAATCTGTAAGGAAGATATGTATTTTTTCAGGGTCTTGTCTCTTGTAATGCTGGACTTCATTAACTTTCTTGGTAGCGTCAAATGTTTCAGGATTCCCAGGATTTGATGTTTGTTTTAAAAAAAGACCAACTAAGTCAAACACTCTTTTGTTCTTAGAATGTGAACGCTGTAGACCTTGTTTTGATACATTCGTAAGAAGTAAAAAAGAGTGTGCCCTAATTTTTTTTTTTATTTACATCAGAAATGCTGTGGTGAAGGATTTCTGTGCCAACAAATAAACTTTGATTTAGGTTAATCTGTGCCAGGGGAGTTTTCCCATGGGAGTGGGATGGAAAAACCTCCAAGAGAAGCATATATAATTATATCTGTTCCTGGAGTTTGTTTTGTTGCTCAGATTTGAATTGATGAATCCTAATGTGCTGCTGGATAGTACCAGAAATGCCTTAGTATATTTTTTTCAGTCCTTGTTTCCTTGTCTCCTTCTGGTTTGTTTGTTTGTTTGTTACAGATTTGTTTAGACGACATCATTGCTTTCTTTTTATCTTTGTCGCATCTGACAATGGGTTATTTTAGTGAACTTTACAGCTTATGGCCATTTTGAATTGAATACAAAATGTGCCAGCTTATTTGGACAATCCTCGTGGAATTAGACAAGCATTTATATTTATTTTAATTGATATTGCTCCCAAGATCCAGGAATTAATGGCAACGTCTATGCTTGTTGAGGGTCATTTCCCAGAGCAGGATTTCATTTTATGAAAAAGCTGTATATAAGTTTTCATCAGCTTCCTGTTGATGTTGAATAAAACTACTGGGGTTTGTTTTGACTTACCAATGCACATTAGGGGCATCCCTTTTTGTGTGGCAAGGTCTCAAATGCAGCTGAGATACATGTTCCAAATCTTTCCTTCATGTGAGACTGTGTCAGTCACAGGAGTTTTCACCATGGTAAAATCAGCACATCACCTGCATCTGAGAAAGCCTAGCTCATTTCTCTTCACTGCAAGGTGTTGGCTGAAGTAGAAAACAGTGAAAAGCCAGGAGGGTTGATGGGGATAGTGGGGCCATTTGGTGAGCTGAGCCAAAGAATTACCACTGATTCCTCCTGTGCAAACACTGGGTGTTGGCTGGGGATAAGCCCCTCCTTGGCACGTAGGAATAAATACATATTTATGATCAGTACAGAAACCTGCATTTTGTTCCCTCAGGTGAAAGAGGAGGAACCTTTGTACAATCTTCTCTGCTATCAGGCTTCTGAGCACGTTTGTGCTAGGAGCTGTCTGTCTGCAGTAAAAAAACCCCACCATTCTGTGCCCTCTCAGCCGCCCTCTGGGGACTTGACGTGTTACTGCTAGCAGTCTCTCTTCAAAGACTGCTGCCAGTCATTCATTTCAATATGTAATCTCCAGGAAGCCGTTTGAAGCAGTGTTGCTTAGTTACAGTCGAAGTGTGCTCTGCTGTAAGGGTTTCGCTGGTACAGTTCAGATCTCGGGAATACAGGTCGGGTACCACATTCCGCAGTCGTTCGTGCAGTACTGAGACAGCGATCCTGAAATCTTTTGATGGTGAGAGAGTGAAAAGTTTACTAAATATGGAATATGTACT
Organism: Oreocharis arfaki; assembly: GCA_013398015.1. Classification (NCBI taxonomy): domain Eukaryota; kingdom Metazoa; phylum Chordata; class Aves; order Passeriformes; family Paramythiidae; genus Oreocharis; species Oreocharis arfaki. Next base: position 468,896 of record VZRR01010028.1, on the reverse strand, counting down.
TAGAGAAGGAGCTATAGATCTTCTGCCTATATATAGCAGAGTGGATTAGTTGCTCAAAATTTCAGTCTATACTTAGCAAAGGTTATGAAGATTTGGAGAGTAAATTTAGGAAGATTATGCTTTTGTGATGTTAGCATATTGGCAAACTGCATTTTAGAGATTATTTAATTCAGTTAAGGGTTCTTGTTTCGTTAAAGCTTTTGTAGTGTGTCCTGTTTTAAAATCTTCCATAATTGTTTGGCAAAGCTGTCACAAAGCTTCACATAAGGGGGTTCCCTTAAATGTTCCCTTAAATATGTAAGTGTTGAAGTTGATGTAAATTGTTTTGTGGTATGCATTACCTTGCATGGAAATGTGAGAGCATGATCAAATAGTTAACTACATTGAGTCATCAGAGCCGGCTTAAAATTGTGCTTATTAGTTAGATAGCCTACTGTGAGCCTTTTCTCTCCCTCCCCTCCCTCCCCCCACTCTCTCAATATCTCTCTCTTTCTTAAAATCCAATCAGGATCTGCTGAAAAACATAGATGGTCACAAAAAGGCATTCCATGAGATCCACAGGACCAGGTCTGTTAATGGCGTGCCTGTTCCACATGATCAGTTAGAGGATATGGCAGACAGGTAAGGCTTTCATTCTGAAATAAAAAGCATCTGTACATGAGGGGGAGCCTGTTTGCTTTTTTATCTGTTCATGTAGAAATCACTGTCTTGTTGAATTTCTCAGTGGAAAACTGACATGGATTGAAAAACCTAGAATATACGTAAAAATATACTGAAAAACTTGATGCTTTTAAGATTGATAAGAATCAAAATAAGCTATAGATTTTGGATGGGAATGCTTTTTTTTATATTGATCCTGTTATTACTTGTCTCTGGAAGAAATGTTATATAACAGTTAGGATGCATGTGAAAAAAATGACTTTGCAAAACTTAATAACAGAAGTACACGAATGATTTCTTTGAATAATCAGAAATGTAATTAATCTGTTGTTCAAGAGCAGTCATCAGAATATCATCACACATAATTAAATGTTTGTAGACTCTGAATGAGGTGAAAGATTAGAAAAATATCTGAACTGTAACTAAAGCTTTCAGTCTCTCCTGCAAAAAATGAATATTGCTGTATTTTACTATTCTGTGATTCATTTTATAGGTTTAATTTTGTTGTCTCTTCATCTGAGCTCCATCTGTTGAAGATGGAGTTTCTGGAACTGAAGTACCGTCTACTGTCACTCTTAGTCTTTGCAGAGTCAAAGTTAAAATCATGGATTATCAAATATGGAAGGCGAGAGTCTGTGGAACTGCTTCTTCAAAATTATATTGTAAGTTGGGTTTGTCTTCTTTTTATAATTATTTTTGAGATATTCATATTTAAATTAGCTAGAATTGTATAAAAGAACAGAAAAAGACATCAGATTTGTCAGTCATCAGCTTTATAACTGCATTGTTATAGAATATCTCTTCAGAGGTAAATCTGTCTTCCCCGTGGAGGAACTTTAGTCAAAAGGCTAAAAGTTAAAATTGTTCTCTTTGCACCATTTCTTAAAAAAGAGAAATAACATTCCAGCTGCTGTCCGGTGATTAACTTAGCAAGCACACCTGCAGGTTCCAAATCCTAGGTTTTTGCTTACTTTTTATAGCTATTCCAGAGAACTTAATTTCATCTTCTTTTACACCTGCATAGATGCACTTTATAATGACTATACACGGTTTAAGAGTTAAAGACAGAGGAGGTTTTTGGCATGCATTCCCACACAGTGTTTTTTACAGTCTTCCAAAAGAACTAAAAAATGGAAGTTATTCTACCTCCGTGTACTTGTTCAATATACTGTACCTATAGGGAAATACTTTTCTCCTTTTAAAGAATGGTTTTTCTTTTCCTACTCGGCATCACTATATTAAACCCATTGCTTTATTTCTGTTCTGGAAGGAGTTTGCTCCAGCTCTGCATCAGCCATATACCATGTTAAGGAACAGAAACTATTGACTTACAAGCGTTCATTGATAAATTCTCTTTCAGTGTCATGCTGCTGTGTCTGCTTAAATTCACACGTGCAGCGGCAAGTGTAGGTAGAATGATACTACTGCTGCGCTTCTACACTAGGGCATGAAGGATTCTTTCAAAAGCAGGGCTGGTCTAAATATTTTTTCCCTTCTATCTAATCCACGTGGAGAAAACTGCACAGGAAAATTAATTCTGGAAAGAACTCATTCAGTTACAGAACCGTTCAGAGCCAGGTCAATGTGCAGAGAAAATTATTGATGTCCCCACTTCTTTGGAAAGAAAATTCAAACTCAGTGAAATTTGGATAAAATTCTCACTCTTCAAAGTGAGAATTTCTGTATTTAAACTTTAGCAGGGACACATAAAAATTCAGGAGTTAGTGAACCTTTTTTAGACATGCTTTGCAAAATTCAGATAATTACTTGAAATAACAGTTTGCTGGAGTGATGTGCAATACCTGAGAGTTATAGTCCATTTGTTTACCCTCTAAAACTGTCAAAAAAACTACTAAAAGGTGACAAGGAAAATAATAAAAAAGTGGATAGCTTGAATTTTGGGGGTGTTTTTTTGTCACTTTCCTATTTTTTCCTTTAAAGTGAACATCAGGTTTTAAATTTGTATATTAATTTGCAAGCACCTCAATCGTTCTTGTGATTCAGACCACTAATGCTGAGGTGGTCTTTAGGGAAGGAAAATGTTTTTTGAAACTGCATAACATCAAAATGAGGAAATCTGGACAGGAAGATAAATAGATCTCATTTTCATTATTGATGGTCTTAACGTCTGGCTCCTTCAAGATGTGATTGAAAAAAAATCTACTTGCTTGGCTTACCTGGGACCAGTTTTCTAAGACTGAGAGACAAGTGTTACTCTTCCAGTATATTCGGAGTCTTACGTCGGAAAGCTGCAGTCAGTACCTTATAGTCAGTGACTCTATTAGTAGGAGATAAAAATGTAAGGCTGTTTGTCTGCCAAAACAGACTGGGGAATGTCAGCATTCTAGGAACATGCGTAATTAGGATCTGGATAGAACATATGCCTGAAAAATATTTATGTACAGTAGCTTAAAAATAAAAGTGGTGGTTTTTACTTAACCTTGTCATCTTTTCACCCATCTGTCGTACACCAGAAGTAAAGGTCAGCACAGATTGTACACCATCAACCTAAATAATACACTGTACCAAATTCTCCACTGTAATGGAGGTACTAGGTACATGGACTTTAACCCATGGAACTGTGTTTTAGCTCTGCTGTGTTAGCGCTTTTTAGCATCATATGCTATACTCATTCGGGAAAGCTTCTTGTTTTCTTCAAGGAGTCTTGTCAGATGGGAGACAATATTAATTACTAAAACATCTTTATTTAAATTTTGAGAATAGTTCAAGTAGCTCTTTAGATCAGTGTTATGAAAATATTTTTTGCTCTTTCATATGAAGTGGCTCAGGTTAAAATGTCTGTCTGGGTTTGGCAAAACTGAAAGTCATGAGTCTATCACATCATTCATGATAAAGCCTGTAGGTCTTCGTACATGGCAGATTCTGTTTTAACAGGAGAACAGAGAAGAAATCTGATTGTTCTCGACTTCTGGTTTCCTTGGTTGTAAACACGATTCTAAATTACATACTGGATAACTGTTGTAACTTGACAGAGCAACTGTCAAGGGTTTTAAAATAGAAGAGTTTTAGATATATACTGGCTGGAAGAATAATTTTTTAAAATGTTTTTTTACATTATATAATATGGGTTGATGAACACACAAGATCTGGTTCTCCTGTTCAAAATACATTAAACTTTGACTTCATTTGAAACCTGGTTTTATCAAAATTACACTTGTATGATTTTGTCTCTTCTGGCATTCCAAAGCTTGTATAGACATATGTGGGGTGTGCATTCCTTAATTTTGTAATCTGTAGCTGAGGAGGGATGAGATGTAGCATAAGTTACAGAACCATTCCAAATTCTACCTTTCTCTCCCTGTTTTAACAGTGGCAATGCAAGATATAATATGCTTGCATAATATAGAGCTATAATTATGTATTGAACTTAAATGAAATAACATTTCTGAAAGACATGTAAAAAAAGGTCAGTTTCATTTGGCATGAGGGATAAAGAGGCATAACATTTTTACAAAAATATTTCCAGATAATTTATTCATCACACTATAACACATCACAGAGCTAAACCATCACTCACAAAGGAACAGCACTGTGTCCCACTTTGGAAAAACAGCATCTCTTTGTGCAGTGTTTCCATGATCTTACTTTTTGCCAGTGGCAGAGGAGGTAAAGAAAAATTGGAGAATAGAGCAAATATTTTTAATCTATTAAAATATAACCTTTCTTCAAAGGCTTAATAAAGGAACAATTGGATTTGATTTTTGTGGTGATGTATATGAAGGAAATTTTCTCTTTTATTAAAATTATTCTACTTAGGTTTGGGTGTAAAGCAGTTTTCATTAAATAACTTGTAAGTTAATTACTCAGTTTCTGCACATTTTAAGTATCATATGCTAGTGAATTCCAGAAAGACAGCAAATAAGAAAACTTTAAATAACCTTACCACGTGGAAAGTAAATAAATTTGTTTTTGTAATGATATACTCTGCTGTACCATTAATTTGAAAAGGAGATATTTATATGCTAGTTTACAATTCTGATAACTAAAATATTATTTTATAATGATGAAAAGATGAATGGAGGAATAAAGAAGTTAAATGTTGTCATCAGTATCCTGGTGTAATTTCATAGAAATTATTTGTAATCTTAATACCTATCTTTATTTTATGTACTATATTTTTTTTTTCTTTTCAGTCTGTTATTGAAAATAGTAAGTTCTTTGAGCAGTATGAAGTTACTTACCAGATCTTGAAACGAGCAGCTGAAATGTATGCCAAAGCAAATGGCTCAGGTAAATATCTGTATTTCTTTCATCACCAGAACAGCATTTTAGTCCTAAGTATCCTCTAAAAAGGTCTCCTAATATTTGTTTCTTCCATGCAGCAAAGCTGTTCATCACCAGCAGCTGCAGTTCACCAGACACTACAGCCTCTGGTAGCAATTTCACATATTCTCTAGCATGCAGACACCTGGTCCAGAGCAGCCTACCCTCCTGCTGCTTCTGAATCTCCAGAGGAGGGTGGTCATATTCAGACTTCCTCTGGGGAAAAGCCCATCATCCATGCTAGCTCTTGGATTATTTCAGGGATGTTCATTTGGGATAAAAAATTGTGACAGAAACCAAATTAGGAGTAGGGAAAATCGTGTTCTAGTGCCTGGAAATGCTCCCTGGCTTGGCTTAATTTAAAAGAACAAGACAAATAGGGAGTTGGTCCAAGTATCGTAATTGCAAAATTATCCCTTGGTTTATTGGATGTTCTTCATTAACTTTGAAAACCTTCAAGAGGAACTCAGAGGGTAGTTGCAGTATGGATGTACATGAGAAAAAAATGTGTACCTGATTCAACAGCTGCCTCCTGTCATTCTTGAATACTGCTGAGTTCAGTGAGAATTCGAGGGCAGTATTTGACCTAGATAATTACAGACATGAGATCACTTTAATCTGTAACACAGTAATGTCTGTGGAGGATTGTTGCAGCTACTGCTAAAGGGGGGAGAAAATGGATACCTTCATTTGTTGTGAAATTTGAATTGACAGTGACACCCAAATTCTACGAAAGTAAACATTTTTTTACAAGATATTCTTACAAAGAACGAAAGTCACAGATTTATTCAATGCTATTAATAAAATCCAGTAATAAATTATTTTCCAAAGAACAAGTACTAACATATATAAATTGAGCAACAGCAGTTCAAATTAGCTAAAAAACTCTTTAAAACAACTATATTCTGCATATTTTATGAAATCTCAGCATTTGCTTGGCCTTTTTTCTTCTCCATTTGTTTTCTTCTGGAATGAGGACACATTTGTTTCTTTCTTGCCATGTGGAAAATACTAAATGTTAAATGGCAAAAATTAGCGGTAGTTGGTTTCAAAGTCAATGGAAGGAAGATGAGGATTTCATTTCATGCTTGCAGACATAGTATGCAGACATAATATGTGTCTTTCTGTTACACAACTCTCATTTTCTGTTTTTTTTTAAGGCAAGGCTGTCTCTTGATTTCTTTTATTGCAGATTTGAAATGAACACCACACACAATATGCAGTGTGACTGTTTTAATTTAGCATTCATTTTATGTACTTCCCTAAGTCTTTAATTCACACGTTTAATTTCTCAGTCATGATCTTGTGCTAAAATTGGGCTGTGAACTGAACATTCGTATGTAAAAGCCTACTGAAATAGAAGTTACCGTAAAATATAATTCTCTGATGAGAGTGAATAAGCATGATATAAAGTTAATCTTTACAGAAATAGTAATGAAACAAAATAATCAGTGTTTTTCCTGTATCTCAGTGGAAGAAGTTGAGAATGTCATGAAATTCATGAGTGATACCACAGCTCAATGGAGGAACCTCTCAGTAGAGGTGAGAAGTGTAAGAAGCATGCTGGAAGAAGTGATAGCTAATTGGGACAGATACAGCAGCACTGTGGCAGGTCTACAAGCTTGGCTTGAAGATGCTGAAAAAATGCTGAATCAGCCCGAACATTCTAAAAAGGTATGCACTAGCAGCGTGTGCATCTGGCTATTTTGTAAATTGTGAAACATTTGATATGTTTTTGCATTTGCTAAGGTTTTTCTCAGACTTTGACATCCTGTCTTCCTTCATCGTAGGAGTTTCAGTGTCCTCTTCTATAGCATCTAGAGGCAAGTACATGCATACACAATGGAGAAAGCCTCATCTGTGAGGCTAAAGACATCTTTGGCATGAGTAGAGGGCAGCAGTATTGCTCAGAGATAGGAATGTTACATGATTCACTCAAAGTCAAATACAGCTCTTAGCACCAAAGTGAGTAATCATGTACTACCTATAAAGACACTTCCACTGATTTTTCTAGATGACAGGTTTCAGTACTCATTTCCTTCAAAGAGCAGTATCATTAATAGTGTTGCTATTTTTTGATAGGTGATTAATTAATCCATTTGCTTGGCATTTCAGAAGTCTTGAAGACAATTGATTTTGGGGACCAGTAGTTATGAAGATAGCTCTTCTGTATTTTTTTCTTTTTTTCTGTTGTAATGTTATAGTACTGAAGCACTAAGATTTAAGTTTGTAAACTTTCAAGAATAGTCTGGAATGACTTGAATAGTCCTGCATTTAGTAGGTGCTGAATCTGCACCTGATCCCAATGTAGCAGCTCTTAACACTAAAGTAGGGTTGTCATAGGTTGTAAGATGACAAACTGACATCAGGTCAGGAATGAGCATTTCATGTGACATGAAAGAACAGTATATTTCTTGTTAAAGTTTGTTAGTTTAAACTGATATAAAATAACAAAATACACTTTAAAAATAAAAATAAACATGAAAAAAACAGTCTGGCATAATATAGATTCAAACAGTTATTACTGGTCTGGAAGGATGACTTCTGCTGATCAGGGTGATCTTAGATACTGGTTTATGTTTCATGTAAGTAACTGGACAGTGATTAAAATTAAATATTCTTAAATCCATGTATATGAATAAAATTAAAACATTTACTTTTCTGATTAGATGTGTAACTTTACCTTTAAAGATTTTGAAAGCAGGAATTTGAACATACCCATACGTTATATACTTGCTTCTGATTTCTAACATAAATCCAACAAGTAATTCTTTTCATTCTGATTAATGATTTCAAAAATTTCAGAAAACCTTGTTGAAAACTGTAGAAATGAAGCTTTATTCTTCCCAAGATGCTAATTTCTTCTTAAAAATACCTTGGCTCAAACCTTGTTAAAGGTTACTGAGTGGTAGCATAATCTGCCTGTTAACTGATATATATTTTAAAAGCTACTTCTACTTTTAATGTTGAATTTAGCACTTCATAGCAATAACGTTTTCACTTAGATAGTTCCAAGGATAGGTCTGATTTAGCAGTTTTAATATTTGATTATGAAAACCAATATCAATTCTTATAGTGGTTTGTAAAATTAATAGTCTTACAGCCAGGAAGAAAAAACATCTGGATTATCAGGTGAAAGATGATAACTATTGTTATAATATGGCATGAAAAATTTTTTAAACATTTCAAAATATTTTTTCTGTAAACCCATAAAGATAGCAGTAATATGATACACAGTTGCTCATTTGCAAACTTTACCTGTATAACTTAAATCCACTATATTCTATCCTGGGCAAAGACCATAGTAGCCCTTCATCATGCTGTCATGCTTTCTTCTTCTTTCCGTTATCTCTGTATCAGTTCCAGACCAGCACATACCACTGTTCATTTTGGAAAAGAAAGTGGCCTGTTGGCTTTCTTGTTGGCTTCTGTTTTCAGAAACCTTACTGTGAACCTGTAGCACTGAAGATCTTGCAAAAAAAATATACCAGTATGTTCTTGGATTTTTCAAACTGTTCCTTGTACAACTCCTTTGTTTACTTCCAGTACCTCTTAAGCACTTTCCATAATAATTTTATTCTAACTACACCCTCCCACACTTTTCTCACATAGCTGTATCCAAAAGGTTTTAGAGAGCTTCTAGATCTCATGTGGTGGCGTCCTTAAAAGGAGCTTCATTATTTTAATTGAGAATGAGGTGTGCTTCCCAGTACCTTCCAAACTTGTTTAAATTTAACATATGCTTAGGTTGGCTTCTGAAATTGAGAGATTTGCCAGCAAGGTCTGAGAGAGGTAATGGTTTGTGGGAATAAGTGTGTGGGAACAAGGATGTGAGTAGTTTACTCCACGTGCTTTTTTCTTCTTGACCTCTAGTAAGCCTGACCATTGGAAAGCTGACCAGTGTCAGATTCAGTAGACTTAATTTTTTTGGATGTGCTCAGAAAGGTTAGCCTTTGCACAAAGTAAGGGGTTTGCTCCACTGCGAGTGGAAAAAGATTCAAAGTGCAGATGTAAATTACTGAGGTGATTAGATTCATCCACTGATACCTCAGTACAGAGCACCTGAACACTACTGATCTCAGCTTTAGGAACTGAAAGCACTGTGTGTTGTTTAATTGTCTCGTGAAAATACTTGACCAGTATACAGCCATTAGACTTTTTCTTTACAGTTGCATCTGAACTTTTTTTGTGTGTGGATAAGTTCTGACAAATATAGTTTCAGAACTGTAGGTCTGAAACTTGGGGTGACTCACAGTGTGTTTGGATAGGAATTTTTCACATATACCATTGAGCAAAGGATTGTATGGGGCTATCACTGGAAGGTGAATGGTTTTGGAATTATTGGGTAGATAGATAGTCATAAACAAAATGGATCACTGCCCCTTCCTAAATCCTGAGGATCAGGTAGCATCAGCATGAATCTTGATAACTTCTTCTCTCCTGAGAGGAGGTGCCCTCATAATCTAGTCTGTTTGGGACAGACTGTGCCATTCATTGAATCATGCATTGTTTGGGAGAAGGGTAGCAGGAGGGACAAGCCAAAGCCATGTCAGAGAAGATGTGGACAGTCATGAGACAGTGATTGAGTCCTGTTTTGTTTACTGGTATAGCTGCAGTCATAGAGCCCAGGGATACCTGGGAACAATTGCCCATTGGCTGGAAGAGAGAAAAGGCGGGGAAAGAGGTGGTCTTTGTCTTTTCTACAAATTTATCTGCGTTTACCTGCCTACAAGATGCATGCAGTCTGTCAGGCTGTCTCAGTGAGGGGGACAAAATCACTGACAACCATCTCTGTCCCCTCTGTGCTCACCTGTGCCAACATAAGAGGAAGCATTGATAAAGAATCAGTCTTCAAAAGTCCTCTGGGATGCCAGATCCTGGAAAGCTGCGTGTGGTCCATAGCAGGGAAAGGACCTCTCCATAGCCTGTGTATGTCCCGGGTTGCTATCAGCCCCTACTGTTTAAGGAAAAGACAGAAAATAGATGAGCCCTAACAGCATTTTCAGTTAGGGAACTTTCTATTATGGAGGAGTTTCATTAGTTTAACTGAAGCCTCTCATTGGAGTAAAATGAGCTGTAGGTAAACTGGCAGTAATTTTTAATTCCACAGGTTGTGTTCACAGACATTAAAATTCTATTATGGCATATTTGATGTGAAGAGCTTCAGAGGATAATTGTGCAATGAGTTTTTATCAAGTCATGAGCAGATGATTGAATTTTAGTTTTGTGATTAAGATGAAGACTAATACAAAAGGTTTTGGAACTGTGCTTTTATTTTCTTCTTCAGGATTTTTTCCGGCACTTACCTCATTGGATCCAACAGCACACAGCCATGAATGATGCTGGTAATTTTCTGATTGAAACATGTGATGAGACCATTTCCAGAGATCTCAAACAGCAGCTTTTGTTGCTAAATGGAAGATGGAGAGAATTGTTTATGCAAGTCAAGCAGGTAAGTGATTTTGCCCTTGTTACTTTTAAATATTTACTTTGTCATTTCCATGCCAGCCAGATAGATTACGTTGTTAGCAGGACTGTAGGACAACTTTCAAAAGTGCCTAACTGTTCATCAGTATTTAAATTAAAAATTACTCCCTGACAGTAATTTATTTTATTGAGGCCCTTCCTTTATTTACCTTTTTGGTTATACAGCTATTTTGAGGGCAGTGAGGGGAAATTTTCAATTAGAATAAGCTGCAGATTTCGTTATGGTCACCTCTCTTGATACAGTGAATGTTATTTATACGTAACCTCTACTGTTGTACAAAGAAAGTGGCTGGTTTTCCATTTTACAGCAACCTCTTGTTGCTGTAAAACCTCTGTAAAACTGAACAGTAAAAATGGTGAAAATGATAATTTTTCCTACTCTTTGATGAAAGCTCCTTCCAATTATTGTAGTGCAAGCATAAGCAGGGACAATAATTAATTTAATTAACTTAATGATTTCACCATTTCAGACTTTACTTCTGTCTTGCTTACAAGCAGGTTCTGATACTAAACGAAGAAACCTACCTTTTACCTCATAGAAGAGATTCAACTGATAAAAAACGTAATTTCTATATTTACTCTTCAAAAATCAAAGAGAAGATGTGAGCTTAATTACACAGAAGTATTTCACACCTCATAAACATGTTAGAAAATATCTTTGGTGTAGTCAATATACATCTACCAATGTTGTCCCCTCTCAGTGATTTGAAATAGCAGTTGCCTATTTGAGGGTACTGAATCTGTTTTCTTTACTGGCATTATTATCTCCTATGCAGTCAAGTTAAAGAGAAAAGCAAATAATGGTTGTCTCTCTTTTATTGTAACTTTTCCAGACTGTTGACAGGAATGTTCTCAAGCTTTACTTGCTGATGCTATTTAGGGTGATTCACTGATGTAAATGTCTCTTCCCCTACTTATGCAGCTTCTTTCATATGCTGGCTATGTGGGATTTTTTCACACTGGCTTTTTCACCATTTCTGTCATACAGCACTTTCTACTTTTTAGGACATGTGTTTCCCCTTCCCCTGGCCAGCATTCCTTTATTAAGGTTTCCCTTATGCTTTAGCTTTTCTAGGCTTTTCCTGTTCTAGTCTCTTTGCTGAATTTTCAAAATTGATATTGTAGGTAGTGAGAAATGAATTGAACTGTTGATTCTAGGGCAGAAACAAATGAGTCTGGCACTCCTCAGACCTTAAAAGAGGCTGACCTCCTGTATTCATTTTAGCACCATTACTGTGGAAACTAAGGTAGATGATGAGTTTAGAAGATTAGTTTCCCTTATATTGTATTTCATTGAATATAATTTTTACCGCAAAAAATTGCACTGAAAACTTACTTGCCGCAGTTGAGGCGGACGTGCGACACACACTAATTCTGACATAAAGTGCAGGCAAAAAGCGTTTGTTCCAAAAGCCAGTGCCATACGTCTACACCTCTGTATGTTTATAATCCGTGCCCGTTGTCCATTGGTTACTCAACTACTACAGTAGATTCATTGGCTATTTTAACTACACCATACTATTATTAGTTATCTACAACATAGACATCCCAAGAATCCGAACAAAATGCCAGCTGCAGCCTTGTTGCTGTTTACTCCCTCTATTGTTTTGAATTTCTTGCTCCTCTCGACTAGATTTCCCACAGGTAGGAACGGTCTGTGCTGAGACCGATGTCAGACTCAGACTCAGACAGGCTTTCTGACCTGCTGTTAATTCCCACACTTACTAATTCTCTTAAATCATTACTTAACTGCTAGATATCTAATTTGGGGTGGGTCTTTTTTGGGCTTTTTTTTTTTTTCTTTTTTTTAGTATGCTCGAGCAGATGAACTGGACAAAATGAGGAAGGAATATGTGGATGGTGTTGCCCATTTGACAGCTTTTATTGATGGAAGCAATAAGAAATTTTCAGTCCCTGTAGAAGTGTCCTTTCCTGATGTCAAACGTTTTGTACAAGATTTAGAAGTAAGTGTCTTCCTTTAGTTTTCTTCTTCCTCCTTCAAAAGAAATAAACTTGCAACTATTTAGTTCTGATAGCATAAAATTATTTTAGTATATGTTCCCATTATTAATTGGGGTTTTTTACCAGTGTTGCTTTTTTTTTTTTTTGTATGATTTCAGCTATAGCTAAAATATGTATTATTGTATTCTATTAGTGATATTTTTAGAGCAAATTTCTAAAACACTGTCTCCCTAGTTACTTCTCTCTTTGTAGTTTCAAATCACATTCAGGTGAGTTGACTGATACTCTCTGGCTCACTTTTCATGCATTTGAAACATGATCCAGTGTTCACTAAAATCGGTGATGAAAATAATTCATAATTAGAATATATATAACTTATCAGTCTTTCATCTCCTATGAATTCATAAATACTGTTGTTGAAATATTTTTTGAAACACTTGTTTCAGGGTATCAAGCAGAAATTGCCTGCAATGGAGGCTCAGTACAAAGCAGTTACGAGAACGGTGCAACTTGTTACAAAAGAAGTTTCCCAAGAGGAAGCAAATGAAATGCTGGGAACTTCCACACGGCTCAAGGAGCAGCTGGGCAAGGTTGCAGAATAATTTTTTTTTACTACTTGCTGTTGACTGTTGAGCTAATAAACAGTAGGCTCCTGTGCATAAATTCTCACATACATGCATTTGAACAAATATATAGTTGTAACAATAGATTGATTCAGGGTGAAGATGTTATTTCTCTTAAATGCGAAGACTACCATCCTTAAATTTAATACTCTTTTCTTTGACAAGTAATACAGGATCAGGACTGCTCTATCTTAAAAAAGAGTATGCAGCAACTATATAAACCTACATGCAGAAAAAGTTGCTGTTTATTGAATTTTACAACTTTTTCAATAACTCTTTTTCTTGACCAAAAGGTTAAAGAGCATTCCTGTGCCCTGCTGTATGAATGCCAACGTCTGCTGTCTCCACTGGAAGAACTGGAGAAACAAATCACACATTTTTATGAATCTCTTGAAAAAGTAAATGAAATAATTTCTATCCTGGATCCTGAAGCACAACCCACAACTGTTCTTAAGCAAAAAGCCCAAGTAAGTTTCAAAAACATCTTACAAAGGTCTGCTGCCTCTGAGTATTTACAATTATCTTTCTAGGAATTTGGATTGCAACTCTGTAAGCTGAGCAGATATTTCTTCATATTCAGGCAACAGATGTAGCCTTATCCTAAAGTCAGCTAGGCATAAATATAAAAAGCTTGAAACTTGTGTTCTTATCTAGTGTCCCTGGTTTCAATCCAAGAAGTAAACATAAGACCCTTTTTTTTTAATCTAGTGGAAATTGGACTGAAGTACAAGAAATACATTGGATTTTTTTATTAATAAGATGAAAAATCATGATTATAAACTTCTCTAGGTTTCCTTGGACAACTGTGGAAGTTTCTTAGAGGCCAGGGAAAGTGGTTTCTTTGAAGTGAAATGCAATATAACATTAACTTTTCTACATGGCTGATAAACACTTCTCGCTGGAGGAATTGAGAGCTAGTCAGAACTCTCTTGGAAAGTTAAATGAAAATAGGGTTCTTAAAACCTTTTTTCAGCCTGTACTACTTCATGCATGTTTTCTTTTTCTCTCTTTTTTTAAAATTATATTACTCATTACTTAATGCGATTTATAATGAAATCTGAATTCCAAAAGCTGACACGAAGGATTAATTTGTTGAAAGGCAAGGAAGGTTGAGATCTCAACCTGCTACTGAGAGCTGTCATTCCTATGTCTATTGATGTCACTGCTGGTTACTTAGATTAGGCAGTAAATATAGAAATGCCGTAAAATAAAATCACAGGACCTACATTCTCTACTGAAGAGACAAAGAGCTTTGGCTACAAGTCTGTGTATTGTTTTATGGATAGCTGGAGATCTTATTTGGGCACAGGACTTTGAGTTCAAGGAGAAAGCTGTGTTGTCTGTGTTATTCCACATAATGCTTTGTGCAGTCTGTTTGCCGTGGTCCTTTGACCTCATCCCTTTTGCTGTTACTGTCAAAATACATCTTCCAGTTATTTTGCCAGACTTTCCTCCCATTTGTCCCTGGCCAAGGTGGATATACGTTTTTTTCTTTCAGGATTTGGTAGCTTATCAAGAAAACTGCAAGAAAGATGTGTCCCTGATTGAGCGAAATAGTCAGAGTATCCTTCAGTGTGTGGCTTCGACTGAAGTGTTACAGCATTTCCATCAGTCAACATTTCAGAAGAAAGTTACACAAGTTCAGCTTACTTTTCAGGTAAAAATTCCATACTTTGGTGCATGTTTCTGAAAATTTGTTTGTATGCCGCTGATCCGTCCTGCTGTACCTGCATTTCATCGCTCTGTAGCTGCTATCCTGGTTAGCTCTCCTCTCTGATGTCAAGTCATTAATTAAAGATTTGTCTTGATTAGGTAATAAGTGGTCAGGGGGCTGGCAGTCATGTTCTCCATGCACTTACTCAGAGGTGAGCCCACCACAGAGGAACCTGGGATTTAAGAAAACTTTAACATGCCTCAGGCTCCTTTGGATTGAGGAACCTGAAATTCTGTTAGGGCTGTGCTGTTTTTTGTCTCTCCTAACTTCATTATATTGGCTAATTATTTGCTTCTATATCCCCATATATCCCCTTTCACACAAAGCATGGAAGATGGAAACTTTTGCACATGCTACTCTTGCTGGGCTTTGTATTTCCTCAGAAAATGCAGTGGATTGTGAATATAGAAAGTTGCAAATAAGTTTCATTGCTCAGTGCAAAGATGTGGCCTTCGGATTATATTCCCTGTTACCTGTTGTTGTTATCAGTTATTACTGCTATTTTTTGGAGCTGCTCTGCCCAAGTCTAGCCCCACTCTAACATGAAATTAGCCATTACACATGGTGTGATTTTTTTGGGGTTGTCTTGTGCAGAGCCAGAGATGAACTCAGTGATCTTTATGTGCCAGTTCAAAAGATATTCAGTGATTCTGTGACTGTCTTAGAGTCAGATTTCCACGTAATAGGTTCTGTTACATTTTTTTTCAGGCTATTATTTTTCGGTGTAAAGCTTTCCAAGCTGAATTTTAAACTACAGAAAATCACCTATCAGTAAATAGCTCTCTCTGAGAGGTGAATTTTGAAATTTCTACTGTATTTTGTGGAGTGTACCTGAAGATAAATTGTGGTTGATTTATAATGTAGAAACAATTGTTTGTGTTTAGCAGATGCACTTGTAGCTTGGTAAATTTACCGTGTTCAACAATAATTATTCTGTTTCTATAAAGTTGGATGGTGAATTATCTCTTTTTGTGTTAGAAAATAAACTTATAAAATAGGTATAATCATACAAATTATGATGTACCTAGAGGTAAAATACTGGTAACTGGCAGTTTTTCCACGTAAAGAATACATCTCTATACAGTTCTATTATTATGAAGATATTTTTTCAGAAAACTTTAAAAATATTTAGCAAGACGTTTAAGTTGAGAACTACAGATTTGATTAGCTGGCTGGGTAAGCTCACTAGAATTCCTTATGCTGAGGTTTGTAATCAGTGAGTATGGTGAAGGGAATGTACAGTGAACAGTGTTGCAACTGCCTGGCAGCAGTTAAAGGGCTGAACTGGTCGTTTCTCCTGGTAAGTTTTCTTACTTGCTCCTGAAATTGTAACCACTGAATATTGCACTGCACGGGGACGGACTAAAAAGCAGACTAATGGAAGAGCTGTGACAAAGGTTGCAAAATGAGGATTTCAGCATCTAAACCACAAAGTTTGCTGTCTTCTAAGCAGCTCTGTGCCTGGTTATTTATCTGACATGCTAGTGTGATAATCATACAAACCTCTTCCAGGTCAGAACTGTTGCACAGAACTGGTTGGATCCATGGGTCAAACCACTCTTACTTTGAGTTGTGTTAGGGGGATGTAGTTTGATGCTAAGAAAAATGAAATGATCATACCCGGTGCTTTACATTTGAAAGCAGGCTTTAGGAAAGAAACTCACTAATCAAATGGCAGAGGCATTCTGAAAATATCAGAGACATCTAAGCTACTAACTTTTATTTGAATGATGACATTAGCACAAACCTCAGTATTAAAAATTGGGAGAATGGGAGCATGAGAGGGAGAAGCATGGTGAAAAGCATGTATTTAAAAGAGTGGCACAAATTAAATGCATGTTTTGTAAGATCATGATAAAAGAGAGCAAATTGAACTCACTGTGAAATTGCCAGCTCATTTTCTTTGCTTGTAACTCAGAATATGGTCAGGAAAGCTGGTGAGTGGAGAAAAAACATAGAAGCAAATAGCCGTTTGATGAAGAAATTTGAGGAGTCTAGAGCAGAACTGGAGAAAGTAATACAGATTGCCAATTATTGCTTAAAAGAAAAAGGAAATCCTGAAGAACTTCTGAGGAAACATAGCGTGAGTAAATTCTCTGACCTTCCTCATGGAAATCTTTGGGTGCATGACATAAAAGCCTACTTAATTATAAAATCAGTGTGGATTTCTTGCACGTGTAGAAGTTATATGGATCAGGTCATACTAATGTTAAGATTGAAAAACAAAAGGGAAAATGATCAGCTCTCTTGTTGATGTAAGATTGGAGGTAAGCAACCAGGTGGTGAAGAACCCCTGTAGAAATTAGGGTGGAGTTTTCAGTAGAACCACTGAGAGTAAGAACACTATATCTTAACAATCTCATACATCCACTGCTCTTTTTCTTAGATAAATATCTGTGTCTGTATTATAACCATAACTTAGGCATGTAGTTTTGAAATATATTCTTGTTAAAATACCATCTCAGTGTACTGGCTGAAAATAAATTAATTTGCCGGACTTTAAGTGGCTAGAAATAGTGATTTCCTTAACTCAAACATCAGTTCTTCAATGAAACAGAAGTAACACTGAAACTTAGAGAGTGTTAGGGAACTTTGTGCTGGCAGGTTACCATGTCAGTATCCAGCTTCTTTGCTCACCTTCTCGCTTTCTGCCTCCACTTCAGGAATTTTTTAACCAGTTGGATCAGAGAGTCCTAAATGCTTTTCTGAAAGCGTGTGATGAACTTACTGACATCCTCCCAGAACAAGAGCAACATAGCCTGCAGGAAGCTGTGAGGAAGCTCCATAGGCAGTGGAAGGTTAGTGAATGACATCTCTGGACATTGTAAATCTTCATTTTGGGAAAGTTTCTGATATGACCTACATATTGAAAAAAAATAAAAGAAAAGAAAACAAAATAATTTGTATTATTTGGCTTCCCACACAATTGGAAAAAGGGAAAAAATATTCTACAATATTAGATACCACTACTCCGATGAATGGCTTCTTGAAAAAACCCTTTTAAGTAAAATCAAGAAATGTGATAAATTAATTATAAAACCTTATCTTCCCCCACTACATACAGCCATAATGATACCTGTGTTAAGAATATTTCTTGAGAATAGGTGCTAGCTTTTTTTTCCTTTTTGCTGACATTGGATGGTTAGTTATTTTCCCAAGCAAAAAACCCCAAATTTGTAAGACATCAGGCTATCAGCTTAAATTGTGTCTTCTGCCAAAGACTCTAACAATTAACTTTTCTCACCAGCTAAGGAATTTTTTTCCTGCTACACCATGTTGCTGGTCAAAGCTGGAGTGATGGATGAATGGTCTCACCAGCAGACTGGCAAAAACCTCTGGAAACAGTTGTGAATATTATTTTATACAGGAAATACTTGATATATCTTGCCAAGAATGAAGATGTCTCTGTAATGTGCCTTATACATACACATTTTGGTCACAACTTATGACCTTTTGATAAATATAAGGCATTGGTAACAAACCCATATCTGTTCATGAACATATATATGTTTTATTTTCTATATTATCAGGTTTTAGATTATTTATTTGTAGCAAATTTACACTGAAGTAGTGTGAGTAGTGTTTTATCTCCATGCTTCTTTGTTGCCCTTGTGGATGTGTAGGATCTTCAAACCGAAGCCCCGTATCATTTGATCCACTTGAAAATTGAAGTGCAGAAAAGCAAGTTCATGGTGACAGTGGAGGAGTGCAAAGCTGAACTAGCACGACAGAACAAGGTGTTATCAAGAGAAGGCAATGAAAAAATGATCAAGGAACACATGGTACGAGTTACATGACTCCATGGGGGCATTTACAGAAATACATTTCAATGTCAATATTAAACAGAAGTTCTGACTCACTCTTAAGCCACCAAAGTCTTTGTGTCCAGCTTATGTCAGATCAATTCTTGAGGTCTTTAACAAAAAAATTTATTTTAATTTAGTAGTTTATGAAAAATATATAGATATGTTTTGTGATTCCTCCCAGTTTTTGTTTTTATTTAATTTTCTGCTTTTTCTCCCATCAGTTGTTCTTCGGTGATAAGGGATCTTACCACCTGTGTGAAAAAAGGCTACAACGAATGGAAGAACTGTGCCAAAAACTTCCAGTCTCTGATCCAGTGAGGGGTACACTGGAAAGCAGCCAACGAATCCTGAAGGATCTGAAATCCCAGATAGACAGCACGTACATAAAGCTAACAGAGCACTCGGACACCTGGAAGGGCTATAAGAGCAGGTGTCACCTCAATTCCTACCAGGGTCTTGCAGAGCCTTATTCAGGGTCACTCCTCTATGGGTCACCATGGAAAAAATGATACTGTGATCTTAGCTTCAATTAGAAAACTATACTTTATGTAGTAATTCCTCAAAGTATAGTGGGGCTTTCAGTGGATTTTTAAATTTTTTGCTTACACTTGAGAGGTTTTTGTTTCGTGGTGGCAATTTTTGTCTAACTTTTTCCTTTTCTTTTGCATCCTGTGATATCTTATTTCAGATTTTCTGAATTGGCAAATTGGATTTCATCAACAGAAAGAGAGCTAAAGAAGATAAAGGAAAATGTTAATGATACTGCCAAATACAGGCAGTGTAAAGCATCTGTGGGGGTGAGCCCTTAGCTTATATTCTGACAAAGCTGGTCATTGCTACTGGGACTCTGGATAAAATTCTACTCCGAAATAGTGCAACTGTTTTACTACAGAGACCATAGTATCTCTGTTGATTCGTGGTGTTCTTAAAAACATTGCCAGGAGAAAGTTGCACGTTACAGCAAAGTGTGGCAGAATTTCTTCCAATAATTTAGAGAGTGACAGGTCCCTTTCCCTCTATATTTTCCCTCTTAAAAATAGAGGGGCAGATAGAATAAATATTTTCCCCTCACCTTATTGCATGCAGAGTTAGAAGTGCTGCTCAAAGAAGAGCAAAAATTTCTGGATTGCAGGTTTTTGAATGATCTTATATTTAATTACTTCAATTTAAGGAAATCTATTATAAAAATTCTCTTCTACAGTAGTATATCAGGGCAGGAAAAAATATTCTACCATTCACTTTGGCACTGGTGACTGGTACCAGAGTGCTAGAATAGCTGAAGGTTGAGTTGGTTAGTTAAATTAGTTTTAGGAAATATTTATTGTGTCACTTGTTACCCAACTTGACCCTTCTTTCTTTTTTTTTTTTTTTTAATTTCACATACTGGGAGCACTTATGTAATGTAGATATTTATGTGAAATGCATGAGCGGGTTATGAGTCTAACTATATGGAGAAACATTATTAGGATGGCCTGGATAAAACTCATTGATCTTTAGCTTAATGCATGCTTCTGCTTCAAAAAGTCTGATTTACTCGTGTAGTTTCACTGGTGCCAACATCTCTTCAGCATGGCCACAAAGATACAAATGAGCTACTGAGTGAAAAGAGGAGGGGGGAAAAAGCTATTTAAATACGAAAAGAATTACACAAAACTCTGTATTGCATGAAATTATATATTTGGGAAATTCAGCAATTCAGATTTAAATTGCAACTAAGAAATGTGGTCAAACATATATGTGGTACCTGCCTTCTATCCATCCATCTGTAAGTAAAAATGTTTGTGAGGGAAAAGTACTCCGCTACTAACTAAAGAATAGTCTAATTAGCAGTGGAGTAAAGTCTGTGGAAGAAGTGCAAAATTCCAGCCATTGACTGGAATAGAATCTGAAAGGGTATGCAAATAGAAAAATACTACATTTCTAGTGTTTCAAGATAGAATAAAAGTAGTATGTTTACACTACTATTCTTTGAACTGATGCCATGAATGTCAGTTATTGATGTATTTTGTATATTTGAAGCAAATATGTTTTGATTTTTTTCTGTAGGAAATTAGGAGGCATATTCACAAGCATGGAGAAAATCACAGCTGGCTGAAATCTAGAGTTGCTGTTTTGACTGCACTTTGTCCTGATTTGGAGGCCAAAGAGACAGAAGATGAGCTTTGTAAACTTTCCGATGACTTTAAGAGACTTCTAGATTTGCTGGCTGAGGTACAGTACAAGGGACACAAGAGCTCTCTATTTACAGTGTCACATGAGATGACATCAATCATGGCTTCACATGCACAAGTTCCCTGCTGTGTTTTTTTAATTAAGCTGCAAGCCTTCAGCAAGGAAAAATTCATTTTTATTCCATGGGTAGCAAAGCATTGAGAGTAGCAGGCAAACAATACTGACATTATTATAGTGGATCTTTTCCCTTTGCAGAAGTGGAAAGTATCATAGTAAATGTTTCTGGAATCAAAATGTCCATATTTTTAGTTTTTTTAAATTAGTTCGTGAACATTGTCAAAACCATGATGTACATCAGCTAGTGGATACAGAATTGCACTTTAATCTTAATTTGTTTATCTCATATGCTGAAATAAAGCACTACTTTGAGGTCTTTTCTAGTCATTAAGGATGTGTATCACACCCTGAATTTGCAGGAAAAGGCTGCAGTTCTCCGAGGCCTGAATGAAAATGAGATACTGAACTGCAAAATCTTGGGAAATTTCTGATTCATAACAAGCAAAACCTCTGAGAACCACCAAACCCTTGAGTTCTGTGGGCTCTCAGGGAACTTACTGCTTCACAGTTCATACAGTTAAAAGAAAAATCAGGTGGAACTTAGAGCATCTTGCACTTAAAAGGTGGAATAGACCCACTTTAAAAAAAAAAAGACAAGAACAGTTCAGGAGAGATAAAGAGTTCAGAGTTCAAATTTCGTTGTTAATGTCAGTTCTTGTGGAGGCCTTATAGAGGTTTCAAATGTATAAAATTTCTATGTATTTATTGAAGCTTCTCTAAACTTCTGTGGTGTGAAAACTCTGTTTGGAAAGTTTGGGCAAGAAATATAATTTCCAACTGACTGTAAAAAGCTTAAGATGCTATTTTTTTTTTTTTCAGTTTTTGGGGGGCGTTTTTTTTTAGTTTAATTAGTTTTGCTTTTTGTTTCCTCTAAGAGGCAGAACTAAGAGTAAGTTAATGAGGGTAATATAAGAAAATAAGGGGTCAAATCTGTACTTGGTTTGAATCTAAAAGCATAATCTAAATGGCACTCTAAACTATAGTTAAAAGACTCTGGATTCTTAAAAGTCTGAATACTATTTATAAAGCTTGTTAATCAAATGAATGAGACTGTTTAAACAAGGACTGATACTGGGTATGGCCAGAGTTCAGCAATAGCTTTGGAGAGTAAAAACTAAACATTTACATAACAGGGAAGTGAAGAATGACTCTCCAAAGTAGAAAAAAAAAAAAAAGAAAAGAAGGAAAAAACCAGGAAAAAGAAAAGGAAAAGGATCTAGAATAGTTTATGATGAAAACTTTACAAGATAGGAACTATATGAGGAACAGAGCCTGAGAATCAGCTACAAGTATTCAGCTGAATCATGCAAACAGAGAAGGACTTTGATATATTGAATGGATATACCTCTTTCTTTATCAAATTCTGCAAGCTGAGACTGGATACTGCACCACGTGCACAGTGTGGTCCATAAAACTGGGATAATTGAGCACTTTAATGTATTTGTGATTCACCAATACACTGCTCAAGACAGTCCAAATGGCAGCAAAATTTTTTTGTGTTGAGTAGCGCAGGTGTTTTGGAATCTGGGTCAGCCTGCAAGGATAAGGAGAGCGTGTGTTTTCTAAGTGGTCAGCAGTAAGTAGCTGTCACAGATGGCTATTTGTCATATGGCAGTGTAATAAGGGAGTATGTTTGAACAAGACAAAGGTCTCCTCAGTCACATTTTAACTCTAAAGACATTTTTTCAATGTAAAGTTAAAGGTGTCAAAGATGCTGGAGATAAAAATGGTTTGAATTTTTAAAAATTACTGTACTTTTGAAAAAGTATTCCAAATATAAATGTACTCTTAAAATATAGATGTGTCTTTCAACATGAAATACTTAAAGTTATCTGTAATTTTAGATTGAAAATACCTTAGGTGCTGTTGGAGACTGTGTCCAGTACAAAGAAGAAGTTAAAAGTGCAATTGAAGAGTTAATTAACAACTCTAAAGAAGTCCAAGCAGAGGCTGAGAAGATCCTGGATACAGAAAGTTTATTACAAGCTCAGCAACTACTGCTTCATCATCAGGTTGGGCAATTACTTATGTCCATATCAAATTTTTTTTTTAAAAGAAGAATTTATGTAATTACAAAATTTTGTTATGTCTACTAAGATAAATCTTTCTATTTAAACTTGCAAGAGTTACAACTGAAACAGTCCTATATGGCCTAATAATGAGTTCATTTAATGAAAAATGTTTTCCGTATTTTTTAAATGTTAAATGTCAACTTTTATTTCATATGGGTTTTTGGGGCACGAAACACCTGAAAAATGAGCTTCATTCCTTTTTAATTTTGAGTAGGTGTATTCTGCAAATACGTAGACTCTCTCTTTCTGCCTTTTTATAGCTTGAGTTTCAGATTCAATCATAGTAAATTGGGCACAATTCTGTCTTTGAAAATTTCTCTATTTTAGCAGTTTGATGTGGCCCCAACTCTAAATGTTGGAGGGAAGGTGTTCCGCTAGCCTTATCTCCTTCTCTGGATAGCCATTTTTGTGGCAGAGGGGCCTCCATTCTGTAGGAGTTGAACAGGAAGTTTTTTATGCACTGATAATGGATCAAAACATCTACAGGCTACAGTAATAAGCAATGGTAGGGCTTACATACAGCAAGAATCACGGCTTTTAAGGCCAAATACTGGAATTTAACCTCATGAGCTGCTCAAAGCTAATGAGAATAGGAATAATTTACTGCCAATGTTTGAGCATTATTTGTTTTATATTAGCATCTATTTCTGTGGGGTCAGAGAGCTTACTGTCTGACCAAGCACTACCGAGTCTTACCTGTGTCTTATCTGAACTCTTTGGGTATGTGTTAAGGTTTGCATTCATTCTTTAAATACTCTACATTTCTTATCCATTTTAGGAGAGGTAGCAGAAATAGTTAACTTCTCCTTGAGTTCTTTTTCTTGGGTATGGAGTTTGTCAAGGCAGAAACAGATTTGACACAGACCTGAAGGCACCCAGAGTAGAATTGAGCTCACTGTGAGTTTATCTAGCAAGGCTGGCATGGGTCAGGCATGTTAGAAAGATGTATTCTTAGGAGTTTCTGATAATGCTACAAATCAAAACATGTCCAGGACAGGGCAGCACAACTTAGCCAATCCCCTACTGCTCTCTAATAAGGCTGATATATTGCTTTGTTCGACCTGAGGCTCCAACCTGTGTCTCGAGAGTGCAGAGCAGACCTGGATGCAGTCATGAGGGATATATGCACCTGTGACTCCTGCTGTGGTTGCTCAACTGCTGAGGCTTCTGCTTTCTCAAATAGTCTTTGGTTAAATGGCCACATTTTCACTCTTTTTCTCACATGCATGTGCCACAAAAGGCAGCATTTGACATTTTGGAAGCCAGGGCATATGCTTGTTGGGTATGTGAGACTCTCGAGAGTACTTGCCCCAGTTTATCCCTTTGTCTGGTACTCTCGTTGCATACCCCTGCAAAACCAGAAAGGGACAGCATCATGCCAGTTTCCCAAAGGGGCTAAAAAGTCTAATCATTCCTGTTGGGTGAATCCTTTTAGCAAAGGACAAGGAGACTCCGTGCAAAAAGACAAGATGTGCAAAAGCAGATTTCCCAAGCCAAGCGGTTGCAGATTGAAGGTGGACTGCCCAGCACAGTACGAGAGGATTTACAGAAATTAGAGGGAACGTTGGAGAACATGCAGCAGACTATGGAGAAACGGGAAGAGCAATTGCAGGTGGGTCCTTTGCACATGGAAATAAGACCTCATGCTTTCTTCTTCCTCTTTTTTTTTTTTTTTTTTTTAACTTGGTAAAACCCTAATTTTTTTAGTGTCAAAAAACTGAGCTCATTCTCTCACCTCTAACTCTTGGTCCTTGGGGTTTTCATGATCAGTACCTCTATGAAAACTTCTCAAAGCTACTGTGTACCTCTTAAATAATAAAGAAGTAGCATTCTGTCTGGAAGTGTTTAAAAGTCCCAACTATTCAGTCATAATAGTTAACAGTTTTAAGTAATTTATCTGTGAATTAATTTTTAGATGTCTCTTTTCTGGTTACTAAAGATGACATTGCCCTTTAATTGAGTGTCCTTAGGCTGGATATTAGGTTAATAACACCTGATGTACAAATATAATCCTCACAACTACTGTGTGAAATACATGCTGTGATTGTAAATTTGAAGAAGGAAGGAGAAAGTCACAGGGAAATCAAATTGGTTGCTTCAGCTTGTATAACTAATCACTGAATGAACTGGGTTAGAATTTATAGCTTCTTGCACCCACATGTGGTTTGCCCTTTACGTTTTTCTAAGCAAAATGTTAATCCAAATGGCCACTATTCCATCCAAACATTTAAAGTCACCAAAACTATTTCCCATGAGAAAACGCAAGATGAGAAACACAACCAATAAACCTCACATAACTTCTTAATATAAGCACTTTTTATTTAAACCCATTTTTTCTCTAAGAATTCCCACATATAAAATCTTAATCTGTTCGTCAGAAACAGAAAATAATTGTTTAAGCTGTCATAGTTCTTGTGACTGGTAATCAAAGGCTGTATGTTAATCAAAATCCAACATTATCAGAAGAGACCAGATAGGTCCTTATGTGTGATTTTCCTATGAGTAGGGATTTTCTTCTACCATTTTACTGTAATTTATTTCATTAAAGAATTGAAAAATCCTTTTGATATTTTTGACTACTTGTCACCGTAAGTCTTTGCATGTATTACTTTAGACTTCTTACAGGGCATTTAAATATAAGATTTAAATATTGCTGGCAACTTAGGAACAGTTCTATTTTAGCACAGCATAGTATGAATCAATGAAAATTCAAGGAAAAAGTTTTATTTGGTTTAGAAGAGTTTCATCCACTCACTGTTGAGTAGATGGCTTCTCAGGAAAAATTATTTTATTTTATGTCAAGACTTACTCGTTTTTCCTTTTTCAGTAACGTACAATGAAAATCTTGTTTTCTCCCGTTTGATCTCCTTGTGTTCCTTTTTCGTTTTGTTTGTCTGGTTTTTAGGTCACAATAAATAAATGGGAGCAGTTTGAAAGAGACAAAGAAACAGTAGTAAAATATCTGAATCAAGCAAGCTCTGTACTTGAACGTATCTTAAACTTTAGCAGTTTAGAGAGCCTCTCCTCAGAACTGGATCAGACAAAGGTACTGACTGTGTGAAATGCAGGAACTGAGGTATCTCTCTGCCTTGCCTGTAGAGATGTGCTGGGTGTATTGCCTTCAGTCTTTGCATGGTTTCCCATTCATGCCCGTGAACATTGCACATGCAGATGGGAGACTGCATAAACTGTTTAGAGGTAAAAAGTCATTTTATTAAAAAAAAGGTGAAGGGTTTCTCTAAGTCTGCATCTGAAGCATAAGCATGAAAGTTAATATTATTTTGAGGACTTCCCATTTTATGCTCAATAATCATCCATGCTGGTAATCCAATGTTGAGCACTTCCATATCAACATTAATAGGGTGCACTTCGGCAAGGTTGTGTGGAATGTGAAAAATAGAACTCTTAGCCCTGGGAAGAAAAAGGAGAGACTTCCACCCCATGGACATAAGCCATAACATGCCATTTGCCCTTAGTAACACAGAATTATCCCAGCCCATTTTATTTACTACTAAGGAAGTAGTAATAGTGCTTGTTTTCCTAAGTGCCATAGTTTACGCACTGCTTTTAACCTTTGGTGAAGCCAATTATAAATTATACCTATCTAGATTATGCTCAGCATCCATTGTTCTGGTGTGGGGGTTTAATGTTTGTGACAGAGGATAGTTGCTATACGAAGTGAAAGTACAAAATGTGAGATACTGCAAAATCCACTTCATAAATGGTAGGATTTAAAAATTAAGTAAAGATGCATATAATCTCTGCAATGCAAAAATAAATTCCTTGAAGACCTATAGAAGAAACTTTTGATTTTTTGACTTAAAAACTTTTGCACATACAGCTTCCCTTGATAAATTTAATTCAATCTAGTTTGGTCAAATGAACTTTTCTTAAATGCAATACAAAATTTACTGTCTTCAGAGATTGTTTTTATGTATTTACTTATTGAAATTACATGTAGGACACAGGTACTTTTTTCCAACCCTAAATGTTGAGGAAAAATACTTTCTGTGTAACTGTATGAAACTCTTTACAGCTATATTAATACATCTTGCATCCCTACAGGAACTTTCTAAACAAACTGAAGCAATGGCAGTACAGGCTGAGAATTTGGTGAAGAATTCCTCTGAGATACAGCTTGGTTCAAAGAACAAGCAGTCTCTTCAGCATCAGGCAAAATCAATCCAAGAACAAGTGAAAAAAGTGGAAGTTACTCTTGAAGAAGAGTATGTTCTTAACAAGTCCTAATATTTATTCTTCACTATAAGATTGTATCAAATTTCTAGAATACCTTTGTCAGCATTTTGTGTTGTCTCATCAGTTCTGTCATTTACTGCTTGCTTTGGCATAGTAACCAAGTTACGGTACCAAATATGTCAAAAGAGTGTGTGCAAACAGAAAAAATATTTTCCTTTAATACTATGTAGTTCACAAAAATTAGTTACATTTAACCTGTCACTTGTCTTTAAGCCCCGGTCTTGCAAAGAAGGGATAATTGGGCTTATTCTTGAGGTACTGAACTCTTTTGGAAAGACAAATCTCAGTTTGAGTGTTAGAGCAGCACATTTACCACGTTTGCCTCAGTTTTCAGTATTCCACTTTCTGTGTAGGAGTGTCAAGAAGTGCCTTCATCTTAGCTGAATGACCAGGTTGTATTTCACGGGCAATATCAAAAAATGCTTCTGCTGCAAAAAAAAAGGCACCGTTTTCCAGATTTTGTTTAAAAATGAAAGGTTCAAACTCCAAGGAAAGCTTGATAAATATTTGTAGCTTCTTCTGTTTCTAAAAATTTCATCCCTTCTCTCAAATGACTAATTCAGTTGTTGAACTTGTTACTCGAATTCAGAATGTTGCTATTCTCACAATATCCCTATACACGTGTATTTGTATGTATGTATGAATGAAATCAGTGTTTTTGCATACACCAGATCTAATACACAAGTCATTGAGAATATGCCCAAAGGGGAATGCCCAAATAATTGGGGATTTTTCCCCCGTAATGACCACTGTCATGCTAATCTGATTTTAATGTAGTGCCATTTTCTTCCTGATGTGAAAGAACAGCTATAAACCAGAATATCTAGCCTGTGCAGTAAGTAGTGATCTGACCTTTCTCCAGCATGAAGTGTTGGAATGATTTGCAGTCAAATTCCACCATATCTCACTAAGTACTTTACACTGTTTTCTCCAGTATTAGGGAGAAAACTAGTGTGATTTTTCAGTCCAAGAAATTTACCCATCCAACAATGAATATTCACTTTTTAAATAAAGTCATCAATGTTTAAATGGAAGTCATCATTGAAATAGCCTTTCAATGTAGGTATGAAATAGGTTTTAGTTGAATGTATGGACTATACAGAATGTCTGTGGTAGTGTGACACATAATGAAAAGCTGAATACCTTCTGTAAAAGATGCAAATACATACAACTGTCTATAGCATATCTACAGAACATACAGTAAGTGTGTAAGGGTTATATTTTAACTTGCATCATCAATAAAAATCTTGACTGAGTAATTTAAAGTGAAGGTATTCCAAACTCATAAGGTACAGAAGTATGCTGATGGATAGGAAAAGAAGAGAAAAGTTTGAGCAGCTCTCCACAGTCAGCTGCTGTAAGAACTTAGCCCATCTGTTTTCCAAGGAGATAATGCAGAGCTGTGCAGTATGTTTGGGATTATATTCTTTACAGTCTGTGTCTTTCTAAACTACAGCGAAGGCGTAGAACAGCAGTTGTGCCACTGATTTGGTCATTTGATTCTGATTTCCAGCTGTATTTTCATGGGCTGGACTTCAGTGAAATATTTTTGCACATTGTTTTCCTACAAATGACTTGAATTTGCATACACTCTTATCAGTAAATGGCTGTTGACATTCCTATTTTTTTTTTTAAATTTTGAAAAGAAATAAGAAAAAATAAAAAGGCCAATTTTTATATTTTTAGGCTACATCTTTTCTTAAAGCTTCCTCTAGCTTTAATGAGGAGGGGGAAAAGTTTAAAACTTTTTACCATGGAATGGTTTTTAGGCTATATTTAGAAGGAAAATGTATTTTGAAATTTTGTAATATTCAAACTTTTATGATGAAACTTTAATATTTTCAGTGAAATAGAAAATGTGTGTTTTGCAAGCTGTGTGCAGGGAGTACATTAGCACTGGTTTCAATTACTTGAAAGGAACAGAAACTTGTATACTGGAAGTTAATGCTGTTAGGCCTTGTATAATGGCCTTAGACTTCTTACTTGTAACACAAAAAGGTGCTTTGTTTGCAGTACTTGCCGTGGAAGAATTAGTAATAATC
The DNA here is from genome assembly GCA_013398015.1 of Oreocharis arfaki. Classification (NCBI taxonomy): domain Eukaryota; kingdom Metazoa; phylum Chordata; class Aves; order Passeriformes; family Paramythiidae; genus Oreocharis; species Oreocharis arfaki. Next base: position 439,700 of record VZRR01010028.1, on the reverse strand, counting down.
TGTCTCTTGTTTAACATACCTATAATGTATGTTTCAAAGAATATAAAACTATTAACTCTGAGGGAGTTGAGTCACATTTGTTGTTGATTCTTTGGCTTGATATGGAATCATTGCCACAGCAAACACAAACTTCCTCTAAGACGGGGAGATTGCTGTTACGAAAAAGCAGGATCAATAAAGCAGTCAAGCATTGGTGACTATGTCTATGTCCACATTTCACTGGTTTTAATCATTCTGGTCACGGGACTAAATTATGAACATCTATGCACTCAGTTATCTGAATACTTAGATTTCTGATATAATCATCATTCCATATTATTTCATAGAAATTTCATCCTGTTGGTGTTCCTTTTCCTTTCTCTTCCTGCTGTGATGAGATTCTTGTACAGCTGGTGAATAAAGCTGTACTTTCTTTTACCTCTTGATGTCCCCACTATGGCTAATGCAATTGTTTGAGTTTTGGTGCATGGCCTAAGAGAGAACCATGTTTGAATTTAATGCCCAACTTGGTCCTCTAAAATGAGGACTTTTTGAAATTACCCTCCTGTAGATTGAATAAGTTCCATTTTTATTTTAGCAAGAATATGGGCAGCTTCATTATATTAAACTGTTTATTCTCTCTAATTGATTTGGTTAATTTTAGTATTAAAAGCATGGAAATGGTGAAAAACAAGTGGGATCATTTTGGCAATAATTTTGAAGCTCTGTCCATCTGGATAGCTGAACAAGAAAAAGAACTGGGAACTTTGGAAACATCATCATCTCCTTTGGACATGCAGATCAGCCAAATCAAGGTGATTAGTTCTTGTTATGTTGAGTGTTAAAAGCCTGTTTATCTTTTACTTTGCTAGAGGCCAAATGGGAGAAGAGACATCATACATGTTTCAAAACTACCACAATGAAATGATGGCCCATTTTAAATTAATATACCAAGCAGTAAGGTCTTACATAAAATAAAGAAAAATTCTTACAGGCTGCCTTCTCTTTTACTGTTTAGTTTACACATATGAAATCTTGTGTGTATGGTTAAAAACACGGTTTATACCCTTCTTATTTTTCAAGTAATCTCAACTGGGGTACAAAATAGCTACATAAATACAAGTTCGGGTTTTTTGAAAAGCGTACATCAGCTAGTGGCTATAGAACTTAATTTTAATCTTGCAAGCTAAACTTACAACTTGATTTATGTATCTTTTATGCTGAATTAATAAAGAAACTGTTGGTCTTGGTAGGCTGAAAACCTATTGTATTTTATGCTGTACATTTTATACATTTACTGTATTTTCACTGTCTTAAGTTCTGTGTATATTCCTGTAGATACACAGTGGTTTAGTTTCGAATTGCTGGCTGAGGTGCATATTGTCTCCAAGCATTGCATTTCAAGGGCTGACTTTGTATCCTTCCACAACTGAAAAAGTACCTTCTCTGGAGTGGCGTGTTTCTAAGGGTGCAGAGTTTTTCAATAGTCAATGCACATTGCCATTTTCTTTTTTCTGTGACCTACTTGTTCTTCTGAAGGTGCACAGGTGTACAGCTGCTTGCAGACCAGCTTGACACAATTTCCAAAGGATCCCATAAGGCACTTTTTTCATGTGACAGAAACAGTTTATCAACAGATTTTCCTGTTCTTAATTTGTTCACCACTTTACAAAGACAAAATGAATAAATCTCTTGACTTCATCATTGAAGAACAAAACAATGCTTGAATTCTTGCTTCATCACCACAGCAATTGAAAAGCAGTTTTCTTACGAAATAATATGTATTGCACTTATTGCACTGGTGTATTTTACCATGTTGTCTTGCTTTTAAATAATTAGGGGACAGGATTCCACTGTTTAAGATGGAAAATCAGTGCATCAAATGATGCTAATACTGCATTACAGTGTGTCAGTTCTTGTCTGTCTAAATGGAGCCTTCTTAGCTAGCCCTACTAGCCTGTTCCAACCAAGTTCCCAGAAAAGTTGTTTCTTACTATAGATGCAGAAAAGCACTGATTTTTACACTGCATTGAAAGTTTCTGAAAATTCCATCATAATTTTTACACATTTAAACACCATGGTCAGCAGATGATGTTTATGAACACCGGAGTGAGCAGACATAAAACAGAGATTTTCTCACCCTCCACATGAGGCGTAGGGTACAGCATTGGGAGCTGATGAGCTTTATGAGCTGTGATATGTGAAATGAGTCATCTCACCTCCAATGCATGGACATAGCTAGAGGTCTACTTCAGCAGCATTGCACTGTGCCTGATTTTGAAGAATTTTTTATGTTTTGTTTTAAGTTTCCTGATGAGTGTGTCACAACACTAATCAGCGTACTTAGTTCATAATTTCTAGGACACCACATTAGTAAGGAACATTTCAACATAGGGCAAATGACTAAAACATAGTGTTCTCCTTGATACCTTTGGCTGACCAGATAAAAAGCCTGGGATCAGCTGAATGTAATTATCCTACATGGTAGTGGCAATTCTCTACTTTTGGTGACGCTGATTGCAAAGCCCCAGTGACTTCAGCAGAGCCAGATTTTCACCTACACATTTCTCTGAAATTCCTGGTGGAACAAAATGACAGTTATCACAAGTAGTTACCATTGGTGGCAGACTCAGTGAGAGTTTGAAAGCCTCAATTATCCACCTTCTTTTATGTAACTGAGTGAATTTAACAGAATAGCGTAGGAGTGAGAAAGCACTGCCTCATTTGTATCTGCTGCATTGTTAGATAATTTCAGCTTCAGGGCTGCAAATCCAGTATTTTTCCTCAGCAACATGTTCTCATGCAAAAAAAGATATTTTATAATCCAAATTAATTCCAAATATATTGCATAAAGAGAGACTATAAATTCTTATAGCACCACATTTTTTTTCTGACAGTCACCCTGCTGATTTTTGACTGAATGTTGCAGTAAGCTGCTCCTGAGCTTTATAATGGCAAGAAAGAGACCATATTTTTTATCACAATTATAGCGGACATTGGGCACTACCTGTGCTTTGAGAGTGCATTTTCAAGAAAGCTTTTTGGTTGCTTTCATATCTTAATACATCGTTTTTATACCTGAGAATGCTATTGCCTATTTCAGTTTAAAAGAACTCACCTGGATCTTTCAAATCTCTCCCAGTGGGTGTTTTCCATTGCTTTTGACAACTCCATGGACATGATACATCAGCAGTAATTAAAAAAAACCCAAAAACCTGTTGTGAAAAAAAAAAACCAGCTTATTTCCAAGTTCATTGGTGCCAACTGAAAAAATAGCCACTGAATGATAAACACTATAAGTTTCTTTTTTGGATGATGTAGCTGCCAGGTTTGCCCCTAATTTGTAATAAGACAAGTGCAAAATAATTGGAGACAGTTGCTGTCATGCCGCTGCTAAAATGTGAAGCCAGTGCAAGTTTGTCTTTATGCATTTGCTAACTGAGTTACAAGACAGATGAAAAGTGCCAAAAATCATTATCACCCTTGTTTCATGGTTTCCTATTTATACTGTAATGTGGTTCTTTATTTAATCTTCTGCCTAAGGGCACGCTCACCCTACCTTATGGTCTAGTTAAATTTATCCTTTATTGTACTGTAGTATTTTAAATTAGAAAATGGAAACGATCTCTATTGTTTTTCAAATTTTGGCATGTTTTGTTTTCTAAGTCCTTGAAAACCTAATAAACATTAGTAACCAACTGCTAGGGTTCAGCTCCTTAACCATAATTTTTTCAGTTACACAGTCATGTTTTTTCATCTTCTGTTTATTTTGAATCTTAAAGAGAACTGTGTACTACTTTCCTGTGAAGTAAGAGATGCTAATAAAATATGAGCCATCTTGTCTGCTTATGAAAATATGCACCTCAGCCAATTCTAACTGCTCTTCATACACACTGGTTCTAGAGCAGTCTGTATTTTAAACCTTTGCCTGTGTTAGTTACAAGAAGAAAAAGGGTATTTACAGGTCATATTAAAGACTTTGGTGCTAGTTATTTCAGGTGGTCAATGAACTCTCCTCTTATGTAATTTTTTGATGAAGGATTTTAGTAGCTCAGGTAAAAAAAAGCATTTGGAAAATATTTTCTAATAATTAAAAACTTATTGTGAATCTTTTTACTATTATTTTACATTTTAGGCTATTAATAAAGAGATAAATGGTAAAATAACTGGAATCTCAAATCTAGAAGAGGAAGCCAAGTCTTTTTCCCAGTTTGTTACCTCTGGAGAACGTGCACATATTAAAGCCAAACTGACTCAGGTCAAAAGGTATTGGGAAGAGCTAAGAGATCATGCACAGAGACTGGAAGGAACAATCACAGGGAATGCATCAGCACAGCAGAAATACGAAGAAAGTCTTAAACAGGTAGACTATGCAAAATCTAATGGATTGTTTGCAGCAATTTATAGAATTACTCTGTATTTTTCCAAAGTAGAATATAAAATGCATGTCATAGAAGGATGGACTAAAATAAATAAGGAGATTTGTAAGGTAATTGCAAGACCTAGATACATAAATTTGTGCTTTGAATTACCTAAAAGGCAGCTTCAGAAAGACAATAAAATATACACACTCAGAAATTTATGTTGTCTTATAGAAAACCTAAGTGGTTCTTCTGGATATTGCACTATTGAACCACATCCATACTTGTTACAAACACTTTAACTTCAGTCTTTGGTTGAGAGAATTTTGTTAGAAAAATAATTTAAATATTATTATTGTCCCAGCAGGAGGAACTGAGCACTGTTAGCACCTTTTAACTTCACAAGGCACTCAGCACTACAAAGGCATAGGATATAAAATTCTCTTAGCAGCGAACATTTAAAAGATGTTATTTAAAGAATCATTTATGTAATTCCTGCTTGTTTTAGCTTCTGGTTTGCCTTTTTTTCATAGGTGCAGCAGTCAGTGTCTGAATTTGAAGCTAAGCTAGCTGAGCCTCTCACATCATGCTCTTCAGCAGCAGCAACATACACAGCCCTTCAGGATTGCATGGTGAGCATGTGGCCAGTTATTCCTAGCACTGAGTCCAGGGACACGGTATCACCCTGACCTCCTTACACAAATGCCAGTACCCCCCAGACCACGGGCTGCCTGGGGCCACAAGATTCAGGGTGAGGGCAGAAACAGGCAAGGGCTGCCTGTCTGGGTGGGCAGCCCCAGGGAAGGCTTGAGTACTTCCTCAGCTATTTCTTGTCACCATTTCAGGCAGGCTTGGAGAGCTTCTTCCTCAATCTAGGGGGAAGGAAAGCCTAAAAGTACTGCTTGACCCTTCAGGTTATTGGTTTTAACTTTATGCTTCTAAAACATTATGAAAAACAGAAGATAAGAAACAAATCTGTTAGACATTTTTCCTCTAAGGTTTTCATGAAAACCCCATGATTAAAGAAAATATATCCTTGGAAGTAGTTTTTCTTGGTCAATGAAGAGATGGGACAGAGTTTCAGCTTAGAGGCTTTTGTCTGTGATGCTAGAAATCCATGGGTATTTGGATATTTGGTTCAGTCCACTACAAAAGGAAAACAAATATTGGATTGGTATTCAAACTACAAATAATCTCATCTCAGGGAGTTTGGAGTAGTATTTATGTTTGTAAGTTCTGGTATGTTTTTTCAAAAATAGTCACAACCTTTCTTTCTAGGAAAATATTACAAAAATTTTAGTCATATTGTTCTTGCAGTAAAACGCATAATGTCTTCTGAACTTAGAGATAACTACTTGCAAAGGCTGTTTTCAAGAGGGACCTGACCTGTCTGCTTCAAAAAAGCTTGATACTAGTTGAGGAAAAATATTTTGTATATGGGGAATTTATTCAGGCAGCATTTGTAATCATCATTTTTATTGGTTTTTAAATATTATGAATATGCTAAGTATGCTGTTATAAGGTCTTGTTCTCTATGGGGATCGTGATGATTAAGTATCTTGATCTGAAATTATCAGCAGCTTGTTCCTGTATAATTCATATTTCCTTCTATATGATTTCTTGTATTTATAACCATTACTATTGTTGCTGTTGCACACCTGTGAGTTGGAACTTTCGTGACCTTAAATCTGTTTCATTTTGTGCTTTTCTAACTCACTGTACTAAGTTTCAATCATTTTCATACGGACAAGTTTCCCAGCTTTCTAGAAACATTAACACTGGAAAATGTAGCTAACATTAGATGTCATTTCTATGAAAAGGACCTTTAAGCTAATGCTGACGTAAGTTCCGAGTAACTCTTCCCTACTTCTCCCATGACATGACGTTGGCTGCAAATCTGATACTCCTTACCCGTTGGAGTGAGGTTTTGAGTTTGTTCTGTATAAATTAGAGCAACACTTAGACAGACGTTAGGGAATCTTGAGCTTTTTCCTGAATTTGGAGCTTTGTCCTACGTGGATGATGCTGTGTTGCATGCCCATTCAGAAGATCTGACTCTTTCGTTGTGGAGTTTTTTTCTTTAGCACTGTTCCTAGGAAAGTCTTTTGCCACCACAAGCTAATTCATTGATATGCTTGGAACACATGTACCTAGGGTGGACCTGAGCAATATCTAAGCTATGAAGTGACTTCATGATCTGATGGATGTAGCATTGCTTCAAACTTATGAGTAGAACTACAGAATTTTTCCCACCATTGTTACCTTACCTCTATTGTTTATGTATGTGACTTCTGTTTCTTTTGCATGTTCACTAGGACCTTTGTCATACTGTGGAAAAACTGAGCAACCCTCTGGCCTCTCTCTCAGCCAGTGCCCGAAAGGTGGCCAACAAAGAAAAAGCTACTCATGAGGTCACAGCGTTACAGCAGAAATATGAAAAAGTGCTGGAAAGTGCTAAGGAGAAACAGAGCTTATTAGAGACTCTTCTGGCTCAGTGGCAGAAGTGAGTAAACTCTCACAGCTGTTGTGATGGACACAGAGACCTTCCTGTGCTCGGTTTGTGAGACTGAGAGGATGATGTGGTAACTCTAGGTTGTGATTTTGTCAGGCAGGAGAAGGAGCTGTCTGCCTTCCTGGCCTGGTTGGAGGGGTGTGAAGCTACAGCCAGGCCTTCAGAGCAGTATGTTCCTGCTTGCAGAGTTAAGCTGGAAGGTGAACTGCAGGCACTGCAGGTATGTTTCAACTGAAGTATTGTCCCCCTTCATTTCCTGGTGTATTTCTGTGTCTTTGTTGCTTAGTTATAGTCTGACAAGTCAGTTGATTCTGGGCTTTGGAAATCTCCTAGGAAGCTTTACATTATCACTTGCTATTTCCCAATTACTTTACTATTGCTTTTTGACTATAATATATTAGCTCAAGAAAAAAGAAAAAGGTGCCTTGGTATATCCTGTTATCTATCAATGAAGGGCATGGGTCTGCTTGTTAGAAGGTCCTTTCTCTAGAGGAATTCTTTATTAGGCAATACTTCCTTTCTTTTTTTTTTTTTTTTTGCATGTGAGAAAAGGTTCTCAGAAGAAAAAATGCTCCAAAGTTTTGAAATCACAGGGGAAGTCTGCTTTCTGAATTTTTTTCAAACACAAGACTTTCATCCTGTTCTATATTATGCCTTCCCTTGGAATTTTTCCATTTGTTTTTAGGTTAATATGAAGCAGCTGGCCAAATGTAACATCTTTGTTACCTTCCTTGAAGCCAAGTTGTCCAAGTTGTCCAAGTTGTCAGTTTTAAATATAACTGAATAAAAGGAAAATTATCTGGGGGGTTGGGGGTATTTTGTTGTTGTTGAGTGTTTTTTTGTTTGGGAATTAGTTTGTCTGGTTGGTTGGTTGTTATTGGGTTTTTTGTTTCATGGTTTTTTGGGGTTGGTGGTTTTTTTGTTTGTTTTTGTTTTTTGTTTTTTGTTTTGCTTTGTTTGGGCCAGTTTGCAACATTTCCGCACAATTCTCTTGCTGCATACAAAATATGTTGCAAAATGTGGTCTTGATTTTATCCACCGCCAACATACAATAGAGCTGTGTGGAAAGCTCACACTTTGTCCTAAAGGAGAAAAAAACCCCAACTTTGATGAATCCCTACTGAATTGCTATTGCAGATGTAGCTGTCTGAGAGGTGTTTAATACCTGCTTGTCCTAGTAGGCCTCAGTTCCTCCAAGGATTTGACTGCTCACTCACTTGTCTCGAAGTGATGTGCTGGAAATCTGTAGCTGTTTTTTGATTAGTTTTTGTTATTTTGCATAACATGGTGCCATGCTTAATCTAAAAGTTTTGCATTCCATTGTTGTCCCAGGATTTGCAAGCAGATATTGAGTCCCATGCTTCAGTCTATGAGAGCCTTTCACAGTTAAATGAGTCGCTATTTCCAACAGCTTCAAAGCAGTGTGTGAAAACAATAAAAGAAAAATTTGAAGAGCTGGATGAGAGGTGGAAAGCTTTACCACAAATTGTTGATAAAAGGTTTGTGCTTCAGAGTGGTTTCTACATGTTAAAGTAACCAATATCCAGATGAGGAAGCTCATAACATTTTTTACAGTATTACCATTAGGAAAAGAAAGGTTTTAGATCAATACCAATTCCTGAACTCCCAGGAATGGGGGGGTGGAGAATCCCACACATTTGTGATGCTGTGTTTTTGACATACATTCCCCATATTTTTTTGGTAGAAGAGTCTGTGTGAAGGAGTATGGGGCAGGAAATGAAGGCAATGTTGCATTTCCTAAGTTACAATTTCCCAAGTAAATTCCAAAATCTGTGATAATCTGCTCTTAATTTTTTCAGTTACATGCTTTATCTTCTGCAAAGCCACACTATTTTATTTTTAAACTCACTTTGAAATTCTGATTTACCATAAATACTATAAATGCTCAGTTGTTAGGCTGCTGGCTCGTGTTAATCTCAGAAAAACTGTCTCCTTTATTTCAAACTGTGTGTTATCATGTATTTAGATTTCAGTCCTTTCCATGATGGATACACATATTTTACTATTATGTAATGTAGCTTACATAATAGATACTGGCCAATGACGTAATCTACTAGGTGCTTTATCAATATGATTGTTTGACAATATAATGATCTTCTTTATGTTGAAAATTAGGTAGAGAAATTTCTGAGGAAAATGAGAATGTAAATGACAAGGTCTTTTTTAAGGTCATGGTTTAGAGTTGGTACTCAGGTACTTAGTTCTGCTGAGTGCTTCTCTGGACGCATTCTTCCTTTGAACTGTGTTCCTCTGATCAGACTTTACCCTTGCTTACTTCAGTGGATGTTGAGCATGAAATTCCTCACCCCCTGCCTAAATTCATGAGACTCTCACCTTAATTCAGCGTTTGAGATGATAGGGCAAACAGAATTGCTGTGACTGAAAACAAAAGTTTTGCTTCCATCAATAACATTCTCCTTGCTGGGATTACACCCATAAAGAAAGTTTGAAGAATATACCTTGGTTGTTTGGGGCACCTCTACCAGCTGATATAAATAAAAGAGTGGAAACAGGAAAGATCCGAAGGTGCTTTCAAGTGTGACGTTACTCCCCAGAATTAAGAAACTAATATGACAAAATAAAGTAATATTTCCTACTTTTCTCGCATCTGGCATTGATTTTAAGGCTGACCAGTCAGCTGTGGGTTTGATTATGGGAAGTGATTAAATTGCATCAAGTGCTTTCATATTTACATCTGACATTCTATAGGATCAACTTCCTTCAATCACTTGTTGCTGAGCATGGGCAGTTTGATGAGCTCCTGCTCAGGTTTTCAGACTGGATTAAGCAATTTCTTGCTGAACTACAAGCCACTTCAGAGATAAACACAGCTGATCAACAACTAGCTGCATCTCACAATAAGGTAAACTTTTGGATGTAAATATTAAAGACGGAGAAATTGTACAGTGCATTTGGCTAAGTGCTCATCTAGAACTAGCAAGTAATTTATATTTGTTTGGAAACCAGTATGCTGTTGCAGTCACATACAGACTTCTATTATTTGGCATGTTTAAAGCAAAATTGTAACACTGAGCTATTCCTACTGAAATCCCCCAGTAGTATTTGTTTCACTTGTAAGTTCAGTACTAAAATGTTTCTTGAGCTCTTGATTTGAAGAAGAAACTCAGCTCTATGTTCTTTCTCTCCCATAGAACCACTCAATGGAAGTTGAAAGTAAGAAACAGGAGTTAAAAAGTCTGAAGGAACATGTAGAGAAATTGGGTTCTTTCAGCAGCCCAGAGGACCAGCAGATGTTGCAGGGAAAGACTGAAGATTGCTTTCAGATCTTCCAGGAGGCAAGTCAAATAACTAGCCAAAGACAGGACACCCTGGATCAGTTGCGAGTATTCCTGGAGCTCCACGGTGCTGCATCAGGAGTGCTCCACCAGCTGAGGCAGACAGTGGAGAAAACAGGAAATATGGATAAAGCTAAATCTGAATTACTGGAGAAGGAGCTCAATGATGTTATTAAGGATCTTAACAAGTTGGAATCCGATGCTGTCAGTTTGGATGGTTCCCTTACTAAGGCTCAATATCATCTGAAACACAGCATTTCTGGGCAGAGGACCTCCTGCAGGGCTATGGTGGATAACCTGGGTGTGGAACTGGAGGCAGTTCAGAACCTGCTGGGAACCAAACAAAGTGAGGCAGAAGCTCTTGGAGCCTTGCAAAGATCTTTCATGGAGCGTAAAGAGCGGTTACTGAAGAGCATTGAAGATACTGAGGAAAAGGCTGACAAGGAGGGCCTGAAGGAGACAACACTACAGGCCCTCCAGCAAAGGTAAAAACAATGGCACTTCCACACTTGATTGCAATCTCTAGACCTTTCATGATTCATTGGAGGCACATGTGTGTTTCCTACCTGTGTACCTAATTTCTTGCCAAGCATATGTATCTACTTAATAAAATTTTGTAAGTAAGTGAACTATTTGGATGCACAAAACACTAAGTCCTGCTCATCTTCTATATTTAAAAAGCAGTCATGAAAGTTGATGTCTCAAGAATGTATTTTGTCCAAGTGAATCTAAGATCCAAACAGCTATTAGAAGTCCCATATAACATAGCTATCTCCACCCTATTTTGGGGTATGTGCAAACTAAAGATTGTACATGGGACAATGCAATTAAAAACATTTATTGTAATAAAGTATTGATCTAAATATTTGAGTATATTTCTAGGTGACTGAGGGGAAGGTATATATATATATCTATATGATTGCATAGCAGTGTATGTATCAGAAAAATCACATTCTGAGCCCAGTTCTAGCAGAAAAAAAAAACCCCGAAAAATGCTTTATTGTAGGAAATATTAGAAAAAGAAAATTTTATACACAGTAACACTAAAAACAAGTATTTCATTCTTTCTTTGTCCTTTCTCTTGCCAAAAAAAAAAGTGAAGATGGGTAAATTTGAAACCTGTCTTTTAACTTGCAGATTGAGGATCTTTAACCAGTTAGATGAAGAATTGAATTCTCACCAGCATGAACTCCAGTGGCTCATGGACAAAGCAAAACAAATAGCCCAAAAAGATATCACACTTGCTCCTGAGACTGACAAAGAGATAAATCACTTAGAATCTCTGTGGAAGGATACCAAGAAAGCTATACATGAAAAGTAAGTAGATCTTTAGCTTAAGATAAGAAAGGAGAAGAAGGGGAAAGAGACACAATTACATGTAATTACAGGTAATTATCTTCTTGGTATATTGGTTGGAAAACAGGGCCTGTAGGTTAAATACTGAGTAGAAGATAAAAACACCTGGTTAACAAGAATATTTGTACCAGTTGTACTTACACTATTAATAAAACCACACGTAGGTCCTCAGGACAGTACTGACAGATATACATTTTATTACGTACATGCCATATTGCATGTTATTGTGTACTCTTCTGAAAGGTAAGAAATCGCCACTGAATTTTCACTGTCTCTCCAGCTGGCACATATTCTCCTTCTAGCACATGTTTTCATTCTCTATTGTATGTCAGAATTGTTTCTGACAATTCTATATTCAGTGGTCCTAAATAATTTTTAGATTTAAGTATTTCTGTCTGCCCAAGGGAACAGTTTCATAATAATCATTAGTGTATAATCAGTTTCACTAATTGTATATGATACATGATCAGATGATCAGTTGTATCTATGAAAGCTGATAGCGAAAGAAGCAAAAGAAACTAGAGAAAGTTTTATCATACCCTTTGTCTCAACTGCCACACGATCATCTTTAAAGAAACCAGGAGTGTTTTCTCTCTCAGACACAATTTTAGATCCTCCTGAACCTGCTTATTTTGGAGAGCATTCAGAGAAGACCCAGCTCCTAGAACAGTTACTCTTCTTTCTTGACAATGTGATGTTTCCCAAAATCCTTTCATTGAAAAACACTGTTTTACAACTAAGCATATCCAAAGTATTAGTTTTGTTTCTCTCTCTTCAGTTTGAACACCAGGAATGGATTGAAGATGGTTTGTTTTTTTTTTTCCCCTCTGTCCATTGCCTGGGCATAAATAAGCTCTCCTGGAGAGGGAGTGGGGAAAAAAAACTAAGCTTTTTTAGCAGAAGGTTAATTTATTCTCACTGGAAGGGAGGTAAGTTGAATATAATGTTTTAGTCCCAAAAGCATGCATCTGACCGTAGGAGGACAAAATAGACAGACCTTAGCAGGCATTACTTTAGTCTTTATTTCTGCTTCATTTTACCCAAGAAACGCTCCATGTTAAGAAACAATTTTTTTTTTTTTAAATGAACTGTTAGAGGCACAATCATTATAATGTGGTTTCTGTTCAAAACGATGCTAAACTTAGGAACTGAGAAGCTTGAATTCCAGTTTCAGTCTTTCTTTTGCTGAAGTCAGTTGCTTTGGTATCTCACATATATGAGATGGCAATTCACATACTGTCTCTTCAGTGAGATATTTTGTGATGGATCCACAGCGATTTGTAAAACCGAAATATTCGTATTTCCTTGGCTGCCCAATTCCTGTTTAGCACTGCATCCTGGTTTTCCTATGGTAAATTGCTGTATCATGTTCTCTATCCTTCAGAAACGTGACAGCAAGCATTACTAACACAGCTTTTTCATATTACAGAAAGGAGCAGTCCTGTGTTCTTATTGATCTGATGAAGGAATATCAGAGCTTGAAGTCAACAGTAATGAAAGTCGTAGACAGTGCTAACAGTGCTTCTGTGACCAAATCTATTTGGAAGGATCATGAAGATGTCAGGCGAACATTATCGAAGGTAGTGACATGTATTTTCCTTTGAAGAATTTAAATGATTTTTGAATTGGATAGTTTTTGTTTGTTTGAAAGGTGTCCTGGGGCTGTGTTTAAAGTTGCTTGAATTTCTGTCAAATCTTGTCAGGCTGACATTCAAGGTTTAGATTGTACTGATTCTGATGAGGAAAGAATATAGTCCTTTTTTGCATTTTGGTGAGATCCATTAATCTGTTGTTGCTATTTATAATTTAATGGAAATGCAAATTTTTAATATATGGAAAGCATAAGTGGAAAACAGTGTAAAACAGCTCTTTATGTAAAATACATTGAGAATATATTCCTAGCATAATACAAAAAGATAGTTCTAGTCAACATACTGTATTGATTTTCTATATTGGGTAAATTTTGGGATAGATAAAAGGCCACAGAAGAACATGATGCACACATTTTGGATGTGCATTATGTCTTTCCCTAAGAGGACTTCTTCCATGGTGTATAATGTTGATACTGGCCATTGATCAGAGATAAGGTGTTTGTATCCTGACATTCCATTCATTTCACTGGATTGTATTTCAAAAATCTAAATTCTGCTGTCCATCAGCCTGTAAGGATAAACAGTTCTGAGTGAAATTCTCTCTGTTCTCTTAGAGGTTAATTTAATTTGGAAGCCTATTGAGCTCTTGATTAAAAATCTTTCATTCAGATCTGTATAAACCTTATTCAAAACTATGTGTATTTATGGCCTCTTTCTAATAGACATCTCAAAAGAACTAAAAGCCCAAACAGAGCTCACCAGTCTAACAATGAATTTCATGTAACTTCCACATGATTCCTTTGAGACTTGTGCTGTGGAGAATTCCCTGCTGCAGCAGTGGCCACATCTAGGCTTGAAGAAGTTGGAGTGCAATAAATGTTTTGGCCATACTGCATCCAGATTAGTAGCTTATTGTTAGTACTGCTCTCTAGTACTTGCTGTAGAAAACAAGTGTAAGATGCTTATTGTGATCCTTTCACAGCATTTTGTCACACTTTCAGTGACAGTGTTTTAAAGATTTCCCTATGCCTAGGGTTGCAAATTTAGTAGCTCTGAAGATTTTGTCTAGTTCTTTTCAGAACACATCTGTACTTTTTTTTTCCATAATATCTAGTAGAGAGGGGGTTTTTAATTCTAAATTTTGTTAGCAACACCTTCTGTTTACGCTGCTATAACTCCTGAAGCGATTATTGAATGATGAAGAATGAAAAAGCAAATTAAAAAAAAAAATTCTACAAGTCCAGAAAATATCTGATTACCAAGTGAAAGGAATTCAGAATTTGTTACTGCCACTTGTGTGTTTTATTTATAAGAACTATCATCCTATATGATTATGCTCATGAGAAAATCATGTCAGTTGCTTTGTATTTTGTGGAATAGTTAAGTGTTAGATATGAGAATTATCACACTCATAACACAGGGCTAGGGATGGATACCTGGAGAACTGGATTTTTTTTCCTTCTTTAAGGCTTCATTAAACAAGAAAATATTTATATTCACAGCATGAGGCTGCCAAGAATGATCTGAGTGATAAACAAAAGGACCTGGATACTTTCACTAATAAAGGAAAACATTTATTAGCAGAACTGAAAAGAGTGCATAACTGCGACTCCACTCACCTGAAAACAGATATGAACTCCACGGTGGACAAGTGGCTAGATGTAAGAATCTGGTTTATATGCCAAATACAGTCTTGAAGTTTGGTTAAGCTTACAATATTTCTATTTTCTTAGGATCTTAGAGTACAGTAGTTAGTAAAATTTACTTTGAAGTATAACTCAAAGGCTTAGCCAGAGGGATGTGGCATCCACTGTATGCACAAAGTTGTGACATCAGTTTGATAGATTTTAAATGATGTCTTACAGCAGTGTATGAGTGCTGCTACTGTAAATTTGATCACTGCACAGTTCCAAGTACAAATGTGGGTTGGATTCAGACCTAATGCATACCAACAATACTTTATTGACTAATCGGACTAATAAGTTAGGCAGTAAATTACATTAAGCTAGACCACAAAAGATATGAATATGTTGAGAAAGACATCACTATGGGAGAGAAACATAACATAAAGCCTAGTTACGGAATCACAGATTGGTTTGGGTTGGAAGGGACCTTAAATGTTCCAACCCCCTGCCATGGGCAGGGACACCTTTCTCTGGACCAGGTCGCTCAAAGCCCCATCCAAGCTAGCCTTCAACATTTCCACAGACAGGGCATCTACTATGGCTCTGTACAATCAGTTCCAGTGTCTCACCATCCCCACAGTAAATAATTTCTACCTAAATTTTACGTTTACACATTTATACTGCTTTAGTAGCAAATTCCTACCTTATGTAAGAAAGATAAATGCAGTTTTTTGAAAGATAAAGTTTATTTGAACAAAAAACTTTCCCAATAAAAAATATACAAATATTTAGGAAAAGACACATAAGATTTTTGGTTTTTTTATGACATGGGTAATTAAATTGAGATTAGAATTCAGAATTCAGAACTTAAAACTTAATCTAAGAAAATTATTTGCCTAGGCTTACTAATTATTTTTTATGCACTTGCCTTATAACTGCCTGCAAAACAGAGAATTTTAAAATTAGTTTGTGAATAGTATTGATACATTCTTCTTTCCTAAAAGGTTTCTGAAAGAATTGATGATAACATCGACCGACTGAGTGTAAGCGTGTCTCTGTGGGATGACATCCTGAAAACTGGAGATGAATTAGATGGATGGTGTAATAAGTGCATTTCTCAACTGAATGAAGGCATCAACAACTTCAGTAACAGTCAGAGAATGGAGGTCCTTCTGAAAGACTTCCAGGTTCTTACCCATAAATCAGTGATAAAAATGTTCTGGACCAAAATGTCAAGTGCTGTCCGGCAGAGAGAGAAGGCTGTGCTCTTGTCAGTGTCCTCTGTTCAAGTGGTGGTACCCTAACTCAATAGCTAGCTGAGAGCATTCCTGTCCTTTTTATTTGAAGGTGTTTGCTTCTGGCAGAAATAAGAATGGCAAATCTTACTAAATCTAAGCTCCATAGTTATTTTGGCCCTAGCAGTTATATTTGGTTCTAGACTGAATTCTGTTCCAGTAAAAACTAATGGAAATTTTAGACAACTTCAGCTGCAGTTTAGCAAAAAAAATGAGTAGTTTATAAAACCTCATCCAGAAAAGTAGGTTCTTCAGAAAGTAAAAAGATATGCTGTACTGGAAGGTGAATTTTACTTCAGTTGACTTTCTTTTCTGGATAGTGTTAAACTCTTTTAGAAATCTAGCCAGTATTCAGGATACATTCTGCCTCTATTGGCTTAAAATATACATCAGATCCATCATAGATCAGGATTCTTCTACTTCATTTGAAATAAGTTACCTCTTTGAGAAGATGCACAGTGAACTTAATCAAGTATTATGATAGATTATAAAACGATAAATCATTATTTTGCTCAGCATTAGTGTTATTGAATGCCTTATGTAGCAATCACACAACCTACATTCATTGCTGTTAAAACTGATTTGGAGTAAAAGCAGACAGTACCCAAACCACAGATGTACTTGATATGCAGGAGTGCCAAAATAGCAGATGTGAGCACTCTGTGCACATTTACAGTCGGAATGTATAGTCCATAATACTTTTTTTTGCACTTTGTTTTGCAAAGGCAAGAGGAAAAGCAGTTCACTGACAGCAGGGTCCTGCCCTTTCAGCAATCAGAAATACCTGAGCATGGACAGAAACCATCAGTGGACCTCTTCTGTGGCCCAAAGCAGTGGTCGCTTTCTTGACTAACCACTTAATATTATGTCCTGCCTAGCACAAAATACCCCATAAGTATTCTTCTGGGCATTCAGGGCAGATATTAATTTTGGCAATTTAATCCTGCAGTCCACTGTTCAATCTTTTAATTGGAATGACCTGCTCAAAATTTTTAGAAAAGAAGTTTTGGGCAATAGGATACTGATTTTTCAGAACTCCAAATTATGATTTTTCACTTTTGCTTTGATATTATGTTTTTAATAAGTAGGTTTTTTTATAACTTGGATCTATAAATACAAGATATGTCAGTGCATATATATCAGCATTTTTTAATCCCTTTTAGGGTTAAAATCTGTTTCTGTGTCTAATTTTTTATCAAGACCTTGCTTGTAATAAAAATCAGAGACCACATGTAATATACTCCTAAAACCCCAAGTAGATAATTCCAGTCAAATAAACAATGACATTTTCATCTTTGTTTTTCCAGTTTTAACCTACTAAAACCTTTAGAGCATTTTAAATGCTAATAATGTGTATGATTATTTTAAAGGAGGGGAAGATTTCTCCGAACTGAGTCTAATAAGGAAAAAGAGATGAGAGATTTTTAGAGCACAAAATTAGTAGAACAGCAGTGTCTTCCCTCTGGTTGCTAAACTGTATGGACATTTTCTTTCAATTTTGAAATTGTTGGAGCATCCTTCTGAAAGTCTAAAAGCTTCTTGTAGTTTGGTATGAAACTTTGACCACATCTCTTTTACAGTCTGAAGTCAAGGATAAAGAACTGAAGTTGGAGCAACTTAGTTCCAAAATTTCAGAACTCAAAGAACTGACCCATAGCCAAGAACCTCCTGGAGATCTCCAGGTAAAACAAAGACATTGCTAATCACAGACTGTGCTCAAATAACTAAGAAAACATTCCTCCTGAAATTTCTGTCTCTCCTGCACTGCCTTTTTCTTTCAAGGTGACAGATACAGCATTATTATTTATATGTAGCAAAACTATTCTTTTTTCATATTTCTCAAGGTAACTTTGTTTTTTTTCTTTGTATAAACAGTATGCCATAAAGTAATTGAGCATTAGGGTTGTAAAAGTATTTTTTAATAAATCAAGATAGAAGAAATAGTTTATAATATAAATGATGAGATATGAGACTACAGATATTCTCTGCACTGTACAGTTAGGCCACATCATACGTGAGTGCGTGCACAGTTTCCTTGAAAGGATTATAAGGCAGTAAAATATGTTCATTTGCTTTGTTAACCAAAAAGTATTCTTCAGTGGACTAGAATAAGGGCCCTGAAGTAGCTCTTACAGAAAAAGCATAAAACAACACAAAGGTGAGCTGTTGAACTTTTGGCCAGATACTTATTTCTATGTTCTAGGGCAGTCACAAAACCAAAGTATGACTATTCTGGCAGTTTGATTTCAAAGAGAAATTGGTATTTGAAATTATTAACTTTTAATTTCAGAAATTTTAAATAATAAGCTGACTTTGCAATTGCTGTGGGCAGGGAAATATCTTGATACGTATTAGGTTTTAATAGAAGTTATTACAACACTCAAGCCTTGCCCAGGAGCAGGCTGCCCAGGGATGTCACAGAGTCTCCACTTCTGGAGAAGGAAAAGACCTACCTGGATGTGTTTCTATGTCACCTGCTGTAGGTGACCCTGCTTTGGCAGAGAACTTGGACTAATGAATCTACAGAGGTTCCTTCTAACCCAAAGGATTCTGTGAATCTAATTTATATATAGTACCACATGATGACTGATTCGATTTACTTTTATTAGTGATATGTGCTCAGCTAACATCTACTATAATTTTGCATATTGCTGTCTTTGAACAGGTTAATGGGCAAGATTCTAGCTTATTTTTTTGTACTGTCTTCAGTTTTCACCTGCCTTACACTGAGATACATTAAGCCTCGGTGCTCTTAAGGCTTGCTCACCAACTGATATTTCTTTTTATCGAGCTATTTGAGTGTAGGTCATGTTCTGCATATATGGCAAATTAGTAAAGGAAAAATATCAACTGTTCAATTTTTCAGAAGTGGATAATAACTGTAACAGTGGGCAGTCTGGCATTTTATAAGTCAGTATCCCTTCTTTGGATTACTGTATATCTAAGACTGAATCCCGAATGGTTGACATTTTGGAGGTATGTAAGTACCTCCAGTTAAAGTTGTAAAGAGAGCAAAATTATCATTGTGTGCTACTTTCCTGCTTTCCACTTTGTCAATAAGCATTTACCATAATAAACATTTTTTTTATTAAATCCCTTAGTATGTAACATTTTGGTTTTAGTTTATAGAATCAGATTTGAGGCAGAAGTTGGAACATGCCAAAGAAATATCAGAGACAGCAAAAGAGACACTGAAAGATTTCAGTACTCAGAAGATGCAGTTGCAGAAGCTGATTAGTCAGATGACAGACTGGCTAACTCAAGTGGAAGAGACGCTCTTAAGCTGTGCACGTAACCTGGATCCTGAATCTCTAAATAAACTAAAGGTCAGTGCTGAAGAAAAATTATATACTTTTCCTTATGCATTGATCTTTGCGATTTTTTTTTCTGAGCTTTACACATATTTTTCCTTTGATAAAAAATGCATATCTCCTGCAGAGCTGCAAGAATATTGGCAAATAGTACAGTGATAGTTTTTAGGAAGTTGCACCAATGAACAAAAATTCTGATTTATTAACTTTATACAAACCTTTCAGAAAATATTAATGAATAATATGGTCTTTGTTGTGCAAGAACTGCTTTTGTTACCTTGAACTCCTTGGTCATTACTCCAGTATGTTTGCAAGTGCATTGACTCCCTTGCAGTAAAGTATGAATTCATGACTCATCACAGTAAAAGACGCTGGTCCAAGCTGAGTTTTAACACAAACTTCTACCTCAGGAGTCCTCCTCAGTCATCATAAATAGCGATTCTTTTTTCTACATCCAAGTGCTCTCTTGACTGCAGGCAGTTATGCACATTATTACATGACAAACCAACTGGATATATTTAACTGTGAGCGCAGTTAATATTGATATGATAGCCAATTCACTTTTAGTTTTCAGAAAATGTTTCTCTCAAGTTGTATGTAAAGTCCCTCTCATTCAGACGTCCTGCCAAATACCAGTGTCATATTGCATCCCACATGTACCTTCAGACTTCACTAAAAATACCTATTTCTATTCAATATGCCTTGAAATTTATTTATTTCTAATAGCGTAATAAATCATGAGAAAAAGCACTTTTCACATTTCTACGATAGCTCTTTAGTTTCAAAGATTCATCTCACTTGGAAAATTCAGGAAACACAATCCAGAGCCTCTTCCCTTCATTGTGCCTGGGCTGACTTATAGAGCACAGGAAGGAAGAACATACAGGAGGAGTGGGAATGCTTGAGAAAAAGGCACTTCTGTTTCTTTATAACTATCGTATTTATGTTGTAACTTTATTTTCAGGAAACACAAAAGGACCTTCAGCTTCAGCAAAGCAGCATTGACTCAACCCGTGAGACCCTCAACAGCCTCTGTCGCAAATACCCTTCGGTGGAGCTGGAAGCTCTTGGTGGCACTGTCACTTTGTTAATAAAGAAGTATGAAGCTGTGAATCTGCTCTGTTTCAGAACACAGGCCAGGATGCAAGAGTCCTTGGAAAAACATTTCCTCTGTGAGTCTTCAGGCTGGTTAATATGAGTTAGCCCACAGCCATGAGTCATTCTGGAGTCTGCCAGAGTTTCCAGTGATGTCACTTGCAATTACAACTTTATTTTTGTATAGAGCCTCTCAAAAAGTCCTGTTACCAAATGTTTATTGGATGTGCTATGAAACAAAGCGTTTTACATAAAGGGAATTCAAGTTTAACCATTTAATATGCATGAAAATGCACCTTTCCTCACTGTTAGTATTCACTTCTGTCACATAAATACACTTTGTATATTTGCAATGAAGAGAGGTATATAACCAAATGGAGGTGTTTATAATGTAAAAGTACCCATGTGAATTATTTCCTGGGCTCCCTGGATAGTCAGTGGGGAAAAGCAAACTTTTAATCTTATTTATTAAGATACTGATCTAGATTTTATTTTGCATGGAATTGGGATATATCATAAACTGAAATTGACTGTCAAGGGCAGCCTAGTAAGACTGTTCAAATTTGGGTGTTTATAGTGGAAACATCTAATTTCTTATGAAATTGGTCCTACTCTCAAGGTTATTGAAGACATTTAGACTTATTCTGTTACCTTTTGCACACTGTTCCTGAAGGATAAAAGAATTGTTTAAAACAGCTGTATAATATTGTGGATAATGCTGTATCTTAAAAAATATTCTCTTCTCTACACTTTTTTATTAAATAAGACTCTATGCAAGAATTCCAGGAATGGTTTTCTGGTGTGAAGGCTGTGGTGAAAGAATCATCTGACAGGTCTGGGGACAGCAAAGCCATAGAGGCAAAGCTACATGACTTGCAGGTATATTGAAAAAATTAAAAAAAAAAAAAACAAAAAAACAAAAAAACCAAACAGTAATTACCAATTTAGTACAGGTAACCAATTATATCTCTAAAATAATTTGTAGATATTAACACACTTGGGGTTTATTTTGTTTTTAAAAAGATAATACATAAATGGTTCAAGGCAGCAGTATGTACTGTAGAGGGAATGCAGTGAAAACTGTGGTCCCTGTTCTGAGAGATCAGAATTTAATTTCTGGAAGGTTTATGTGTAACTGTACTATTCTTGTTTCTGATTATTAATATTTTTTCCTTTTTGCTTTCTTTCTCTTCTTTTCTTTTTCCTATGTTTGTAACACTTTTACTTATTCAGCATTTCAGATCAATACTGATAAGTCAAAGCTTGTATGTTTATACTTTTGATGAGACAGAACATAAGCAGCAGACACCTGTTGTAAACAGCCCTAATTCCTGAAATGTGTGGTGTCTCCAAGATATTATTAGACTATTCAGAGAAAGCCATTGCTACCTTGGGATCAAATAAGAAAATTGAATGCTGTGAATTGTAGCACCACTTAATAAAATTTTATTTGAACTATCTGCATAGAATTTTTTCCATATCTAGACATGGCTCTCGTCTTCTTGGAGAAATCTGACCACTTCTCACAGAAATATTTCTTATCTTTAATTATCAAATCTTATGTGTTTAAACAATATTCTTTCAATGCACAGGGTGTACTGGATTCTGTTAGTGAAGGACAGAACAAATTAAATGCTGCCTGCAAGGAAGGAGAAAGTTTATATGATTGTTTACCCAAGCCAGTTGTAAGCCATATTCAGGAGCAAATAGCAAAGTCTAACCAGAACTTCCAGGAATTCCTCAATCAGTGTCTGAATGACAAGAAGGCCCTGGAAGCTTGTGCCTCACACCTAGGAAGGTGAGTAATACCAGCAGTCACAAATAGACTGCATGAAAGTGTCTGGCTGCCAAAGCACAAGGCAAAACAAGAAATTATTTCCAGTTGCTCTAGTCCTGTTTGCTTTTTTCCTTGGAAATATTTAAGAGAAATCAAAGTTCTCTGATAAAAACAAATCAACAGGTCTTGCTCCAAGCGTATTGATTTGGTTAAAGAATGAAAGGTCAGGATCCTATATGCAGATGTTCTGTGTAGCTTATGAAACTCCAAATCAGCAGTTGGGATTCCAGTAATTTAAGTGCCATTTTCTGGATGGAAAATGTGTGATGAGTGTTTATTTTTGTCCCAGGGTTTGAAGGTAGAATGCTTTTTACACAGCATGTGCTTGTTCTGTCCCATTTCAAATGGACATGTTTCCTAAGAAGCCAAGAAGAAAACACTCTTAAATTGCTGCTTAGGGCTGGAATTTTGAGAGTTAAAATATTTTCAGATCTAACCAGATTCAAAACTGTTGCTACTTGAAAGTGAAGTTAGTGTGGCAGTAATGGGTAAAACAGCAGGATGAGATTGTGTGCCTGCATGTAAAAAAAAGGTTTTCAAACTTAGGGCCGGAACTTGTTTTAGTGAGTTTTGAGCACCCAAGATTCCAGTTCTCTTCTGTAGGAGAAACTGAAAACTCAACACTTCAGGTGTTCTACACATAAATGTTGAAAAAAAGCCCGCTTTTGCCCATTGTTGGTTCTTAGACTAAATCATTATAAGAATTTGAAAAAAGCTTTCTTTTGGTCTGCTTTTATTGAATCTAGTAATAAATAAAAGCACTGTCACTTTAAATCTTGAAGGCTTCTGGTCTCCCTGTAGTTCCCATTATTTTGCTAAACATTTTTAGAGAGTTGCTGAATATTTTTAGACTAGTAGTCACTGCGGAATTGTTTTGTGCACAACTCTTATTCTCGAAGCACGAAATTGATACCCAGTCTTGTGGATATTAACTTCTTCCAACTTTACTCCATTTGAGAAGTATTTTTTAAGGGAGTATTTATCTGCTCCGTAGCTTTGAAGATCAGTACAAGAAGCTTGCCCTGTGGATGCATGACATGGAAGAAAGAATAAGCACAGAAGCATTAGGAGAGAACAAACAACAAATTTCTGAGAAGAAAAAGGAGGTGCAAAAAGTGGAAAAGTTCCTGGAAGAGCTGCTGAATTCAAGGTATACTGAAAATACATTCTCTAAAATGCTCTCACTTTTTTTCTCTACTAGGGCAGAAGTAAAATTAAACTTTGTTGGGATAAAGTGTGTTTTTTAAAGCTAGAGGAAAGTGTTGGAAAATAGTCTGTGAAAAGAGGCTGAATCCAGATACTTCCATTTCTAATGAATTTCAACCAACTCCAGTATTTGGTGTTGATAAATTTCTTATGATTAAAAGCTTATCATACTTTATTAATTAATGCAAACTGAAAATATAATTTTAAAAATAAATGTTAAAAATCTTGCTTTTAAAAGTGATACCGAAAATCACATTTATCATTATATCCATTTTAAAAATTTCCTTTTGTACTGTAACATTCAGATCCAACCAGATTAGCAGAATCCTCTGGCCCATGCAGCTTGCTTTATAAAAGAGCTGGAAAAGCATCCACATTACCTGTGAAATCTTTCTTAAATTCAGGCTTAGCCAATAGATGGTGAAGTAATTGCCAGTGTGAGTACACAGTGTTTTTTTCAAATTCTCTTTTTATTATTAGGTCGGTGAAGATAGAACAAAAATATTAGTCAGTTGTCCAATCTAACAGCATCTTAAAAGAAACACCCTGTCACTCCCTATTGTGTTGAGACTGATGCAAGACATTTTAGTCTGATGTAAATTCCCTGTACTCACCAGGTATCAGGTATCAGGAACGGTGATCAAGTAAATTGAGATTAACTGGGGCTGTATAAACTCAGTTTTAATCTATTTTACTGACCCTTGTACTGAACTCCAGAGTCATTGTCTAATCCTGGACAAATGACCTTTCCATCATGCCTTCCTACCTGTCCAAGCCTACGAACTTCTTCAAAGCTTTGGCAGGTACAAAAGGGTAACAGTTCATATAGAAACGGAAAGTTTGACTGCTGACAAGAAAATTAAGGTAGCTGTTAATTTAAATGTTTAACACAAAAAATTCAGTGTAATCATTCTGAGCACCAAAATTCTGCAAGAAATGGTACTGCACACAAGAAAAGATACTAACTGACGTACGCTGCTTGTATTCTTTCAGTCTCTTCTAACTAATTTTTTCAGTTAACTGTGAACTCTTATCACTGGTGGAGTAGGTAATTATGTCAGCAGCTTTCATAACTTCTGACAGTGGCTATAATACTATATGCTCTCTGAAACTTTTAGTCTCATTATTTTCTTTCAGGGAATCTTTTGATCAGCTGTCCGAAATGGCACAGACTTTAAATGAAGAAGGCCATGGTGCAGGGAGGGAAGTGCGTCTGGCTTCTCAACATCTCACCACTTATCAAAACATGGTCAAAAGTGTCAAGGAGAAGCTGAGGACATGTCAGCTTGCACTCCAAGAGCACCTCACTTTTGAGGAGGCATTGCAGAGTATGTGGGCATGGGTGAAAGAGGTTCAAGATAAACTGTCATCATCACAGAGCACTCTTGGAAGCAAAGCCACACTGGAAAGACGATTGACACAAATTCAGGTAAAGAAGGATACAGCTAGATATTACACGTCAAGTTTAATATTGGATGTGGGCCACATCAGTGGGAAAGGTATATTTTTATATTTTTTTTATTTCTGTGGTTATGAAGAAGAGGATCAGAATTTAAGGTGATCTTGACAAATTGGGATGGGAAGTAGAAAAAAAGCAGGATGAAGTTTAATGGAAACAGGTATCGGGTATTACATTTCATAATAATGAACTGTGAAAACGTGTATTCAGGTCCCAGAAAGCTTTCTAATAGAGGGGAAGCCTTGGAATAATTGACAGAGAGAGGCTGTGATGTGTCTATCACAGGAGGTGTTCAGGAAGAGGTTAGATAAGCATCTAATAGGAAGGTTGTTAGGAAATTTGCCATGGGCTTTCCTGAGGTACTGTCCATGAGGTGCTGTCTTACTGTGCAGTGCTTGACTTACTCAGTATCTGTTGCAATGTGAGCAGTATTTTAGGTTGACCAATGCAGTGAAAAACCTGTATAGCAGTGGGAAAAACTGCTGGATCGCTTGCACATAGCAAGGTACTGGCCCTTAGAAGAAAAGGTGCCTGGGAATTCGTACTGGGTATGACTGTTAACGATGAATGAGCTCACAGAAGATGGTGGTCTCTGTTGGAAGAGTAACAGCACTCTTTTCTCATCAGGTTACATTTGATATTTTGACCTGTTTTGCATCACAGGAGATCCTCTTACTCAAAGGTGACGGTGAGGTTAAGCTGAACATGGCCATTGGCAAAGGAGAACAAGCACTTAAAAGCAGCAATGAGGAAGGACAAAAAGTGATACAAACCGAGCTGCAGACGCTGAAGGATGTATGGAACGACATCATCAGTACCTCAATGAACTGGCAGAGGTAAGAATCCCTGGAAAACACAGGTCAGACCCTGGCATCTTTGCTTACAGAGAGTGGTACCTTACAGCATGTAGAAGTACATTCATTCATTACTGGTGTGTGAGGGGAAATGTGCACTGTCAGAGGGAACCAAAATTGCCTGGAAAAAACACACACTTGTATAAAAAAAAGATGAGCTGACCCTATCACATGAATCAAATTTCATATGAGATGGTACTTCACATTGATTTAAAAATTAATATAAATCATACAAATTTATACAGAGAAAAATCTAGAAAGCACTTTCTGAGTTTTTGAGCCTGTACTTGGGCAAGACCAAGAATGTGACACAATGTGCCTGATATTTATCTGCCTTTTCCATTCATACCCAGGGAAAGTTTCTCAATTCTGTTTTTCATTAAGTTTTTAATTAAAAAAAAAAAATTCTTTTATCAACTCCAAATAATCTTTCTTGCATGTTAAGCTGATTCTTAACCTGTGTGGAAACGGGAGGTTTTTCTTCTTGCCTGTGTGAGATAATTTTATATATCTGAAGGCTTCCATCTCCTCTGTTCTGGAAAGACTGTTGTTTCTCAGTTTCTCTGTGGAAATACTTTCTGGGCCTCTTTCACACCTGTTTCTTGTTCAATAGATTGAAAACTATAACTGAAAGTGGTGCCACTTTCTTAGTTGCCCCAAAATGGTAGTAGAATTGTATGTAGAAAATTATAATGGGCTGTCTTTATGATGTCACTGAAATTTCACCCGATTTTTATGATAAAATATTATATAGATTAGGTTAGATTATGGTATTTTGAGTGAAATCCTTACCACACCCTTATCTATCTTTAAGTCCAGTGAAATGAGAATAACATTCCTCGACACGAATCCTGGAGAAATATGGTGATCTAGTAGGAAGAGCAATATATAACAGAAGGGAATATTTCTTATAAATTGTAAATGAGACTATAGATAATGGATTTGTTCTTTCAAAACTTGTCAGAATACCTCTTAATTGACAGTAATTTCATAGGCTGCTGCATATTTTATTACTCTAATCATAAAGAACTCCAGTAATGTTCCATATTTTACTTTGCTGAACAGACACTGAAATGTGCTTTTCATTAGTCTGAGGCAGATAGATTGCTCATGCAACCTGTAATAGGGGAGCAGCTATGTTGGTTGTACAAGGTGGCAAAAAACCCACAGGAATTCTAAAATAACTTGGATGCAAGTTGATACAGAAAACAAAAGCAAGATGGAGAAAAAAGTATATTCTAAACCTATTGTGCATGGCTGCAGACAATATAACAATTAAGGAATAAGCAGCCTTTTTTCTTTTTTCCAAACTGTTCAAAAGTTCTCAAGTTCTCATCTGCACTTTGTTTCTTTTAATGTAAGCTGCCTAGATTCTGTCATTAGCCAGTGGAATGACTATCTGGAAAGGAAAAACCAACTGGAACAGTGGTTAGAGAATTTGGATCGCAAAGTGGAGCAGCCTTTAGAACCACAGATTGGTCTGAAGGAGAAGTTTGCTCAGCTGGACCATTTCCAGGCTATTGTTTCTGAGACAGAGGATCACTCGGGTGATTTACAGCAACTCATTGAAAAAGCTGTGGAACTGTATGAAAAAACAGGGGATGATTCCTTTGGAGATGCAGCTCAAGAAGAACTAAAAACACAGTTTAATGACATCACAACTGTAGCCAAGGTAAGATAAAGATCTCCATTCCAGGTAAGTAGAATGTTTAGACATTTGTATATAGCTAAAAAATTTTGATTTTTGTATTTTTTAGTAACTAAAGGATTTACTGTGAATAATCTTGTTTCTGGTATAGTTGAGTCCAATAAAAAAATTGAATATAGTTTACTAAAATTTAATGGAATGCAAAGATGGTATTGGGAATTGAAATTGATTTGATTTTTGGAAAGTGAAGGCCATATATTTTGTTCCTAGTTTCTTGTATACAGCAGTATTCCTGATATTCTGGCACATTTATTTTCATCTAATTCTTTTTTGTTCATTCCTAGCATTTTTTTATTTTTTTCTTTGCCTAGAAAAGGAAGAATAAAATGCCTCCCGAGCAGGAAACATACTGTCAGAAAGAGAAATCCTATTGTCAGAAAGAGAAAGCCTATTGTCAAAAAGTTGTATGCCCAAATTTCATGGTGTTTCAAGCCTCTAAGCACTGCACATGCTGTACAGGCATTCTGTCTGGTTTCTAAGGAAATATATGTATGCTCACTGAGATCTTCTGCCAGCCAGAACATGAGAGTGAAACACCTTGCCTCTCCTTATCCGGGTGCTATATTTTGATGTGAGCAATGTACACAGGGATGGATGGTTTCCTTTCCTGGAAGTCTTTTGCTTCCCTAAGAGGCTGTTTTAGTTAGAGTCAGGTGCATGTGGACAGCATACCCTGTTGCTGCATAAAATGCATTAAGGTATATAAACGTTGAGGATTTGCTTTAGGTCATCTTTGTTTAGCTAAGATGACCTAAAGTAAATGGTCAGTCAGACCAACCATCCATTGTCAAGCTGGTCTGACACATTTTGAGAGATTATGATGGCTATTTTCAGAGGGGACAGCAGGGCTTATTAATCTAACTTATTTTTTAATAGCATTTGTTGAATGTTGAGTTACTCAAACTTTAAAATACCCGAGTTTAATTTGTAGGTGTTTTAGTTTGAAACTAGCGTCAAGACACTTCAATCTAGATTAGAGTATCCACACAGGGGTAAAAATCTATTTGATTAGCTCATTTCACTTTTGGTTAGTTTTGATAAACATTCATTAGTGTTATCTCAAAAGAATATAACAAGAAATCTACTCAGCCAGACCAAAGGCAAATCTCAACCACTGTACTCTTTCACTGTGTCACAGCAAGATAAACTGACCTCAGCCAAAGCTTACATTAAAAAGCTAAGATGGAGCCAGGAAGCAGCTGCATGTCTGTGTCAGGGAAGGCATCCTCCAGCACTGCAGGACAGGTGCCTGGGGAGCGCCACCACTTCTGATGTGATGGTCAAAATGGGACTCGGCACCATAAGTTCCTTTTGCACTTTTGGACAGCCGAAGTTTTTGTTTGTGGTTTTCCTATGGGACATCTCTGTGACTCTGCGTAGCATTTGTAGAGACTTGGTGCTTCTGAGTACGAGCCGTGTTTCTGGCAGCAATGCTGCTCCATGGGAGTGCTCGTGGGTGACTGCAAGACCCTTTCCAGGCTGTATTGGGAAAAGCATGCCAGAGTGACACAGCTGCAGCATTGATATCTACTAAACTATACATTGGACTGTGTTAGAGTATAGTTTTGCACGCATTTTCAGAAGGCTTCTGCTCCAGCAGAAAAAGCTTGTCCAGACCAACCTGAACCAAACCTTTTGCAGTGCAGCAGTGTTCCAATGCCACGAGCTATACTCTACTCACTATTCAAATGCATGCTAGAGAGTCAAACCAGCACTGCATGCTTAAAGGCAGCATAGTATTTAAGCACTTTAATGGGGTTTGTTTGTTTGTTTTTTTTAATCCGAATGATAGGAGAAAATGAGGAAAGTGGAAGATATTGTGAAAGATCATTTGCTTTATCTGGATGCTGTGCATGAATTCACAGACTGGCTTCATTCTGCAAAGGAAGAGCTTCACCGCTGGTCAGATGCATCTGGAGATACACCAACTATACAGAAAAAGCTGGCCAAAATCAATGTAAGTGAGCTTTCATGATTTCTTCTGCAATTCAGACCCTACGCTTTAAAAAAAACCCAGTGAAACAGTTGTGGGGTCTTGCTCTTTTTTCTTTGAAATGGTGATTACATTTCACTGAGCTGAAAGCAAGCTTTCTAAGCTGTGCTTTGTTGTTGACTCTCTTCTCATATTAACAGATGGAGTAAAAGTATAATCAGACCTAAGTTAACCACAGCACACATGGAAACAATTTGCAAGAGCGGAAGCCCAGTGGCATCACAGAAAAATGTGGCTTAGCTGATTAATGAATACTTCTCTTTCCTCATCCCCAAACGTGTTTTCTCCCTGAGCAGAATTGTCTAAATCAGAGACAACCTTTCCTGCTTTGTGTGAAATGGAGATGCGTAAAGCAGCACAAGGATTACTCTCCTCAAACATGGTAGAAATGTATGAGTTGCCTCCCTGTGTGTACTCTCCTTAGCCTGGCAGCTATTCTTAGGCATCTGAGTGCTTAAGAAATTTGCGTATTCCTGAATGCAACATTAAAGCAGGCTACATGTTTTGCCCGAGCCTGGTGTTTATATTCAGATACTCATGCCAGCAACATTTTTCTCTGCTGCTAAACATGACAGTGGGACAGTGAACTTGAATGCTAGATAAAGATTCAGGATCCCCAAGATCAAATTACAGGTTTTTTTGTACACTCTTGGGTAATTTTCAGTCTCCTTTGTGCTCAAACTCCTGACCTGTAAAACGGGAAAGGGGGGAGATAGCAGCATCTAGTTCATAAGATGAACAAGAGAAGAAATAACGTGATTGTAGCATGCAGTGTTTGGGATGGTATTTGTACATTCTGCAGTCTCTTAAGCCGAAAGCTCCCAAGATTCCCGTGTATGAGATGATTGAAATAGGACCCCGTAGAAAGAATTTAGCCCTGAAAACAAAACCAAAACCATATACTCAGAAAAAACATGTTCAACCAATTCTGGCATATCACAGGTCACAGGCAGGCTGTAAACTGGAGTTGTGTTTTTGAGACTGCTTCGAGCAGCTACATACCAGCATTTCTTATGAAAACGATCACAGCAAAGTCGTTATGTTCCTCATCTCAAACTAAATGGTATTTTCCGTCTCTAAAACACGTTTATTCTTTCTTTCTTTCTCTCCAAACATTAGGAGAGTTTCAGAACCACTGTTTAATCCCCGCAAGGCCCGCACGTTGTTGACTGGGTTTCACTCTCCCCGGTTCCCAAACCGCCGCCGTCAGAGAACCGCGGCTCGGGGCAGTGCGGGGCGCTGGGGACGGGACGGGACGGGACGGGACGGGACGCGCCCCCCGGGCGGGCCCCGCCGTCCGCGGCGGTGGCGATGTGGCGGCCCCCGGGTTACCATGGCAATGTCTCCCCGCAGGAGC
Source organism: Oreocharis arfaki (assembly GCA_013398015.1). NCBI lineage: Eukaryota > Metazoa > Chordata > Aves > Passeriformes > Paramythiidae > Oreocharis > Oreocharis arfaki. Next base: position 408,843 of record VZRR01010028.1, on the reverse strand, counting down.
TGGTGGAGTCCCGGCCGAGCGGCGCGGGCCGGCTGAGCCGAGTGGAGGCGCTGGCCCCGGCCGCGAAGCGCGGCACGACGGCGGGCGGGTGCCAGCTGCTGGCGGCCGAGATGCAGGCGCTGCAGGCGGACTGGCGGCAGTGGGAGGAGAGCGCCCGCCGCAGCCAGGGCGGCCTGCGGGACCTGCTCAGCCAGATGGCCCTATCGGAGCGGGAGTTCGCGGCGCAGGCCGGGCGGCTGGAGGAGGCTGTGCAGCGGCTCGGAGGGCAGCTGGCCGCCTGGGCGCAGGGGCTGGCCCCCGCCGACAGCCGCAGCACCGACGCCGAGGTGGTGGAGAGCTGGCGCAAGGAGAAAGTAAGGGCATGTCTCTTTTCCTAGCAGCTTTTCTGCTGTAGATGTGTGGTCACCGCGGGCAGGAAACTTCCGCCGAGCGGGTCTATCGAGTACGTCATAAAACCAATACTTGCGGAAGATATTTTTGTGAAACCCCGACTTTCCAAACTCTTTGTGTTACTGTGAACACAGCGAGCGGTGTTGGCAGAAGACGCCCCTCTCCTTGGCCTCTGCTGTACCAGGCTTAGCAAAGGCTGCCTGGATTTTAGCTGTTAAACCCAGGGCTTGCCCCTGGGAGGAAGCCAAGAAGCTGGCACACTGGCTCTAGGCTGCGCTTCCAAGTTGCTCAGTGGTTCGAGCCAGAGTACCACTTGATGGAGGAAATGTGAAGCATTTCCTAAAAGCCAAGTAAGAAACTGGAGCCATTTCTGATTTACAATTTATCAGCAATGTATTTGGCTTATACTTTCTTGTTCTTGAAACGTTGAGATCTTGTCCAATATTTAAAGAAGTTAATCTGGAAACTGGTATATTTGCTAGTTGCTTTGCTTTGGAATGCAGTGGAATTTAGAGAAATAGAGGTTGTTTCTGTTCCTGATTGTCTCCTAGCAAACAATTCCCCATGTATATATCATACCCGCCCCATGTAAATATATACACATATTTGCAACAATCAAGATACATGTTTGTAAGTGTGTCAACCACAATGAATCACAGATGTTGATGAAAGATACAGAGTGTTTCTCTTTCAGTGTAGCATTGTAACAAAGCAGTTTCAGTAGAGGGAGAGAGGTGTGTGTATTGCCTGCTTCCTGACCCCTTGACTGAAGCCATGTTCAAAAACACCCCAGAACACCTTTTCTTTGAACTGAGATTTTTAATCCCCTACTGCAGGGCCTGTGCCAGGTTATTTCTGTGGTTTCCTCTTTCACAGAATTCGTTGCATGGATTTATGAAACTTGCTTGCTTTAGTGCCTTTATGTGTCTATAGAAGTAACAAAGATGACATTAAGATAAAGCAAATAATTATACAAATATGCGAAGTGTTCCATGTATATATGTTTTTTAAAAGGAAATGGACAAGGGATTGTTATTAACACACCACACATTTTTTATTTCTTAAATGGAGAAGTATTAAATTCAAAGGATATTGCTTTTATTAGTAGTATATATAATATGTATGTTCTATAGCTTTATGTAACAACACTTTATTTAGATTAGACAGTTGTAAACTTTGGCTAATGAGGAAGATGCAGAGGCATCTCATGACGTAACTATGCACAGCCCTACTATGTAATTTTATTTATAGTTAGAGGAAATGTGACAGTAATCGTTCCGTTTTTGGACCCCAGGGAAAGGCCCGATTGTGAATGTAAAATAGCACTGCAGTTTCCATTTCTATTGTCTCACAGTGATTCTGTTGCCATGTTAGCCAAGGCTGCAAATAAAAAATGCATTTCCTAATTTGCAGAATTAGCAAGATCTTTCTGTTACTCTGTTACACTCAAGCTCTGTTCCCTTAGGTATGTGCAACATTAGAGCAGCAGATTTTGTGCTTGAAATTCAGAAAATTATTCTTGTAATTGTCAGATTCAATATTAAATCCAAGTGGCTGCAACTGTATGGAAAAATGCCGTAGTTAAATTTAATCAGTTTTGTAAGTTATTGTTCCTGTTTGTTAGTAGGCTATGCCTAAGGCTGTATGTAAACAGAATAACCTCTTAGTAGTTATTGAGGTAGGTTATTTGAACCTGAAAAATTGTGTTGAAACAGGCAGTTCTAACCTTGTGTTAGTCTTAAGACATGCTTTCTTGACACAGAAAAAGTTAACATTTCATTATGGTGATTGCTGCCCTTGGCAATTTGTGGCATCCTGTGTTTAGGTAAGGTCCATTGTGGTGTTATTTCTAATGCTTTCCCAAAAAATGGTTTCAGTAGTTTAACATAAAGTAGCATAAGCAAAAAGTAGTTAAAGGTTTTTTCCTAAGCATTATTACTCTTACATAATTACTTAGTTCAAATGCTACTTCGTATAGCATTGAAACAAGTGACTATTTCAGGTGTCTGTTAATCATGATTGAAGGGATTTCTGGTGTATGAGTGGCTCAAAGAAGATAGTTCGTAATATGATAATGAATAGTGTAAATCACGTGAGTCCTGAAAATCTGCTGCAGCAAGATATCATTTGTACTTTTCCTGAACATTCAGTTTTGTGCTGAACTGTTTACTATGTATATTTTCAATCATCTTTTTTTCTTCGGAATGTGTATGTATACATATTTATATGCATCTTCAGAAATGTGATTTGGGAACATCCTTATCTGCCACTTCCAGGTCCGTGTTCAAATCTGTCTTCACCTTCATATGATCTGTTTCTTAGGTTTATATTGTAAGTTTCTTCCAGACTGGCACTTTAGCCAAACTATTCTATACATGCCAAGTGCTCTGGTCTGCCTGCACTGCAGAACCTCTGCTGTTAGTCTGAGAGGAATGTCTGAAGAATTTAGTTCCTAGTGAGGCGAGGAGCCAAGTCTGTCTGCACTGCTCATTATGCTGGAAGAGCTGGCAGGATTCTGAAGTGGAGATGCTGTGGACATCATCAAGCACTGTTTTTGTTGGAGTGCTTATCACACCTCTCCCTGTGACGCAAACCAAGCTAACAAAATCTCTGGTTTTGTTGTTGGCTTAGTTGTCTCCAAAGCAAGAACCTTTCCAGTGCATCAATGACAGGCAGTAACCCAGTTACTCTCACAGGATTGTGAGCAGCTGTGCTTTTACGTTATGAAGTCATCTGTGAAAAGATTTGAAGCTGATAAAAAGCTTTATGCATAAATTAACTTTCTTGATACGCTCGAAACAATTTTAATTGAACACGTTAAACTCAAGTCAATGGGATAATAATATTTATATAAGCATATCATTTGCTATTTTCTAATTATATGTTATTTTATATGTTTACAGCTAATTGACAATATCGTCACTCATTTATTAAAATGAAATTTGTATCTCAAAATGGGCTTCAGGAACATTCTGAGCTAAAGTTGAAGCATCCAAAAATTTGGTCTCTAGAAGCTCGTAACTTCAAATAAGGTTCTGTAGACTTGACTGCTGAAATACTCTTGAAAGTAAACAGATCATAAATGAATGAATTTAAATTCTGATAAACTTTGATTCAAAAGTTATGTTTTTTTTATATTTACTCATCAATATTTTTCATTTATTTTGTTTTAACAGGAAACACTGGATGCTCTAGTAAAATCAGAACAAATGACAGATGAGATCAAAACTCAGTTGAATGATCTTTGTAGATTTTCCAGGGACTTAAGTACTCATTCTTCCAAAGTTTCAGGGTTGATTAAGGAGTATAACAGGTACATGTTCATCTTGTTTATAGTTAATCTCATGTGTGGTTTGGGGCGAGGGGGGGTGTGAGCTGTCTTTTAGGGAACCATTAATTAGAATTTTAGTACTAGAGACAGATGTACACAGTAGTTAGAATCATTATTTTGATTTTGGTGTCAACGGAAGTTATACAAAGTAGTAATTTGATTTTTTGGGTTTTTTTTCTTAAACTCAGGCTATGCCACTAAACTCAGCTGAAACTAAGTGTACATCTATACCTGACCTGTTACACGAGCCCTTGTAAAAAAGTGAGGTAGCAGTCTGTCTTTTTTGCCTGAATGAGAACAAGCTATACCGCTTAGTTGAGATATTTCTCTTGATTTTGTCCTTCAGATTCTTCTTCTTTGATTAGTTGCCTTCTTGAAAGAGGAACTAGCTAGGGAAGGTAGCATTTGCTTGTTTTCTTGCCTTCTCTCAAGTCACTCTCTGATTTACTTTGGAGTGTAACACCGGCATTTCAGACACAGGGTTCTGTTGTTTCTTGCAGGGAATTAGAGCTTCTGGCTCCTGTAGCTGCAGAAGGAGTTGATGACTCAGATTGATCCTTTATAGCCTTGTGGACTTAACGGAGCCACAGAAGTTAGAATTTTATTCACTGTGGTCCTGCGCCCTCTCCCTAGAGTGAGAAAGAGGCTTGCAGAATACATTCATGCTTAGGTGCACTGAGTCACTCTCTGGAAACACTTGTACCTGTCATATACCTGTGACAGCTATGTCCCAATTTACATGCTTCAATTTGAGAACTGAAAGCTTCTAATGGATTTCCTGGTGCCTCAGTTAAGTGCATAAATTTGGTAGGAGGAATCCAGGTTAACCTACCCTTACCATTGTGTTTCAGAGAACAAAATAATAGCGTTGTCACCTAACAGAGTCCTGCCTTTCCTCCCTCCCTCCCTCGCTTTCTTCTTCTTCCCTGATGTGCTAAACCCAGCCTCTGCCTGCAAGCTTCAAAAGGATGTCAGAGCAAAGAGCAGATCTTGCAGCAAAGATTTCGGACGGCTTTCAGGGATTTTCAGCAGTGGCTGGTCAGTGCAAGAGTCACCACTGCCAAATGCTTTGACGTGCCTCAAAACATCAGTGAAGCTTCAGCAAGTCTGCAGAAAATACAGGTAAGTTATAGCAGTAAAATACTAATGTAAGGGAGACCAAATCAGTATCACATACAGCTCAGATTTATTTCTTTGATTAGTAATTGGTCTTTGTTAATGCTGTTATTGTTAACACTAAAGCTGACTCCTTACAAAGAAATAAAAACTTTTTAAAATTCTATTTTGTTTAATTTAATTGTTGGGCCACAGTTTGTAAGTAGTTGTGTCTCATAGTAGTTTTCCTTGTCTGTTTCTTTCTTACAATGAGAAAAAGATATGTATTTTAGGTGGGACAGTACTGTAAAATCAGAATGACATCAGAAATGAGTCTTAGTACTTGAAATTACTTTACAGTTATGTGAATATTTGTCATCATGTAGGAAAGTGGAGCCCTTATGGTGCAAGACCAGAGTTAAATTGTATGCAGCGTGAGCAGGCATTTAAAGAGAATATGTTTCACATAAAACTAAAATAAGCCCAAACAGCTCTGTGAAAAGGAATACCAATTGAAAGTATATTTTAATAAATCAATAGGAAGAAATACTTTTATTAGTATAATATAACTATTCTTTTAACTGAAAATAACAAAATGAGAATTATTTAATGAGGCTGTTATACCTTTAGTTAGATGGTATAACAGAAGAAATTCATATCTGTTGCTCAGAAAACACCAAAAGCCAAATCACTTCCTCCTCTTTTTGGTAAATTCGCTTTCCCTTGCTTAAGTGGTTTACTTAAAAGCCGAAACAATGCTGTCTAGGTATATGAAATATTTGACTGCACCATGATGAGAATATCTTTAGAAAGGGGAAAAGTCCTGGTAATTTTTTACATTAAATATAAATGTTTTAGCAAGGCTGGGGTTTTTTTTCAACACTGGATTTTTTTTTTTTAAGTCACTGCAGCCCTCTCATAATGTAAGGCCATACCTTGTTCTTCTTCTTTGTGAAAGCTGCCTTAGGTGAAATAAAGTTTTTTTGGACTGCTTTAGGACTTCTAGAGATGTCTAAGTAACCTCTATAAACTTAAAATTTTATTTTTCTTGCAAGTTAATGCTCTGTCTGTTAGCACATTTGACATCATTAAGTCACCAATATCTTTCATTTTAATATACCTAGAACTTATAGTCTAAATATCTTAAAGTTACCAGACCCTTTGCATTCTCTACTAGGACCTCTAGTGTAACACGGAATCAGAACCTGACCTAATAATTTTGGTATCAAGCCTGCTACTCCTGAACGTGGGTGCGACCTAATGATTGTGTGTATTACATAATCATGATAGTAACAGTTTAAAATACTGCTATATAAGACTGTTAAATTACTTAAAGTTATGTTGCTCACGAAGTTTTTTAATAATTATAAGTTACAAAGAGATTATCCAAATAAATTGGAATTTAAAAATCTGTCTGTTTCCTTATATTTCTGCATAGTTCTTGTACATGCATTTTTCCACACACTTCTTGCACACCAACATTGTGCAAAATTTCTGTGAAGAAAAATAATTTTAAACGGGAAAGGTAAATTAAGGATACAGAGGCATAAATCACACAGATTGGACATTGGTCAGGTTCTGAGCATCAGCCCACACCCCCACGTACTCATGCCAAGTCCAGCTTAGCTGGAGCTTGCCCATGGGCAGGGCTTCAGTCCAGTGTGTGCCTCTGGGGGGGGCCCTGTGTTATGTCTGTCAGGATAATGGTTCCCTGAAATGAAACTTTTATCACTTTCTGTACTAGGGATTTTTAAGGGAGTATAATAGCTAACTAAATCACCAGTAATGGTCTCACGAAATACAGAACATACAGGTAATCCTAGAATTTTATTCATACATTATTCGGACACTTTGCATTTCTGGAAATCCCATCTGTAAATCCCATCAATACAAACAATATTGAAATGAATGTACTGAAAGATACATGCATGTTAACAAGCAGAAACTGTAAACTCTTATCACTGATAAATTTTCTAGCAGCTTGGCTTTGCTGGGACCCAAAGTTCACCAATTAGCTTTTTTTATTACTGTTTTTAGGAATTCTTATCAGAAAGTGAGAATGGGCAACAAAAGCTGAACCTGGTAGCATCCAAAGGGGAACTGCTGTGCTCTGTTTTACCAAAGGAAAAGGCTAAAGTTATCCAGGACAAATCTGCTGCTGCTAAAGAGGATTGGAAAAATTTTATCACCACACTCCACCAGAAGAAATCTGCATTGGAGGTATTGGACCAGTCACAGTGAGGAAAGACTGGATCTAAATTTCCTCTTTGCTTCTGTTTCAAACAGCACAGTTTAGATTTCATATAAAGCTGTGAGTGTTTATTATGTGACAGAACTAATAAATAGCTGTTTTCAAGAAGTCTTATTTTTCTGCTTGCATTTTACTTTTGTTTACTTCTGCTATCTTTATGACCTGATTTCATGTTGAGTGGGGTGCTTCATGCAGAAAGGTGTTGTTCAGAATCAAAGACAGCAGTTGCTGAAGTTCATTAGTCTCACCAAATGTACTAGGTTGCTAAAACACATTTTCTTTTTAAGAAACTGTTTTAGTACAGGTTTCTGACACTGCTGCTGATTGAATAGTCCCAGTACAATGTGTAAATGTTGTCTCTCTTGTTGCAAATAGGTGAAATGTACTTATTTATTTGAGCAACTTTTTAAGTAAATGCCAATGCCTTTCTCTGTTCAGAACTCACAATACAACCAGTAGGTGGTGAATATCTTAAAATCATGAACTTTTTAAGGTCATAGGTTTTAAGGTCAAAAGGTCTCATCTGGAATTCCCTACATAGCATAGGAGAATTGAAGTTCCTACGCATTCTTGTTTCAAACCAGTGATGCCTAAACAGCTGAGAACAAGTGTAACTATACTCAATGCATTATGTAGGAAAGCATTTCAAATAAAATTCTCAGGTAGCAAGGACTTACTTTTCTTCATCTCAAGGCTGACAAGAAGAGAGGATGTTCTCAGAGGTTAGTCTTTTTTGAATCAAACGTTTTTCAGTCTCATAGGCTTAGTTCTTCGTTCTGATGTTTAAGTGATAAGGGTGTAGCTTAAAAGAAAACTAAATAGGTCTGGGGGAAAAATACATTAAAATAACTAGGGCACAGGAGCTATGCTGTTCAAGTTTACATTCCATTTGATTTATTTCAGATGCTCTTTTATTAAATAATGCAGAATAAGCCTACGAGAAAAGTATGTAGGCATTGAAGGAATGCCTACGTATGCCTTTAATGCACACATTCTTATGACCAAGATTTTATACTAAAAAAGAATATAACCAGAAGTGTTCCCCAGGACTGGGCTGAATTTAGACATCACCTAGAAATAGTGGCAGCCCATTTAAGGAGGGGTCAGTGTGAATGACTGAAGTCAAATGTCAGATAACTCATATCCCAAATTAGCCTTTATTGAGACTGCCTCATTTATGCAAATTAGGATTAGATTGAGGCAAATCTCGTAAAATCTGTAAAGCTTTCCATTCAAAAGAAATTTGCTTCAGCCTGCCCTCAGCTGTGTGGTACATTGTTGCTTCTATTTTGCTTTTTAAGAGCGTGCCGTATCAAACTTTTATTTCTCTGTCTTTGGGATAGGAACAGGCAGAGCTGATGTAATTTATTTGAAGAGTTGTGAATAATTTGCCTATAATTATATATCCTTTTTGTGTGCCTGATCTGTATCTTGTGAATTAGTTGTGCCCAGTGCACTGGGACTGTTCATGGAAATTTGCTTGTCTTCCCAGAACTTACAGATCCAGATGAAGGACTTCGAAGCAACTGCTGAGCCTCTGCAGGAGTGGCTGACCACAACTGAGAAGGTAGTACAAGGAAGTAGCAGTCGGCTCCATGATCTTCCTTCCAAGAGAAGAGAACAGCAAAAGCTGCAGGTGACTTACAAGTGTTCTTAACACAGCCGGGCTTTCCTGTCCCATCCTCCTGGCCTCATTGATTACATACAAAAGCTTGATCATTCTAGCATCCTGATAAATAAGATGGGAACTGTTTTTAAGGTTTACTGTTGATGATCCTGTTCCATCAATTTTTGCATCTCCACATTTCTTACGACATGCTGCTCCATTGCTGTAACCGCATGGTGTGCCTTTCTCAGCAAGCTTGCCATATGTCACTGCTATTTTTCATGGCACCTTCATGCTTCTCTATTTCCTGCTTTCTTGCACCCCCTCTTATTGTTACTGTGCTTGTGCTTTACAGTCTGTCCTTGAGGAAATAAGTTGCCACGAGCATCAGCTCAACAGGCTAAAAGAGAAAGCTCAGCAGCTGTGGGAAGAACAAGCTGTCAGCAAAAGCTTTATGCGCAGAGTGTCTCAGTTGTCTTCTCAATATCTTACTCTAAGCAATCTGACAAAGGTAATGCACCCAATGTATGTGCTCTTAAGCAGCTCCTTTGATGTATGTGGGGAAAAATAAAGACTGAAATGTGAAACACTGCAGTTGTCTTGCTTGCCTGCTCTGCGATATGTCTGAGCTATTCTGTCTTTCACATTGACTTTCAGGAGTGGAGAGTAAGAACTGTCAACAAAGTGTGACTGTGATTTTTTTTATTCTTTAAAAGTATACTGATTAAGAAGTAAACCCCATCTGATTACACAATAATCAGACTTGATTTTGATTCTTTCAAGCACTGAAGACATTTTAGTTTTGTTATAAGTGGCATGTGAAAGAGGAATTTTTCAAAAATTAGCAGAGGTGGGGTTTTTTTTAGAAAATACAGGATGCAGACAAGTTGCTATTTGGTTTCATCCTATAATGCTGATTACCTCTTAAGCTGCTTTTGAATGTTCAAGGGGAGGCATAGGCCAAATTTTAAACCATCAGACCAAGAACTGAGAGTTTAACCTAACTTTTTTGAGTGGTGCTTCACACACTTCACCACTCAATAGTTCTACCATCTCTCTTGTGCAGACAGATAAGAAAACCTCCATATTAAGACTGTTATTTTTCTCAAAGTTCATGTCATGAAGAAGGCTTGATATAGGCTTACAGTTGCTACAGTAACTAGAATGAATAAGGATATAGGAAATATGTTTTGGAATAACAATTCAATTCAGAAAGTATTTGTGTTCAAGGGATTGCTACTTTGTTGATTTCTACTTTTTCTGTGGAAGTAACAATTATAAAGCATGTCTGTGACTTACTGAAAATGGCTATATGTGTGGCCATAATAAATTTTCAAGTCTGCAAAATGACAAGGTGAAAGACGCATGAGTTACTAACAAAAACTTATGTGAGCAGAACTTGTAGATGTCAGGATGAGCAGGAGTCATCTAAGGTGCAGGATACATATGATCCAGCCTATTAGAGAAACACTGAAACTTTTTGGATAGCCATGGATCTTGAGAAAGATCCCTCTCAGTAACTTCCACAGCCTGTTACACTGACTTGACTTTAGTTCTCTGTCACAGTGGGAAACACACTCTGCCCTTTATTCTTGTTCACCTCGAGCCTTTTAGCAATGTAACTTCAGCATTTGATTTTGATTTGTATGAGTGTCAGTGATTTTTCAGAAGAATGGTTATACCAGTGAGAGTCATTGAGGAAAGCAGGTATTTTCCAAATATCATCAAAGTAATATTGCTGCAGTGTTGTAGCTTCTCAGTCTTAAATCTGCTTTTGTACTGGCTGATTTCACAAGTTAGCTTCCATTGCAACACTGCCCTGGAGCTTAGATGTGATTTACCAGATGTTTAAGAAAAAGTGAAACCATAAAACTGCAGCTTTACATTTAGAAAATAAAAAACTACAATTCTGAAGTTTTCATTCCTATTTTATGTTTGGACAATTCATTTGTGTGTGTATGCAAAATTCATTCTGTGCTCAAGTGTACTTGTAATTATCAGTATGAAGCAAACTTGTGAGTATAGTTGATGAGACTGGTTCTAAAGTCCATGAGTTTGTATGGGGAATAGGCAATCCTTTAAAAAGCTGTTGGTGCTAATCGCTGTGTGAATTGCAGGAGAAAGTTTCCAGAATGGATAGGATTGTAGCAGAGCACCAGCAGTTCTCACAGAGTGTCAAGGACCTCCAGGACTGGGTTGCTGATGCAGTTCACATGCTGGATTCCTACTGTCATCCCACAGCAGACAAGAGTGTTCTGGACAGCCGGATGTTAAAACTAGAGGTATGGAAACAAGAGTCCAAAACCTGCTCTTTTTAGATGTATATGAAGAATACAAATATAGGCTACTTAGTTGTTGCATATTAGGCTAATAACTGTTGTTCAGATGCTGATTTTCACTTTACTCAAAAATAAGTCTTCTTGTAGCAGAAAGAGCTCGTTATTAGAACTTTTCTCTAAGAAGTAAATGAGGACATTAATGACATGGAGAACTGCATATATGAAAATTCTTGAAGTACTCAAAAGATGTTGTGTGGCTGCTGAAAATTAAATGAAAGAAGTAGGGTAGTCACTTCTGTTAGTCTAGTATATTTCAATATACATTTCTGAATCTTACAGGTGATACAGTTGATTCAACAAATCTTTTCCTATAAGTGTTTGGTTTTAAAACAGTGACTACAGTTAAGAAAACAGCATCTATTAATAACAGAGCACAATAATTTTAAAGAGCTCCATTTAGAAAACAATACTTTTCATTTTATGGATGTCTCAAATTTTGAGCCAAAAATCCTGAAAATTATAAGGATACATCAAAAAGCAGAAGATTATAGCATAATACTAAAATTATGTTTTGGCTTTTGTTCATTGAGTCTCTTGTGTTCATGGTTTCAGGCTTTTCATGACTACATAGTGTTAGAAACTGTGAGTTTGCAACTGCACAGCTCCAGGAGCTGAAGTCCCTGGGCTGGCATTGATGAAAAATTTTATTTGTTGATACCTTCATATTTCAAATGTACCCTAGAGTGGTAGAAGATGTATTTCAGCCCTGTAGTAGAGCTTTGTCGTTACATCTCGTTGTCTCTATGAATGAATCCTCCTGTTTTCCTTCTAAGTGACATTTCCTGTGGAATATCAGCCTTTCCACTGAAAAGAACTTTCTCTGATACACTCTAAGTACGTGCACAGATTCCATGAAAACTTCCCTGTTAACTTAGGGGTTTTTCAAGGGTGTGAAACTACCCATTGAAAGTCACTTTTGTTTGTGAAGCCCAGCTATGAACCCCACTGTCCATCTTCCTATTGGCAGCAAGCTGCTAAATATGATCAGGTCATGTTCCATTAAAGCCAGTTAGAATATTCATGCCCAGTTAATGATAAAATATATCCACTTCCTTCTTAGGGCCTGCTAGCAGTGAAACAAGAAAAAGAAGTCCAAATGAAAATTGTTCTGACAAGGGGAGAATCTGTTCTGCAAAATACTTCTCTGGAGGGAGTACCAGTGATTGAAGGCCAATTGCAAAATCTGAAGGACAGCTGGGCTTCTCTTCTGTCTGCTTGTATCCAGTGCAAGAGGTAAAAAGGGCATGAGGTACAGGATGATGCTTAGTAGCAAAGCACTGTCAAAACTTTTGAAAAGTAACTTTATTACTACAAAAGTTGAATTCATGTAAAATGATTGCATAGGCCAAACACTTTGGGTCTAAAGGTGGTGATATATTCATTTGAAGTAGAAGAAGGGGAGGAAAATGTGAGGGATCTAAGCTTTATTAACACTTAGTGTCAATTTACTCTTAAAACTGGATTCCATGTTCGTAATCTTGAATATTTTACTTTGTGTTGCACTTGATGCTTTTAAACCTTCTCAGAAATGAGAAGATCTGGTCATGGACGATGGTTGCTCTGTCAAGATCCTGTCTGGTTTTCCACTTGCTAGCATTCCAAAGAACATACTGTAACTACAGTGTCCAGTAGTGCTACTCCTAGTGATAGAATAAAGAAATATAAAGGAAAAAATGGCTTCTTTGTTGCAGCATCAATAGTTGCAAGTATTTCAAGTTAAAGAAACAAAGGTAATTAAACATTAGAATGCAGTAACTTTTGCATGTATGCAAAGGGGCAGAAAATTTCTGATTCTGGGTCTTATGCTTTCAGTTGCAATTTATTTACAAAATGTAGAACATGTCAGCTAGCTACATAAATTTTATCTACTTAATATTCCAGGTTTGGAAAACTTAATTTCTCTTTATTTGTCAAATATTGCTCCTAGTTAAAACCTGCAGGATTTTATCAGATTGCTTAGCTTGTGATATATCTCTCTCATAAATATAGTCTAGCATATCTGTATATGACTATTTCTTACTGCTTAAATAGCATGGGAACTTCCAATATCACAAAAAATATGTATTTTTTAATTACAGCCAACTGGAAGGAGCTCTTTCCAAATGGACAAGTTACCAGGAAGACGTTAATCAGTTTTCCAGGTGGATGGAAAAAGTAGAAGCAAGTATGAATGCTTCTGAAAGGCAGTATGCTGAACTGAGGGAAAAAACAGCTGCCCTCAGCAAAGCAAAGGTGTGTTTGATCTACAGCAAACCATCAACAAGTCCATAACACCTAATAGGCAATACAAAAACCTATTACCTATTACAAAAACCTACTGCAAGATTAATAATATGTGGTCTTGTTTTAATGGTGGCCTTTAAGTGTTCTTCTCTTTCTATCTTGCAGCTACTCAGTGAAGAGGTGTTGAGTCATAACAGCCTGTTGGAGACAATTGAAGTGAAAGGGAAAGGGATGGCTGAGCATTACATTGCTCAGCTTGAGCTCCAAGACCTTCAGGAGAGGTATAAGTTCCTCAAAGAAAGATCAAAGGTACATTTTTTCTTCATATCACTCCTTGTTTGGTTGGCAACAAGGAAAAAATCTTTTCACTAATCATTTATTTTACAGTTAAGTGAGGATTAGGAGTTTGGGGACAGCTGTGACTTAATGTAACAGAAACCTCCTGGGGTGACTAATATATCTGTCTTTCTGTACCGAGATTCAGGTCTTTTCAGAAGGGTTCTAAAAATCAGGAGAATAGTCTGAGGAACTCCATGTCAAAAGGTTCATTGACTTCAGCACAGATGCAATTTTACCCATTGTGACTGAAAAGTTGAAAAAGCCTTTGAACCTGTGGTTTCCATGAGTGTATGTTTGCAATAAATTTTACCAGTCAGTTGTGTGATTCACAAATGGTTGACAGCTACAGAGATTTTATTATTGAACACAAACCTATTAGCAAGTAAACTGACTATAATGACACAAGTCTGGTAAGTACTAAATTTACTGATAAATATTGATATTGTATATCTGGAAAATATTAGGACATAGATAAAGATCAGGATAGGGTTTAGGGTAAGATATAAGGTAAAAAAAAATATAATTAAAGACGTGGTGATAGATTTAAAGCTAGGTGATTGTCTCCAGTTAACCCAAGTTCTTCTGTGATAATTAAATAATGCCTAATGCATGCTCAGACAGCCAACTTTTCTTCAGGACAGCAATGTAGTAAAATTGATTTTTGTTGTCTCAGTGATGTCTTTGTCATGTAGAATGACAAAATGCAAAATTCAGCCAGAACTCAGTTTTTCAAACACCTAAGTGATTCACTGTTATGTGGACCTCTTTTCCACAACTGCAAAAAATGCTTTTACTCTCTTTCTTTTGACCTTGTGTGAATAAAATTGCTCAGGTTTGCCAGAGAGATACATCAGTCCTGGGAAGTTCTTATAAATACCTGCTATTCTTGTTAGCATGGGATGCTCTAGCCTTTACCTTTTTCTACTGCACAAAGCTATACAGGCTGCCTATATTTGCTCATCTTGAGCAACAGTGTGGGAACAATAAGAAATGGATGGTAGTTCACAAAGGCAGGAGTTCTGTACCTCTTTCTCCATGTAGCAAGAGGCATTCCTTCTTTCTCTTCCACCCAATATCCCAGATGAGTGGTCTTCCCTATTCCCAACTGTGGTGGTGGTGTTGTGTCAAGAGTGCAACCAACCCTTAGAAAGAAATTCAAAGCTCAAAGCAAATAGCTGGAAAGTAAGGAATGCTCAAATATTTCACTAGGTCTTTGACCAGACAGGAAACCTGACAAGATTCCCCAGGGGTTTCCTCAGACAGGAAACCTGACAAGATTCCCCAGGGGTTTCCTCAGACAGGAAACCTGACAAGATTCCCCAAGGGTTTATGGCCCACGTCTGAGCAGCCCAAGATTTGTAATTCCCTAAGCCCCTGTTGAGAGGCAAGAGAACTTGTCTCTCTTTCCCCTTTCCCACTTCTGGGCATGGACAGGCGTTGCAAAAAACGTGATAATACTCCTGTTTTCCTCCTTTCTCCCACTAAACAGACCTGTTAGAAATAAAAGGTAAAGCAGACAGTAAGTTCAAAGATTTATTAAATTTATGAGCCTGCTGCTCTCAGATGCAGCCTGTCTCCATCAGAACTTGATTCCCCATTCCCATCATTTCTAAGAGGATGTGAATTACATGTAGTATATTTTTCTTGCACTTAGTAAGACTAATCTTGTGCTAATATGTGACACTTGTCCTTCTGTACTCCATGTACAGTAATATTTTAGTGCTGGGTTGCGAAATTATTGTAACTTGCTCACCCACATACACAGAAGACTTGTAGCCTGTTTTTTACTGTAAGAACGGCCTAGAAATAGCTTGGGTAGTCTTCAAACCTAAGATAGTAGATACTCCTAAAAGAAGATTCCAATTCCATTTGAGAAAAAAAAAAAAAAGTCTTGCAGAGAAAAAAATGCAATCTCTAAGCTCATATGCTTATTAATCACTTCAGCAAAGTTAAATTAAATTGCTATAAAATCAAGAAAGTTTTTTTGTTTTAGATACTAGGGTGTTACTTAAAAGTAATCCCAGATCAAAACTTTAAGTCTCAGACGTCACAAGCTTATATGAAGAATCTTTTAGGATAAGTATCTTTACCCTTGTATGTGGTCCCTCTTTTCCCTGTAATTGATTAAGCCATCTTCAGAATTCAAGGACTCTTGAATTCTTGGAAGATTCAGCATCAGATACAAACTATTGTCCTTGATGAATGGCTGGGGTTTATGTTTTCTTGATTTGACAATACACCAAGTTATGTATACATATTTGTAAATATTTTAACATGCAGGAGGCTGTCACAAAAGCTGAAGGGCTGCTTACCTTACACCAAGAGTACCAAAGAAATTTGAAGGCATTTGAAGTATGGCTGGAGAAGGAGCAGGAAAAACTTGATTGTTTATCGCATCTTGATGGTGATGCCCAGGAACAGGAGGCAACACTCCGAGATTTACAGGTATATAATGTGTGACAGCCTAAGGGAAAAAAGAAAAGAAAAAAATAATCAATCCTGATTGTAACGTAACAGAATAACATTTATTGCCAGACAAAAATTGTCTTGAGAACAACTTGGAAGTGCATTATATATGAACATCTTGTTGCTCAAATGTGGTTCCAGTAAAGGTAGTAGAAATATTATTGCTCATTTCTGGAAAGAAGTATCAGGCCTTGAATGAAATCTCTGGGCATACTAATCCTCTCTTGCAAGTATTGAATTTGTGTTAGATGTTGATCTATCTCTCATTTTCCCTGTGTGTTTCATAAAACATGAAAAGTGTTTTCATTAGCATTCCATCTTTTATTGCTCACAGTGCAGATGCACCTACTTTCAGCCCGTTCCAGCCATGTAGGCTGGCTCCCATGGCAAGGTAGGAAGACTGCCACTGAATCACTTCAGTGACAGTGAAAAGTGAGCCTATAGTACTTCAGTAATTCCCCGATTATTATCTTAAGCTGACTTAAAAGGCTTTAATACCTTTTGTTGAAGGAGCACAAAGTCTGTACTTGAGCTATGAAATGTGTATTACCTTATTCAGGATACTGAGGAAGTCTTTGTATGATCAGGGACCCTGCATATGTTTCTGCTTATTGTAGTTACTTTACAAAACCCATTTTGAAAATCTGGATATGTATCCCAGATGAAATCTGAGATGAAACACAACTGTGTTTTGTTAAGGTAATTTTCTTGTTATGTTTTCTAATCAGATTGAACCACTTCATATTTTCTGATTAAGTGGTAATAAGCATGAAAATGCCATACATGGCCAGAGAGAGTATCAAAAATTAATCTGAAGTGTTGTCTCAAACGTATGTAAAAATAAGTAGGTTTGTTTATTTTATAAGATTGAAGCCTCTGTTTTTAAAGAGATTTAATTTTAGAACCAGTCTTACAGTCTGATTGCCACATCTGGAAAGTTTTGAATTCCTGCTGAATTTATGGTGAATGGAATGCATCCATCCCATGCCAGCTCAGGCAGCTAATGTTGCAGAACAGATAAACTTGGCAGGCGAGCAAAGAATTTATTGCATGCTTTGTCAATAATTTTCTGCAGTTCAGTTGTCAATAATAGTGATACTTGTTGTGCTTTGAAAGTGAGCATGCTGTCATTGGTATTATTAGAGGAAAGAATCTAATATGTGTTTAACCATAGATAATTAAAGGGAATGTCCAGCTGTCTTCAGAGGATCCAAGAGGGTTTTTGCCATGTGTGAATGAAAGTTGTCAATGTAGGCTATGTAACTGTAACTCTGCCTTTACAGGAGCTGCAGGTCCACTGTGCAGAGGGACAAGCATTACTGAATGCTGCTGTCCATGCCAGAGAGGAGGTGATTCCCTGGGGTATTCCCCAGATAGAAGACAGAGCCCTGGAATCCTTACGCCAGGACTGGCAAGTTTATCAGCACAGGCTTTCTGAAGCAAGAAGCCAATTAAATACCACTGTGAGCAAACTCAGGTTAATGGAGAAAAAATTTCAGAAGGTTAATGACTGGCTAACAAAGCTGGAGGAGAAAGTTGCTATCAGGACTGGGAGGAGGTCTGGTAGAGCAACAAAGGAAATGCAGCTTCAACAAATGAAGGTAAAGAATATAGTTAAGGCATTCCTTAAACAAAATAATATGTGAGGTTTCCATGTCAATTCCTGGTTGCACTGTGAAAGTGAGAGCAATCTTTTCACTTTATTCTGAGGTGGTGGCTAAAATGGTGGATCCAAGAGACCTTTGTGCCTTCTGGATCCAGGGTCCTCCCATTTTACTGGTGGAGGTATGGCTATACCAATGTTGAAGTCTTGCAGGGAGATCTGTAATTCATGTGCTCTGTAGCGTGTGAAGATGTAACCAAGTACAAAGATAGGCACTGGAATGGAAAAGAATTAATATGGTAACAAGAGTAAAATGTGACCAACTGTGACATGAAGTCTCCAGTGTGTTGATGTAATAATTCTCATTTAGTCACTGCAAGGAGAAGACGTGGTTCTGAATAAACACAGGAAGCAGATTTGAAGAATTCCAGGTTACACTTTATAGTCATCTTTAAAACTTCAGGTGAAATCTATAGGGAGTCCAGATTGCATTTTTACTATTATTTTTGGAGGGGGAAAAGAAATACAAAACGTATTGAATTTGTTGTAGTGAAATGCAGTCCATACGGGATGAAAATCTTTCCAGCATATTTGTTACATCAACCTTCATCAGACTCTGTTTTATTTTCCAGTTGTAAATGAATGTTTATAACCATGTATTTGTTTTCCTTTTCAATGATTTCCTGACTTAGTTACAATAAAGTTCTTGATAGTTCAAGATGTTTGAATCGGTCAAGTTTGATAATTTCTTTCTCATAGAAGTGGCATGAAGACATCACAATCTACAAAGATGATGTAGAGGAAGTTGGGGTATTGGCTCAGCAAATACTAGAGGAAAATCTCACTGCAAGCAGAATGGGAAGTCAGGCTACGCAGCTCACATCTCGCTACCAAACTCTTCTTCTTCATGTCTTGGTAAGTAAGGAAAATTAATTAATTGTAACATCATAAATTGTCAGTTAAGAAGCAAATACAAACAGGCTTTTGTAATTGGACTTTATCAGAGTTTATTCATTACTGTAGACTCAATAGTATGACATTCATATATATGTTCATATACAACACACACATAGATTTCATTGTATTAAATGTATTACAAGAACATAATTAGGATAATGAAGTAGAATGCCCTGCCACTATCTTTTTTGATAGTTTCAGGAGAGAAATTCTGAATAAAGTATGCTTGAATGCTAATTGACCTCTAGAGAGATGTTTTCAGGTTGCCACTGATACATATTAGTACGGGGAAAATTTGATTTGGTAAGCTGCAGTCTTCAGGTTACTTTAAGTAGTAGTTGCCTCATGGTGCTGTAATCACAAGTCACAATTCAAAGTTCAAAATATGAGTGCATTTTCAGTGTTTAGTATTAGCTCAGTTTTAACGTTGGTGATTGCCATATGTACACCCTAACAAGAGCCCTGTGAGAATTATCCACTATTTGTGAAAGAACTCAAAGCCTATATGTTTTATCTTTGTATAAGAGATTTTATTAATAAATATCAGTTTATTGTTATCTTAAACCAATAGCAGTGATAACATCTGGGTGGTCCTTGTTTCTTCCCCCTACCCTCCATATCTGTTCGAAGGAGCAAGTAAAGTTTCTGGAAGAAGAAATACGCTGTATGGAGGAGTCAGAATTGTCTTTTAGTGCTTACACAAATTGGTATGGAGCTACTAACAAGAACTTCAAAAATGTGATCACCAAATTTGACGTGGTTGATAAAACAGCAATGGAGAAAAAAGTGCAGAAACTAGAGGTACAGCTTTCTTAAATGCAATTTTTGTTTCTGTTCACAAAAAGGAGGCTGTATTTTAATATACATCTTAACAGCTGCTCAAAATTGTGACTTTACCTTGCTCAGAGAAGATAATGGGATAAGAGCACACGGTATGAAACTTTCTGTTCTTGTGTCTCATTAGATTACAGTTTGGCTGTTGAAATTATAAATAGTCCTAAATAATATAATCCCATCCTTCCATAAGGCATGTTTGTGTCTGTTTTATGTTAGGTTAAAACTTAAAATAAATTCCCGTATCAAAGCTTTCCCACAACGACATTTTCTTGTGCACTGTGTATTTTCTGTGCACTGTGGCAAGAAGTGCTTCCTATTTCTCTTCATTGAAACCTTAGTAAAACTCGTGTTTCATCTCAAAAGTTGTAGATGAGCTTCTTGTTTATCCTGCAGCTTAAGCAGCTTAAGTGTAATATGCTAAGAGAAAGCTTTCATCTGTTCCAGAATTTGGAGTACAAATCCTCACCTGAGAGCCCTCAGTTTCTCTGTTTAAATTCACAAGCCCAATGCAGGGCAGAAATATTTGCTGTATCTGCTTGCTTCTTGCTAGAGATACCATAACTCCAGGCAATTCTGTACGGAAAAGTCCACTCGTTTTCCCTAGCAATTCCTTCTGTGTCCATAGAAAAGTTAAAAAAAGGCAAGAGTTTTCATACGTTTTTAGTTAACCAACACTTCCTTCACAGCTGCTGCTGAGTGATATGGACATAGGCCACAGTTTGCTGAAATCAGCCCGTGAGAGGGGGGAGCGAGCTATAAAATACATGGAAGAAAATGAAGTTGACCAGTTAAGAAAAGAAATTGGAGATCATGTGGAACAGCTAGAAGAGCTGGCTGGCTCCATCAGAAAAGAGCACATGACTTCAGAGAAGTGTCTTCAGCTGGTAAAGGAGTTCTCAGACAAGTATAAGGCACAGACTCAGTGGGTCACGGAGTACCAAGCCATCCTACATGCTCCTGTGGAGCCAAAGAGTGAACTCTATGAGAAGAAGGCACAATTGTCCAAATACAAGGTAAAAAGGGGTTATCTCATTGTACTATTGAATTTATTTCAATCTAGTTATTCTCAATAAATCCTCTGATCAGATATCCAAGTTTTTTCCATAGGTACATGAGATGTTTCTGATCTGGATGTCCCAGTCAGCATCAGTGAAAACATGTGTGATACCTACCTCTACAAATCAGACTTAGACCCTGGATTTGAAATGTGAATGTCCTAAAAAGGCTTCCATATCTGAAAATTTCCTGTGATGGTGCAAAATTCTTTTATGAGTGCACATATGAGTAATTGCATTGATCTCAACAGAGTTGATTGCAGTAGAAGTGAACATAAAAATCAGTTGGTCTTTCTTGACTTCAGACATTGTCACTGTTTTCATTGACTTAATCAGCTTTCTGGTTAAAGCTGGATGTCCCAGCTCAACTGGTATCAAAGTCAGCTGTTATGACCATCTATGTTTTTAATCAGGATTTTTGTGAAGTGTTTGGGGCTATTTTCCCCTCACAAAAATGAGTAGAACGTTTTCCAACAAACCCCATTTCTTTTTCTAATGATGTTTTTGTAAAACACTCCAGGATTACAGATGTTTCGTGAAATGTGTCCTGGATCTGGCTGAGGTGGAGTTAACTCTCCTCATATCAGGCCATATAGTACTGTGCACTACATTTGTGGCTAAAAAAAGTGTTGCTAACAAACAAACATTTTGGTTATCGTTGAGCTACAGTACCTGCATTGCTTCAAGGCTTTCTCACTAAAGCTGCCCACTACCCCTCACCAGCTTCCATACTCGAAGTTGTGTGCCACAGCTGTGTGCTTGCTTTCTACTTGTTTGGGGAGTTGTACTCTTGAGAGCACAGAGCTAGGCACTCATCGCACACCATCTCACTAAGGGAATGGCTTTGGTGATACTTTTCCACCTATTTTCATAATTTGTTCCTCTGAACAAATTTTATCACTTGCACTGGCCCCTTAGTACATATGAACTCCCTTTTCTTCACCAGCTCCAGGCTGTCAGCCATGCTACTAACCACTCACAAAAGGAGCAGTTGTTTTTAGATGCCTGCGAAGTTGTTGTCTCAGGGTAGGGCTGAGAAACAGAATCCTGCATTGTTAAACAAACTTCTTCCTATCTTGAAAGGATGATACATACCATGGTAGAAGTCTGTGCATCACATCAAAGGGAGGTTAGTGAAATACATCTCCAGTGATTGATAAATATATTTTAACTCTTGATTGCATTGTAGTCCATCCAACAGACTGTTCTGTCTCATGAGCCCTCAATAAAGTCAGTGATTGAAAAGGGAGAGGCACTTTGTGATCTGGTGAATGATGTGACTCTGAAGAACAACATTCAAGACCTTCAGAGCAGTTACCAGGAACTCTGCAGCAAAACGAAGGTAAAAGGGAAGAAAACTGAGGCTTCTTCCAGTTTGCTATATTTTTTACCTCTCTTTGAGAATTTAACTGTTTATTTCATGCTTTTATGTCTGTACAAAGAATCAGCTATCTTCTGGTGTTTTGTTGGGGTTTTTTTGGTTTTCTTTTGGAGGGGGGGCAGAAATGACACGCAGTTTTTGAATATGGAAAAAACTACCTAAATAAATCTAACCAGAATAGCTGAAATGGATTTTGACTGTGGCAGATGAAGTCTTTGTATTTTGTAGCACTAAGCGTATATATGTCAGTGACTAGTCTCTATTATTGTTACTTTTTTAGGAAGTATTTAATAGAATTCTAATTACATTATTTCTTGAAGGGACAGATGCCCTCAGATAATGCTCTCTCTTGTTTCTGCTTGATCTTCCGCAAACATTGTTTAGTTTAGTTGTTGAATAAAAGGCACTGGAGAAAATAACGCGCAAGACAGATAGAATTTAATTCAGCAACGGCATTATTAATTACATTGATTCATTAGTCCATATGTATGCAGTACTTTGAAAGGTCTAATGCTTCTTAATGCATCCTAAAGTATGATTATTCCTAAAGCTTTTAATAGGTTATACTCCTAACAAGGATAAGCTCTGCAAACCATGTTACTACTTATGTTTGACCTAGGCACCTTTAATTGCCAATCCATCCGCAAATAGGGTATGATTTTATTTTTTATCAAGGTTGATTTTTAGTTTAAGGACACGCCTCCGATCTGCACCACAGAAGTGAAGTCCATTGCTTTGGATATAATGTCGATGGCTTAAATTTAGAGAAGCTTCCTGAAAAGAATAAATACTTTTTAGCTCAGTGTGTACATTCTTTATCTACCTACTGCAGACATGGGCAGTATGTACATGCAAAGGCTGTAAGCAGCAGAGACCCAACCATAGCATTTGGGAGGTCAAGTGCAGTCTCCCAAAGAGTGTGTAATAGCTGTAAGTGGACTTAAAGTCAAGTTGACAGTATTCATTTTCTCAGTGTTTTCCTCAGTCTTCGAAGTATAGGTTTTCATCTGGAGTGAGAATACTTCTCAGTAAGACAGAAGTAATGATTCACAGAAATTTATTCACAGAAGTAATCCCTTTTGGTGTCTTACTTTGCAGTCTATTCACATGAGAGTCCCTCACAGGAATATGAATTTAGATGATAATTCTTATTATGCTTTCGAGTTCTTGGTGGGTTTTGGCTTTTTTGCGGTTTTTTTGAATTACTCTTGTAATTACCTGAAATTTTAATTTTGATTATTGTGGACCTGCAGGCATACGTTGAAACCTTAGAGGTGAGAGTAAAAGAACATGAGGATTACAATAGTGATTTGCAAGAAGGGGAGAAATGGTTATTACATATGTCCAGCAGATTGGTCAGCCCTGATCTCGTGGAAAGCAACAATCTTGAAATAATCACTCAGCAGCTAGCTAACCACAAGGTGGGTTTGCTATTGGTAATCTTCCTTTGTAAAACAGAACTTCTCTTCTTTGCTTCTCTGCCTCTTCTCCAGAGCTCTAATTATTTGTCATTCACCTATTTTATTTCTTTTACTGCTGACTGTGTAGATAAGCATCAGTGTCATTAATGCAGTTAACAAATCTAGCTTGTTGTTAGCATCGTTTCTTGGCTGAAACTGCGTTTACTCAAAGAGCTTTGCTGTACTCTTATCTGAATTCTGCGTCAGATTTTTCTGTGTCAGACTTCCCAGGAAATGAACCACAAAAATT
Organism: Oreocharis arfaki; assembly: GCA_013398015.1. Classification (NCBI taxonomy): domain Eukaryota; kingdom Metazoa; phylum Chordata; class Aves; order Passeriformes; family Paramythiidae; genus Oreocharis; species Oreocharis arfaki. The sequence goes on along the minus strand of VZRR01010028.1, from coordinate 385,260 downwards.
GCGTTGGGGTCATTTTGCTCTTGAGGTATTTTCTGTTCTGGCATTTTTAAGGCTGAAAAAAAAACTAAACTGAAAATTTTCTTGGTATGGATCTGCTAACAAGAACTTTAGAAATTTGATCACCAAATTGAGCATGGTTGATAAAACATCAGTGGAGAAGAAAGTGCAGAAACTAGAGGTACCTCTACTGGGTTTTTGTAATTCTAGGTTCTTCTATTACGTTGTAGCATTTTTTCCATTGCTTTTATTCAAGGTATTGTTATGGTTGCTGTTAGTGAGAATCATTCAATACCTTGATAGCCAATGCTTTCTAGAAGATAAAAGAGCAAAATCCAACCCTCCTGAAACTACCTGAAACTGAGATTTCAATGGCAAATATTGAAGTCTTTAAATTATGTGTGATTGGTGTGTTATTCTTTAAGTAACTTCCTTAGATAAAAAATTGGCTCCACCAAAGTCAATGGAAAGAACTGTCCACTGTGAAAGACCTTATGGAATGAGACGTGATTCAGCATGAGATTTAATTTGCATTACTAGACACAAGAGAAGCTGGAGGAGCCCTGAAGAGCGTGCAACAAATGAAGATTAAGGGTAGTCTTGGGGTCTGAGCAGGGAGTGTTTCCACGTTATGACAGTGCTACTGATGTTTCTGCGGCGTATCTGTGTAAAGACTTTTGACAATGACTTTACAATGAGCATGCAGTCCAATAGCTTGACCTCGAAAATACATGTTGTCTGAAAACTTTTTTCCAAACCTGAAGATGAAGAGTGTTCAAAGGAGGAAGAAATAACATTCTGCACCACCGCATGTTACTTCAAAAGTATTTTGTCTGTTTCTTAGGCTATCATGGAAGAAATTGCAGGATTTGAAGATCGTTTGAACAACCTTAAGAGTAAAGGTGATTACCTGATCAGTCAATGCTCAGAGCATCTTCAAGCAAAATTTAAGCAAAATATACAAAGCCATCTTCAGGGGACCAGGGACAGCTATTCTGCCATATGTAGCACAGCCCAAAGAGTAAGCCTCATTTCAAAGATTTTTTTATGCCATTTAAGAAAAAAGTGCATTATTATTTCTATGAGTTATTTCTGTAAGTGGTGTAAAACTCTTCCTACTGTTTTCATTTCAATTGAGCCTACAGGTTACTGAGCACTTAATAATTCGTGTGCTATAGTTGAATTCCTTGTGCTCCAAATGTTGTCTTGTAACCAGCAAAAGTAGTGGCCTATCAATTCTTACCTTAATCTCACTATGTGCTCACTACCTTCATGTTACACTAGCTTCTAAGCAGCTGCAGCAAAAAAAAATTAGACTATTCTGCTTCAAAAACTAGGGAGCAGATTGCAGTCTTAGTGTTGATAGCTTGCATACATACATTAACAGGTCTCAAGTATGTGTTAGGAAATACTATCTCTCTCATTAAAACAAGAATATACAGTTATGAAGGACTAGCTGGGTCATTCTGTTAAACCAATTAGGAGATCAAGCCAGCAGTCAAAAAAACAAACCGAAAAAACCCTCAAACCAAACTCATAAAACTAAACAAAACAACCCCAAAAACAAATTTAAAAAATTCTTACACAAAGTCAATGGAAGAATGTTGGATAGAAATACAGAAATAAGAGAGCATGCTCTTCGTTTACATCTTTATTTTTTCTTTTCAGAAGCTGTGCATTAAATATTGTCCATCTTCTGCACATTGTTAGCAAGGTGCAGTGAGAGCTTAAGGAGATTTCAGCCCTTGGTACTTTTATGTACAAGGGCTAAAATAACCACAGTCTTAAAAATTCTGTTTTATCTTCAGTTTTCGAGGTAGGAGAAGAGAGACAACAGTGGTATTTGAAAATGTGATAAACTTACAAAATGTTTGGTTTAGGTGTACCAGACTTTGGAACATGAGCTCCAGAAGCATGTTAATCATCAGGATACTCTACAACAGTGCCAGACTTGGCTGTCTACAGTGCAGTCAGAGCTAAAGCCACCTACTTGGACGCCTTTCAGCCTGGCAGATGCAGTTAAACAGGTAAAAGTTTAGCACTTGAAAAAGCTCAGTTATTCTTAACAAGGTGATTTCAGATAAGAGGTTTAAATTTCTAGAAATCAGATATTTTCTAGCCTTCTCAGAAAGGGTGTAGCCTCATTGTTCATTCCCAACTTCAAAAGGAATACCTTGAGTGAAAAATAACTTTAGGTGAAAAATCAAAGATGGCTTTTGCTAGCTCTGCTTAATGCCTAGAAACACGTTACCTGAAAAATGTTGACTACTGAGATAAATCTGCTTAGATACTCCATAGATGTGTTTAGCAGAGAGGTTGTGTCTTTCTGCTTGTCCAATTGCCCATCTGTCTACTATGTCCCTTATGAGACCTGTTTTCACAGTGCCACGGACACAGGGTCAATTATCAGGCAATTAAAACAATTTTTCAATCTAAGAGAATAGAACTGCCTGCAGCCCGCATTGACTATTGAGAATGCTTTCGTTGCTTCTTGATTGTTCTTAGTGACAATGCATTTTATGTTGGATTTGTAACTTGGTTTTAAATTAAACTGGTATGGTGCTAAAAATGCTGGAATTCAGGGCTGTCTCATCCATCATCTGGCTTAACAGAGACCTTGAAATACTAGAGACGACAGACCTAAAAGGGCACGGGAAGCAGGGTGTGACACGGTGAGACCAGCAGGGCAGCACCTTCCCAATGACATGCAGAACTGCAGCTCAAAGGTTGGGTGAACAGAGTCCCCCTGATGTCATTCCCCCAGCAGGTGGTCACCAGGCAAGTGTGTAGGGATGAGGCCAGTCGCAGGTGAAGGGAGCGGGTCAGGGCAGCAAGGCTAGGCCAGGAGGATCAGCCAGGCACAGAAGTACCTGTAGTGTAGCTCAGGTGACGTTCGAAGGTGGGTGCAGAGCTGAGCTTACACAAGCTCTTGGGCTTTGCCTTTCTGGTGGTCAGGTCCCGGCTGGGCTGAGTCAGGGCTGGCCCTAAGCAGAGGTGGCCAAACCTCGAGGAGTTTTGGATAGAGGCTGCTGAGCACTTTGGTGTGCTGAGGACTCTAAGCACCCCTGAGGTTAGGGACCTGTTCCCGTGCTTGACTGTTCTTAGAGTGAAAAATAGCTTCCCTCGCTTAGGAAGAATTCCTTCAAACCTTCCAAAATGCCACATAGCCCCATATCCCCACAGCTCTTTGCTGGCCTTGTGCCAGTTTGCCCATGTTTTTTTTATGGGGGAGGGGGGAAACTGGGCCAGGTACATCAGGGACAGCTGGACAAGTGTAAGCACAGGAGAATAATCACTTTCCACAGCTTGTGCTCTGCATTCTTGCTAATACAGTCTTTTGAGGTTGCCAAGAGGGTGCATTGTTGTTCAATTTTTTTGCCTGCAAGGACCCACTGCTGGCCCTTTGCATTAGGTGGTCACTCACCCTCCTCCCTGGACTCTAGAAAATATGTTATTGCCCTGCTTGATAGCGCTCATATAATAGTATTATTTTAGGATCAGGAGAATCTTCATAGGGAGAGGTGAGCTCCCACAGGCAATGTTGAGAGCAAGAAGCTTTAACAATGTCTTGTTGTCTGGTCTTGCCAATCACAGATACTGGGTACACTGGAAGGTTTTCAGAAGGTGTGGGAAAGTGTATTGTGCCATTAAGCTGAATTTCTCATGATCTGTCAGACACTGGAAAATGTTATAGTTGTAGGAACAGGACACTGATAATCCCAAAAAGCCCTGCTTCCCATTCACATTGGGAAAGTTAGTCACCTTGTTGAGACTGTGTGTTTCTATCCAAGAAATAAGCTAGCTAATTCATATGTCTCTAAGTGCTTTGGTAATTGGATAATAATCGAGTTTTTAAGGGTTATTCCTTTCCATAATTATAACATAGCAGCCTTACCCAGAAAATAATGTATTTCTACCTTTCATTTTATGGAAATAATAAAACAAAGTAAAAATACTAAAATGTATGATTTTGATAAAACAAGGTAGTATTTCCACAATCTCAGGGTTTATTTGTGAGTTGTCTTCCCTCAGGTTAAACATTTCCGGGCTCTGCAGGAGCAGGCCAATACATACTTGGATCTTCTGTGCTCCATGTGTGATCTGTCAGATGCCACAGTGAAGAGTACAGCAGCAGATATTCAACAAACAAAACAAACGGTACAAGATAACCACAACAACCCACTTTTAATCCTATTTAGAGCTTTAACTGCCTTGATCTGTTCCCTTTTGAAAAGGTCATGTTGGGTAATGGTTTAAAGAAATGTCATCTTACTTTCATCTTAAGTATTTCTTCAGAAATAGTTAAATAGTTTTCTCTTTCTGCATTTTTTTTTTTTTTTTTTAAATTATTAAGTCCATACATTGCCATCCTGGTACTAATACAAAGACACACAACTAAGGTTGCTAAAGATACTTAGGCAATGTTACAAGATGTTGGTCTAAAGCCACAGAAATAACGTTCTGTGAAAGAAAACCTAATTCAAGTTTTCTGTTTTCAAAAAAACATAATTCAGTCTAATCTTCCCTGTATTTTATTAAATCTGGGATGTATCTTATATTTATTATTTATTCAACAATAGACCAATGTTCATATTGGCCTGTATTAATGTATAACTAATATAATAATCATCATCATAATAAAATTATGCTGGTTCAATTCATGAATTGAAGTGCATCTACTTCAGCATATTAATTTATAGAAATGTTCCTCAGTTTTAAGTTTTAAAGTCTCTTAATGCTTAGGTTTAAAATAGAATTAGAAACTTAAGTTATTGAGAAGGAAGAATTAAGAGCATTCCTCATTGTAAACATGAAAAATTTAGTTTCTCTTACACAGACACACGACCAGGGTTCTGAAACTACTTCTAACAAGAGCAAAAATCTAATACAGTGACAGTATTCCATACCAGAGAAGCAAATTGTACAGATCCAAGTAACCCATAAAAATATGGCAGTCCAAGTACTGAATAGCTGAAAAACATAAACATCAGAATAAGTTTCTCCTTTGACATATAAAGCAGTGAAACGTTTTTAAGAAACCACAGATGGTATAGTGCTGAGATATACTAAGCTGGTTGAGTGTCTAAATCTCAAAGGCACCCGACTGCTGTATTTAGAGCAAAAGCAGCTGTGTCACTATTGCTGTAAGAGGATTGATGGGCTCAGGTCTGGTAAGCATTCTTCTTACTGGCATTTTAGAAGAGGCATATAGGCAAAATAACTGGGCTAAGCAAATGAAAAGGAAGTGTTTAATTGAAACTTATATGTAGGGTACATTCTAACAATATTCTTGACATGCAGTAGACTAAATTTTGCAATTAATTTAAGCTTTAACAGAGGACTGAGAACACTGAAATACACACACTCATAAACATACTTGCATCTCAAGGGTGAATGAGAATTAATTTCTTTTGTTGTTATTGTTGTTTTTGTTTCCACACAGATTTCCTTTGATAGATACAGTTTTTGTGGCTTTTGAAGGTTAAGACTCCTTTTGTGGATGGTATTAGTCCCTTCAGAATCTAGTGGAGAAATTGCTTTAGTACAGTGTTGTGCTCAGAGGAAGAATGGTATTCATCCTCCATTCTCCAAAAATAGATGCATTAAAGCATACCTACTGCTTTTCATTTCTTTTCTTCTAGATTGAGCAACAGATAATGCACTCACAGTATTTGTCTCAAGGTTGGGAAGAGATCAAACAATTGAAGGCTGAGCTCTGGATATATTTCCAAGATGCGGAGCAACAACTACAGAATTTAAAAAGGAGACGGGCAGAGTTGGAGCTAAATATTGCCCAGAATATGGTGCTCCAGGTTAAGGTAAGGAGACTTTGGGTTAAGAACAGAAGGTAAGGAAGAAGTTCATCCTTTGGCTGATAATATTTTTTTTCGTATTATATGCACATACTGCATATAATGGCTAAAATGCTCTAAGCAAGAGCAGAGAAGATAGAGTGTTTCCTTAATGATACTACAGGGTGATTCAGAGAGCAGAAAACTGCACCATAGTGTTTTTCTGGCTTTGTTTTTTTGATAATAGACAATTTTCAGCCTACTGGTCTGATTTGCCTTCACTTTTAGAGTAGACTAAATGCTGATCACAGTGGACCTGAAGATAAGATTTGCAAATTATGCTTGCTAAATTCTTTGATTTCTATGCTTTTAAATAGTTTAGAAGTATTTCAAAATTAGTCAATGAAACTATTCAATGTTGCTGATCTCTAAGAAAAGGTATGACAAATACAATTTAAATAATGAGACAAATGCCTTCAGATATTCTCTCATTCATTCCAGAAGAGGGACATTTTATGACCATTCTGTACACATCATAACCACTAATATAACAAAAAGATAATTTCTTTATTAGGTGATTAAATACTTGAGTTTTGCATTTTTGGTCTAGACATTGCTAGTATTCTTTTTCTGATATGCCAAGAGTTAGGTGAAAAGTAAGCAGCACTTCCTCTCCATGTCTATTCTACTCACACTTGGAATAAAGTCAGAGCCTTTGAAGATGTCTCATCACAATCTGCACTGAAAGCTGTTATAGCAGCTATCATTAGAGTCCGGGAAGGAGAAGGAGTCTCTATTTCTTCACTCTTTCAGTCAGGAACTTTGGATTATAATGAAAGGGAGACACCTGCTGTACTGTTAGAACTGGCACAATCTGGAGATGGAGCGCTGGAGATGGACATGTTTGTTTAGTTATAGTTACTGGAACTAGAATTTAGGAAAATATTATCTTTACCTTAGATAGTGTGCAAGGGCCGAAAAGTATTTGGTTATTTTTAGTTGTCAGTATATTGTGTATTCTTCTTTTTGGGATCTCCCTGACTTATTTTTTGGTAGGAAATGTGTATACAGATGAACTCTTGTTAGTTACTAGTTATTAGCTCAGATAGCAGTCATACCTAGGTAATCCATGGTTTTGTTTCAGTAATGACAGTGGTAGCAGTTGCTGTTACAGAAGTAGGAACAATACAGAGTACGGATATGAAGGCTCACTGACTCATGGACTCCGCTTCCTATTTTTAGTCTCTAATGAAAAAGGAAAAAAATAAGCTAGTACCAGTACTGGTAAGATGAATTATTCTTGTGAGATTCAAGACTATCTCACATGTTTTAGTGTATGGTAGGAGCTGTGCTAGTCCAGAAACCTGGACAACAGGATGTGACTTGATCACAAATTCTGTTTATCACTGGCATTTGGAAAATCCTCTGGTTTGCTTCAGCATCTCTTCCCAACTTGCCTTCACCTGAGAAGATGGGCAGGAGGATTTGGAGAGGAGTGAAAATACTTCCGATTTACATCTGCAGAGCATTTGCCTGGGCAGACAATTAGTCTATATACAATCTATTTATTTCAGAGCTTTTATTTAAATTCCATTTTTTAATTTTGAGTGTGTGTTATTATATTGGTTCTTACTTGTATCTTTTTCAGGAATTCAGTCAGAAGTTGCAGTCTAAGCAGTCAGCTCTCAACTCTGTGACTGAGAAGATGAACAAACTAACCCGAGGACAGGAATCACCTGAACACAAGGAAATAGGAGAACTCAGCAACCAGTGGCTGGACCTCTGCCTTCAGGCACATAGTTTGCTCATGCAGAGGGAGGAGGATCTGCAGAGGACAAGGGATTACCATGATCGCATGAATGTAGTTGAAGTTTTCCTGGAAAAGCTCACAAAAGAGTGGGACAACCTGGCTAGGTAAAAAAGGAGCAGCACGCACAAAGCAAAGTGTGCATATATGCTGAAAGAGCTGTTGAGTGTGCCTCTGAGTGGGAGCCACCAAAAATTCCTTTTTGCATGCTTAATTAGAAGCACACCTCCCTCAGTAATTATCAGGCAATTAATCATTTCTATTGAAATAAAGAGAGTTTGAGAGACCAGGTCTTCAGTATTTGTCTTTAAGGCAAGTACTTGATTGATCCCATCTCAGGGTATAGCATTTCCTGATATTTCAAGAATGTTGACTATTTCATTTGCACTCTCGTTTGTGGTGGTTCATGAGTTCATGGTTCATTCATTGGTTCATTTTCATTGTCATACTCTTTTATTTCTATTAGACTATTATATTAAAGCTTAGTAACTACTGCTAAATATTTGCAGCTGCTTTGCATAAGATAAACACACCAGCTGTGAGAAAACCGTGAGTGTATTGCTGCTCCTGTCACTGTCATAGAACAAGATTCACTTCAACCTCAACACTTGTTGTTCTTATGTGCAATATAATCAGTATGCTCTTTAGTATTCATGTAAATGTGTATGGTCAGCCTGATGACCATAGTGCAGATGAAAGGGAAAGAAATAAATTTGTAGAGTTTTTTAATTAGTATTCAAGGCTGCAACCTTCAAGTGAATGTGGAAACTGTAGGTCTTTATATCATACTGATTTTAGTATTTAGTGGGCTTACAATTAATCCTGACCTCTCTTGCAAGCCTATGCTTGCAAATAGGATCTAATAACTCATTTTTGTCCTGTCCATTTTGATAACAGATCTGATGCTGAAAGTACAAATGTGCACCTTGAATCTTTGCAAAAACTGGCAATTGCACTACAGGAAAGGAGATTTGCTCTGGAAGATTTGAAAGATCAGAAACAGAAGATGATAGAACATTTGAATCTTGATGACAAAGAATTAGTAAAGGAGCAATTCAGTCATTTTGAACAACGCTGGACTCAGCTGGAGGACCTTGTCAAACGGAAAATTCAAGTTTCTGTTTCAACCTTAGAAGAGCTCAGCTTGGTGCATTCCAAATTTCAGGAACTAATGGAGTGGGCAGAGGAACAGCAACCTAGTGTCTCAGAGGCTCTTAAACAGAGCCCTCCTCCAGATATGGCTCAGAGTCTTCTCATGGATCATCTTACCATTTGCAGTGAGCTTGAAGCCAAACAGCTTGTTCTGAAGATGCTTGTGAAGGATGCTGACAGGGTGATGACCAACCTAGGGCTCAATGAAAGGCAAGAACTGCAGAAAACAGTTTCTGATGCACAGCACCATGTGGCTTGTCTCAGTGATCTGGTTAGCCAGAGGAGAAAACACCTGAATAAGGCATTGTCTGAAAAGACCCAGTTTCTCATGGCAGTCTTTCAGGCTACAAACCAAATTCACCAGCATGAGAAGAAGGTGATGTTTCCAGAACATATTTGTCTGTTGCCAGAAGATGTGAATAAACAGATCAGGACTTGTAGGAATACCCAGGCTAATCTGAAGGCCTGTCAAAATGAGGTCACAGGGTTGTGGGCTCAAGGAAGGGACTTAATGAAAGAAGCAACAAATCAAGAGAAGAGTGAAGTGTTAGGTAAACTGCAAGAACTACAGAATGTATATGACACGGTTTTACAAAAGTGTAACCAGAGATTGTTAGAACTGGAGAAAAATAGTGTTTCCAGGAAATATTTCAAAGAAGATTTGGATAAAGCTTGCCATTGGCTAAAACAAGCTGATATTGTCACATTCCCAGAAGTCAATGTAATGAATTCTGACACAGAGCTGTACAGCCAGTTGGAAAAATATCAACAGATTCTTGAGCAATCTCCAGAATATGAAAATCTGCTACTTGCACTGCAAAGAGATGGCCAAGAAGTCCTACCATCACTTAATGAAGTGGATCATTCTTATCTAGATGAGAAACTTAACAGTCTCCCTCAGCAATTCAATATTGTCACTGCTCTGGCAAAAGAAAAATTATATAAGGTTCAGGAAGCAATTTATGCCCGAAAGGAGTATGCCTCTTTAATTGAGTTGACAAGTAAAGCTCTGACCGAGCTAGAAGACCAGTTTACTAACATGGACAAAGCTCCAGCAACTGTTTCAGCCAGAGAAGCTGTATCACTCCAGCAGGCCTACAGAGATCTCTTAGGTGAAGTGACAAGCCTTGGTGCAGCAGTGGATGAACTGAACCAGAAGAAGGAGGCCTTTCGAAGCACTGGCCAGCCCTGGCAGCCAGATGAGATGTTAAAACTTGCCACACTGTATCACAAGTTGAAGAGGCAAATAGAACAGAAAATCAACCTGTTGGAAGACACAATAGAAGCATGCCAGGAGCATGAGAAGATGTGTATGCAGTTTGAGGCACAGCTAGAGACGGTGAAAAAGGAGCAGATTAAGGTTAATGAAGAAACTCTCCCAATAGAAGAAAAGTTGAAAATATACCATTCTCTGGTGGGCAGCTTGCAAGACTCGGGAAGTCTTCTGAAGCGAATAACTGAACATCTAGAAGCCCTTTCTCCTCAGCTTGACTCATCTGCATATGAGACAACAAATCACCAGGTTCAGGCTTGGCAAGAGAAGCTGAAGTCTTTGCATTCTGCCATTGTTGACATGGTGATGGACTGTGAGAACAGACTTGTGCAGAGCATAGACTTCAAGACAGAAATCTGCCGCTCACTCGAATGGTTGAGGTGGGTGAAAACAGAACTTAACGGAACATTAAGTTTGGACCTCAAACTGCAAAACATCCAAGAAGAAATCCGAAAGGTTCAGATACATCAGGAAGAAGTGCAGTCGAGCCTCAGAATAATGAATGCACTGAGCAATAAAGAGAAGGAGCGCTATATGAAAGCAAAGGAGCTGATACCTGCTGACCTGGAAAACACTCTTGCTGAGCTGGCAGAACTGGATGGTGAAGTTCAAGAAGCTATACATGTGCGACAGGTTAGTGCACCCTAACTGGCATTACTTTCTTGGTCACAAAGCTGAAAGAGACGTCTCTGTGGCTTGATCTTTACAATCATCACAAAAAGATTGACTTTAGTAATCCTATTGTCTGGGGTTTTTTAATTACACAGGCTACTGTGATTTTATGTTTGTGACTCTCCCTTTCATTTCAGGCTACTTTGAATAAAGTATATAGCCTCTGCCAAAGGTACTACCAAGTGATGCAGATAGCAAATGACTGGCTGGAAGATGCTCAGGAATTTCTACAGTTAGCAAGAAATGGTCTAGATGTTGAGAACTCTGAGGAGAATCTAAGGAACCACGTTGAATTTTTCAGCACAGAAAGCCAGTTCAATAATAATTTGAAAGAGTTACAAGGCCTTGTGTCTGAGATACAGCCTTTTATACAAGCCACAGCAAGCAAACAGCTGGTGCAGAATGTAGCTGCATTGGAGGAAAAAGCCAAAGGGACAGAGCAAGAAGCCAAAACCCAGCAAGAGCAGTTACAAAGGTAAGGTATATTCTTTCTTCTTTTTTTTTTTTTCTCTTCCTTCATTTTAAGATCATCTTGTTGGTAATAAAAGAAAGATCCTGAAAATTAATTGAAATTTTTAAATATCTGTGCTACTTATGAGAGAATTGGATATTGAGGATTCAGAGCTCCTAGATTCTGTTTTCTACACTTGACTGACTAGTTGTGTGATCTTAAAGAAGCTCTGATAGAATTATATTTGAGCTTGGAACAGCAAGGAGAAGAAGAGTAGGGATTAATTGTTCTGTATTTCACCTGACACAAGATTTATGCACAAACAAATGAAATTGAAGCAGACATTTTGACCTAAACGGAAATAACTTTTCAACAAGCATAACTGTGTTACTTATTATTCCTGAATGTTCTGAGTTCCATAAGTTTGGGTAGGTTTAAAACCCAACATAGGCAGTCTCTGAGGAAAAGTCAAATAAGGGCTATTAAATGCCCAGCTGTGGTTTCTGTAAAGTGTATCTGAAAATCTGGAGCATATGCTTCCATGTATGCTGTTTCCCAATAATCTTTCTTTTTCTTGGAAAATACTGTGTAACAGCATAACTAAGCAGTTCCATTGAGAACTAGATTCAATAATATTCCTGATTTTCAAATGTTTTTATCTTGCCTTAAGTTGTTCTTTCTGGAACTGTATTTGTTTAAGGTGTGCTTCTGAGTGGCAGGAGTACCAGACAGCAAGGCAGAAGGTTATTGAAGTGATGAATGAGGCTGAGAAAAAATTATCTGAATTCTCAGTAGCTAAAGCTGCTTCTTCTCATGAAGCAGAAGAGAAATTGCAAACACATAAGGTAAGGTACTGATAATTGCATGAAATCCTTCTCTTTCAAGTGAAAATGAATGTATATTATGTAGGTCCCCATCTGTGGTAACATGAATTTGAGTTTTTATGTCTTTATCTGTAGCACTTAACTGTGTCATAACTCACCAAGAGATGTTTAGTGTTGTGCAAAACACAAATTTTATTTATGGGGTGACTAAGACAGATATTTTTAATCATTTTTCAGCTTGTCTGTCTATGTGCCCATGGCTGTAGAGAAGTGCAAAGAGTCAGGAGGTTCCTAAAAGCCATGGGTCTGTAAACCCCAAAATTACAAACCCTACAAGCAACTCAGATCAATAGAAACATCCATCTACTTTGGATCACGTGGAACAGTTTAACTAGGACAGGAAGAGCTGAAGTTTAATATTAATTCTTTTTTAGTCTAAAACCAAGAAACATAACTTTAAAAAATTACTTTCTCTTCTTGTGTTTGGGGTACTAATCAATTGCCTTAATATAGACAGTCAGTGACACTTCCGGCATGCTGCCAGCTGTGTCTCTGTGAAATCAAGAATCTCCCCCTAAGAGTAATGTCATGTCTGCCAGCTTCATAAGAATGTCCTCAAATCCTTGGGCATCTAAAATGTCCTTAAAGATAAGCATGGCATAAATGTACACTTAAACACCTGAATTGCTTCTTTCATTTTTAGACTGTTTAGAAGTCAGTCTCTGCTATGGGAAGAACCCTGAATGCTTCTTTTCATCCTTTCTGAGGGGCTATCAAGGAAGGGAAAAGCTGATTACACCAGATTTCTGCTGCTTTCAGAGACATGCATTTTGGTACAAGTAGCTGTAGCTCAAATACTGCCTATGAAAAATAAAGTGAGATCTAGCCACTTCACTCAGCATACAGTACCTCCTCTGCGTCTGCAGTGGATGGAGGTGGTTCATCTACCTGCATGTTGAATAGCAATGAGTTGTCTTGTAGAAAAGGAAAAGAGTGCTTTTTTTTGCTTTTTCAGACTCTCGTGTCCGTAGTGAATTCTTTCCATGAGAAGATCACAGCCCTAGAAGACAAGGCTTCGCAGCTGGAAAAAATCAGCAATGATGCCAGTAAGGCATCTATAAGTAGATCCATGACAACTGTTTGGCAGCGCTGGACACGGCTCCGGAATGTAGCCCAGGAACAAGAAAAAATTTTGGAAGATGCAGTGCAGGAATGGAAGGGTTTTAATGATAAGGTAAATTCTAGTCTTGGTAAATCCTCCCTTGTACATAGGTTTTCGCTCATTATGCTGCCTTACTGATCATCTTGTGGTAGAGAAAACTGATAGCCAGAATAACTGATTTCTTTCCTCAGGTCAGCAAAACACAGCTATGGAACATTCAGGTTTAGAATCATTGCCCCCGAAGTTTGGACTGTTCTGTATGCATATATGTATAATACGAACAAAGTTGTTTTGGTTTCTGGTTGTTCTTCAGAACCTTCTTCTCTGTTTCCTTTCCTCAGATGTTCTGCTCTAGATTATGTCAACCTTTTTTTCTTCTTCTTCTACTTTCTTCTTCTCTCTTCTTCTCTTTTGTATCTCTTTTTTTCTCTCTTTCTTATCTCTTTTTTTTTCCTTGAAGAGTGTGAAGTTGCTCTTTTTAAGCATAAGCAGCGATGAAGTGATGATAGTCCCTGTCACTGCTCTATGGTCATATGTCTCTTTTTTCCCCATTATATCCTACCTGACTCTTTTTATCTGTCATTGGCGATTATTTATGCCCAGATGGCAGGTTCTCTGGGAATGAGGATAATCATTTTGTTAAATGTATGACTTGTGCCAAATATGTGTGTGCCCCAGGGTACAGCTCTAGTTCCTATGGCAATAAATATCATAAATGCTAAAAAATATAAACCATAACTGGACAAAAAAAATCCCTTAGCAAGTCCTAATCCCCTGCGAAGAGCAAGGGATCTGGCACAGAAGAGCACAAGCCCTATACCACAACAGTTTTACAGAATCTAAATGTACAGCACTGGGTCTAGCACATTTCAGCATCAGTTGTACTAGCTTCTTGTGTAATTTTATTATTGACAAGACTGCATCTCTTTCCATAGATTCAGAAAGCCACCATAGCTATTGATCAGCTACAAGGTCGCTTACCAGAAAGCTCTGTGGAAAAGGCATCCAAGACAGAGCTCCTGGAACTCCTGGATTACCACAGCAATTTCCTGCTGGAGGTGGACCACCAGCTGTCATCTTTGGGCCTGCTCAAACAGCATGCTGTTAGCGTGCTTCAGGACGTGGAAGTAAAGCCTCCGTCGCAGAAGGAGCTACCAGTTATGCAAGAAATCAAAGCAATGCAAGATCGATGCCACAAGTAAGGCAATATTTTAAAAGATTCACTAGGAAAATGGTACCTTACAATTCATTATTAAGAGCTTATGTATCATATTTTTATCATTAACAGTTACCATGCTTAAATAAATACTAGTTATTGCTTTTAAAATAAGCATCAGTTTTAATGTAAAACTTTTTAATTAATTTTGAAATTCCTTTTTTGCCATTATTTTTTATTTTCATCACAAGGAGTGATGGTGCATTTTAGAATATGTACTTCTTGCCTTGCATAGTAATACTTACATAAAAGCTGCATAAGCTGAATTAAAGTTATAACTGATTTTAAACACTTCCATTGCGTCTCACATTAACAGTGTCCATTTATCTTTTCATATCCTCTTTTGATTAGTTTATCACTTTGTTTCCCTTGTTTGAAGCACTTACATACCAAAAGTAGGTACTGTATGACATTTACAGGGGAATGTAGAGCATATGCAAACAAAGAATAACTTAATATTTCACCTTGTGGCTATGTAAATGTTTATTTAAATCTAAAACATCTCCCTGTCATGGAGAAAGCAGGAGGGTTTATGTTAAGTTTCAAGACACATATCTACCTCATAACTACCCTAAGATACCATTAAGGGGATCTCCATTGTGGAAAGACAAAGAGAGATGAAAATGAAAAAACTCTAAACCCTGCACCAAACCTGTGCAAAGTTTATTGTGTGCATGTATTAATGATTAGCGTAGAATAGCAATCCCTGTAGAAAATGTGTAGATGTAAGCACTTTTACAATTCCATTTTTCATTTAGAATTGGTTTCTAATGTATAGGGTCTGTGATGACCTCCTGCTCATGTAAATAAGGCATGATTCATCATGAAAGGTTATGCAAAGGTAAATCAAATATGGGAATGTCAAAGTAAGATCCATGTCTCATGTATAAGAGCTACATGTAGTCCAATAGAACTTTCACAGAGGTGTCATTTTTTACAGGAGATCCAAGTTCTTGAGGAAAGTGCAGAAATTCTGTCTTAGTGGAAGTGTGGAGACAATCCACATTCAGATGTTTGATCCATAACTTATTCTAAGTATTCTGCCATTGCAAATCCCATCAGTAGGAGTGGAATTTATCTCATGTTATTTTACATTATAGATATCAACATCAGAACAGGTTAAGTCTCTCTCTCTAATTAGTGTAGAGAAATAAACAAGTGTAAGATGCAGTTTTTCTGACCTATTTTAGGAGTTTCTTTTAGAATGACAGTGAATAATCCTAATTCATGCCCTGCAATTGCCTCTGTCCTCCACTGACAATCAGGGTAGTCTGTGGTGATGAGCTCAGATGTAGGGATTTCTATTGTAAACATTTGCATTTTTCAAAAGAATTGCATGCTTGAGGTCCAAACACATAAAACCGAAGAATGGACATGAAAAATTTAATTTATTTAAATTTAGTTCTTTGGATGTGGGGCTATCAATCATTATCTTTCTTATTCAGTATTTTTTGGCAAAGAAATGTTTTTAGACATTGCTTAATTCTTCACAAATAGTTATTATTTCTTTCTTTCTGAAGTATGCAACAGAAAGTTAAAAAAGGTGTGAAGATGGTGAAACAGGAGCTGAAGGAGCGTGAGGAGGTTGAAGCAGAGATTAATATTGTGAAGTCTTGGATCCAGGAAACAAAAGAATATTTATTAAGCCCTGATGCAGAAGTGGACATTCAGCTTCAGGAGTTGCAGGTATACCAAATTTGTCAAGTTGTAAATCGCAAGATTTAGCTTCATTTTAATCTGCTAGGGAATATTAATAGTTTCAAAACCACCAAAGATTCAAATTAGATGATATTCATGAGTTTTTGAGTAACCCACTAGACAAATTCATAATTTGAAGTAGATGATGGACTGTGGTATTTTATTTTAAAGATATTTAAGATGTATTCTCATTGTTCTTAACAATACTGTTTTTTCTGTCATTAGTCTCTCTTTGGTGAAGTTACTACTCATCGCCAGGCTGTTGAAAAACTGGCTGAACAACAACAGAATAAGTACTTGGGGCTTTATACCATATTGCCTTCTGAACTCTCTCTTCATTTAGCAGAAGTTGGACTGGCCCTCGTAACTGTACAGGATCAGGTAAAGTGCAGTAGATAAGTGCATAAAGATCTATAACCCTTCTTTAGGCTTTGTAAACTGGTATCCTGCTGTGGCCAAACTGTGGCAACACAGATTAGCTTTATTACCTCCATCCTTTGAATTAAAGTTAAATGAAAGTTAATGTCCTTTAGGGACAAATTATTTGTGATTACTGAATTTAATTTTTATTGTTGACAGATTCAAACCAAAGAAAGAGAAACTCAGCAAATCAAAACATTGAATCAAGAGTTTGATCAGAAAATCCAGGGAATAGCAAATGAACTAAATACCATTCTTTCCAAACTAAAAAAGAAAACAAATGATATAGCACAAGCTAAGCTTGAACAAAAGGTAAGACATTTCCTTATGTTGTTATCCATAAATTTTTCTGAACTGGGACACTCACTTCTTACCAAAGTGTTGCTTTTGAAGACTTGCAGGACACATTTTTTTAATGTAGTTCAACATAAGAATTATACAGAAATAAGGGTTGACTGATGAGATTTTTAAAACTGTATTCTTTGCAAACTCGTCCACACAGGGTCTTGAGTGAGTAACAGAATTTGGAGGAAGTAGCTGAGCATTAAAGTCAGATGGACAAAGTTTCATGGCTCCTTTTAAATAATGAGTATGACTCCAATCTAGGAAAGCCTAAGGGACCTCCAAACTGCTCCTTGTTCTTGTCTGTACTGAAAAGATCAGTCTTTATGATAAATAGATCAATAGTGTTTTACTCCACTTGTAGTTCATCTCACATCATTTGGTTCAATAATGAGGTAAAGTACTACTCATGCAGTTAAGAGTAGTGCAAAGGACTCTTGGTTCTTTTTGAAAGTTTTCTTAGTCTTAGGTATGTGCCACACTCAGAAAAGATCATTTGTACTGAAATGTAATGGCCAAATCAGGATTATCACATGAGAGTAAGGGATTTTGGGGAGAGGAGAGATGGGAAAGGGGTTGGCTGAGGGTTTTTGGGTTGTTATTTTAACTAGGCAAAGATAAACTTGACTGAATTACTGTCTGAAATTAGGCAAAGCATTCAAAATAAGAGAAGATTTAGCATGACTGGTATGTCATAAATTACCTGTTTATTTTCATGAGATGCTCAAGATGTTCCAAAATACTGTTTGCTTTGCAAGAAATGTCACTGAACTATATCTCTGGTGTATCTCCCTGATTCCACTAAGAAAGAAGAAAGCCAGTGAAATCTGCTTTCCCGTGTTGCATAAATGAAAACACTCTGTCACTGGAGATGTAGTAATGTTCCAGCTGCTTTTATGTCAGCATTTAGCTGATACTTGTGAGACCGGGTTGGCTTTGGTTACAGCAGTAAATATTTCAATATTAACATTGAAACTGAGTGTGAAAAAATAAAATAAAAATCTGTTTTAAATCCATGTGACTCAAGTCAAATGGATCCTTCCCTCAAACAGCGTATAAATTCTGCATAATATCTGTAGTAAATATGTTTATTTATGCCTGCTGAAATATGTGTGTCTGTGTATTTAGATGAGCAGTTTAACATCTGTCTTTGTGTCTACATGTAGACAGCTGTGTCTCCAAGTTTGTGGAATAATATTGATTTATCATAACGATTGATCATAACTTGCACTCTGAGATGTGTCTGCCAGGACAGTCCTTACCTGAAGAGCTTGAAGTAACTTCTTGAATCACCTGTAGTTAGAGCGGTGTTCTGAATGATTGCAATTTCAATTTGTATAAACAACTGGAGAGAGGCTAGGGTGTTTGTCCAAGCAGGGAAACAAGAGGCACTGGGCAGAAACTGAGGCACAGGAAGTTCCACCTGAGCATGAGGAAGAACTTCTTTACTGTGCAGTGACTGTGCACTGGAATAGATTTCCCTGGGAGGCTGTGGAGTCTCCCTCACTGGAGATAGTCAAGAACCATCTGGACACAATCCTGTGCCATGTGCTCAGGGATGACCCTGCTTGAGCAGGGAGGTTGGGCCAGATGACCCACGGTGGTCCCTTCAAGCCTGACCCATTCTGTGATTCTGCGATTTTGTGACTTATTTTATTTATGTTACAAAACCAATGAATTTTTAACACTTTAGATACTAAAAAAAAAAAAAGAAAATAACTAGTAGTCTCTTCTCAAGAAACTGTAGTCCATCTGCTATAAATCTATGAGAAACTTGAAAAACTTTTTAGGCTTCCTTTTTCAAAATATTTGTGACTATGGGAGAAAAATTGATTTTAAACTCTGTTTCTGTTGAAACAGTCTAGCATAATCAGGCTGCTCCTGCATCAAGATCATGCTATGAAAATGCAGGTTTCAAATGAAAATTAAAGTTTTCATAATCCATTAATGAGTAACTGCATTTTTATGAGTTTATAAACTTATATTTTAAGACAGCAATAATACAACCCCCTTTCCCAAAAAATAATTCCCCTTTCCCATCCTTGTCATGGCAGTCTGTGCTGACAGTTCATTTCAGAAACAAACACAGTAAGATGCCTGAGAATGGTTAATGTCACACTGAAGTGATTCAGTCTTTGGCTATGGCAGGGAAAACGGTTATCCGTTTCAGCCAGGAAGTCAAAGAAAGAGTAATGGCACATACTTAAGAGATGAGCAAACATCCTGCTGTTCCACTTTCCTGTTTAAAAATGGAACAAACTATGGAGACTTTGGACAGGGTATAAAAGTTGCAAGTTGGACTAGAAATAATCAACCAAAAAGCTAACCCTTCCTGGATCACTGATTTTATTGTTTTTCTGTCTAGATCCTTGGTGAAGAGTTGGACAGCTGCAATATAAAGCTGTTGGAATTAGATGCATCAGTCCAGGACTTTGCAGAGCAGAACGTACCCCTGGCTAAGCAGCTGGCTAACAGGATAGGGAAACTCACTGCACTGCACCAGCAGACCATACGGCAGGCTGAGTACAGAGCAGCCAAGCTCAGTCAGGTATGATCCTAAATCCTTTCTGCTGTTTCCTCTCAGAAGCAGAAGGAACACACAAACATCTCGTTTATTTTCCTGTAGTTACGCCAGAAGGGGCATTCCTTGGCACATCTGCCTATTATTAGTCAGGGCTTGCATCACATTCCAAAGAGACGCAAAACAGGTCAAATCAGAGGGCAAAATAATTCTGTGATGCTGCTTTAACACCCTCTTGCATGAGTCACCTGCTGGTTTGTTCCTTTGGTGCCCTAAAAAGATTACAAATCTCACAAACAGTAGCATGCCAGGAAATAATACCTCACTGTGCTTTTCACGGTCTCTGTTTTGTCACTGTTACCTGTAATTGTAGCATGAAAAAAAAAAGTTTAAAAAAAATTTGTTTTGCTCTAGTCTCAATCCATTGAGGGTGAATGTAATTTATTTAAGTTATTAAATAACTTATATAATATGTAGATTCAATAGAAAAGCCTGTATACAATGGCCCTGATAATGCATGTTTATGCAACATTTTGGCATTCTTAGAGATGCATCCTATGTGGTTCAAAGTCCCTGAAATTCTTTCTTCATTTTTTTTTTCCTAATTGTTCTTATCCCAAAAAAACTCTAGTTAAAAGCAAATAAATGGATTTTCTATGATTCTGCCATTAATACCCTGATAAATTATGAGTTCTTCTCTCTGTATGCATAAAGATGCTTCTGTAAGGCTTGAAAAAGATAACTTCAAGATATTAATTTCCGTTTCCTCTGAAAAATTGTTTTTAAGAAGAAATAGAAAATTATTATGAAAGTAAGAATTCAGTCAAAGGTACTTGGTAAGGGGATTTAACATTTGGATATTTTTGTTCAGCGCCAAAAAATCCACTTATCATCAAAAATGATAGGCATTGAAAACTGCTTGCAAATACAGTTTGGTCACCTGGGGTTTGATCCATCCTTTGTAAAGAGGAAATTCATGAACATCAATGAAATTATTCCTGCTGAGAAGAAAATTGGAACTCATGAGTACTTTGCTAAATAGAATTTGGATTAATCAGAAAGCAGAACTTTTGTCCTGTATTTTGAACTAGTGCAAAATTTCATTTTTTGGAAATATGGCAAACTGAGTGGACAAAACAGACTGTGAAAAACAAAAAAGGTGATTCGGTGGATGTAATGGAAAGAGACATATCAAAATAAAAAATTGAGCCACAAACTGAAAGACAAGGCATTTTGGAGCTTACATGTGAAGCTGAAATATACACAGGGGTGTACTCTCTAGGTGTACTCTCTCTGCACAGATATTTGTGCATCTGGACTCTCCCAGTGTGACCTACATTCTTATAGTGCCTTTTTTTCCCCAAAACAGATAATCTTATTACTGGAAACAGACCTATTTTAACTCCATAAATACATAAGAAATTAAATTATATAAAACAGCGAGGAAAAGTTGTTAAAATGATCCCCAGATGAAAACAGTGAAGGAAATAAAATTAGTTTTTTCATCCTCTAAGAATTGTACAAAATTGCATCTTAGGCTTAAGCAAATTTTTCTTTTATCCAGGCTGCTTCACACTTGGAAGAATACAATGAGATGCTGGAGTTCATATTGAAATGGATTGAGAAAGCAAATATCCTAGTGCATGGTAGTATAACATGGAATTCTTCCTCTCAGCTTCGTGATCAGTTTAAAGCCTACCAGGTGATTATGTGAGCTATGAAATTTAAAAGGCAGTGCATATAAGAAATTACTTGTGAAGCGATGGAGTTCTACTTCTCCTGAAGTGCTAGATTTCTTTGACTGTTCCCCCAAATCTTAAAAATGATTGATTGATTTGGACAATTGTTTTGAAGACTGAAATAAAGATATCTTGTGGAATAAAAACATGTGATTCAAAGCTGATATGTGTGTTTACGCGAGTAGTTTGGTTTCACAGAGGCTTTTGGCTGAATAATGTGTCTGTACACTGTGATTCTATCACACCAAGCACCTTATTGCAGCTCATACTGTAAAGCTTTAGTTAACCAAACACAATTTTCAGTTTGGAGTTTTTTTCCTTCTCCAGTATGCTAAATTGGAAGAGCCTTTGTTCTCATCTAATGAGCTTTATACCAAATATTCTCAAACTGATACCTAAGGGAAGAGTTTCGTCCAATCTCTTCCTGCACATTTCACATCAGAGTAATTTGCTGTCCCTGTAATTGTGCAATTTGTTCTGTGTGTGTCTGTGTGTGGAATATGTGTGTGAGATCATTGGGACATTTTGATAAGGTTCAAGTTTGCCTGGTGTTACATGACTGTGTGAAAGAAATCAAAGCATCATAAGATAATCATGTATCACTAATACCAAAATAAGACTACATAAATTATGGTTTTTATATATACATTACTTAATTGTCAGTTGCAGTCTCGTACGTTAGCGCAGTGTAGTATGTCACGCTTTGTATTCTGAATAGAAACCTCCAGGCAATTTATCCTGAGGAAAGCTGGAGATAGAATTTATATTCTGGTTTTGCTATGGCTTTTTCCCTGCTTTGAAATCTGATGATAGAGGCTTGACCAATGCCATCCCACACAATACTTTGGCAGTGATATTTTTTAGGCAGCATTAACGACTCCTGCCATGCTATAACACTGCACGCAAGTGCTTTCTGTTACTTTCTGTTAGGTACATCAGGCTTCCAGAACAAATCTTCTCCATAGATTGCATATATTGTATTTTTACGCACAAGTGTGTATAGCAAAACACTAAAATTAATGTGTTGGTAAGTTCAGCTGCTGAAGCTTCATGCCTTAATCTTTTAATTCCCAGTCTCTATAGCTGGAGCACTTCAGCATACATTCAGAACTAAGCATATTGCCTAAGCCTTACAGGAAATCAGTGGAAGTAAATCATAGGCTTACAAATGGGTACACATTGAAGAGTTTGCAGAACAGGAATATACTTAAAAGATAAGTGTCATTGAGTCTCAAACCTGACATTCAATTTGCTTATATCTCCATCTAGAGCATTCTTGATGAGTCTGGAGAGATTCACGGTGATCTTGAGGCCATGAGCGAGAGGATTGATTACCTGGCAAGTGTATATTGTACTGAAGGAATGTCGCAGCAAGTGCTGGAACTGGGCCGGCGGACGGAGGAATTGCAGCAAGTTATCAAAGTGCAGCTACCAAACCTCCAAGATGCTGCCAAGGTAAGTGAAAGCAGTTTTTCTAATGCTAGCTGGCAGCTAGGGTGGTGTATGCATCATATCGCTGAGATTATTAGCAGCGAAGATAATCTGTGGTCCATACAGGGCATGACTGTTTTCTAAAGTCAGGTATCTTGTGCTGTTCAAGATACTGCCTTCAGGTGCTGACTCAGATGTGCACAAGATTTCTGCAGGTCCTGTTATAAGTGCCCTTCCTGGATGGATATATTTGGGATAATGGTGTCTCAAATAGCACTAAGCACCTATGTTTAGATACTTGAAAAGTGTATTTGTTTACACTTACGTTCTGCTATTTCCTTTATTCTTCTCTTAAATTATATCTAAATGCTGTTATTTATTAATTTAGATCAGTATTGGACCAGACCAGAATTCCATAGTGTAAGGCCTGCTTCTGCAAGGGAGTGCAATGAAAAGAATGAACATGCTTTTTCAGTTTTATAAAGTATATGCTGTATTTGAGATTGAAGTACTTACAATAATAACTCTGCCTTTGCAATCCCTTTTTCTAGACTATCATATGACTGGTATTGTTTTCTAGTATTTTAAACGTTTAAAATTAGCTATCAAAACTATAAATTGTTTTTTGCACTGTAAGGGGGATGTAACTGCAAAATCCAGACAGATATATTTATAGTGATTTCCTTTTCTTCCTATTGTTCATCCCTGAATCAAATGTGTTACGTTACAGGATATGAAGAAATTTGAAATCGAACTGAGAGCCCTACAGGCTGCTTTGGAGCAAGCCCAAGCCATGCTGACCTCTCCAGAGCTCGGGCATTTGAGCTTGAAAGAGCAACTTTCTCACAGACAGGTAAAAGACGAGGACCTCCAAGCTAGCATTTGAGTAGTGTGATTGTACTCAAATAAGGAGTGTTGATGAGACTGATTGTTCTGTTTCTTAGGTAGGCCACTGTTTCAGAGTGTAGCCCCAAATTACTGCCAAGGAAATAAGGGATGGAACAAGAAGAATCATTACCTCAGAGGGAATGGTTGAAGTATAATTCATTATGATGCAATTCTGAGAAGTGTGCATCCATCCATTTAATCCATATTAATAATTGAAAAAAAGCCCAATTCTTATCTAGTGCTTTTGGTCAATAGGTTCTTAAAGTACTTCAAAAGGAAGTCTAGATTGTTATCATCCTTTTGCAGATAGAGATGCAATGATAACAGTTTTTTGCTAGCTTCTCCAATAATAATCTGGAGCGCTAGGAGACAATTCAGGTTTCCTTAAGCCCAGTTGCATTTTTGTATGCTTAGCTGAATTACCTCCATAAGATACTGTGGCTTTCTCTATTGCATTTGATCTTCTATGGAGATTCATCAGTTTGTTAGTTTTGGTCTCAGTCTCTCTAACAGGAGAAATAAGGCAAGTTATAACTTTCTGAGTTTCTTAAGACGTGTTTCTTTCTGCAAGCTAATATGGAGATTTAACTGTCTCAGTCTGCCAGTGAAAACTGGATGTCAGCAGGTTCACTATAGGATTAAAATGTGCAGAAAAGCATATGGAAGAAAAGTAAATTTGCACAGCTTTTCCTTTCCATTAAAATACGCAGTCTTTATTCTGGGGACTTGCAAACAGATTTCAGAATGTGGCCTTGAAGAGTGTAAGTGAAACACATCACCCACCATAAAAATAAAGGAACATGGAGTTTACTCTGGGTTTTATGTGTATTCTTTGTCCTGGCTCTAGCAGATCTCACAGTGTGAGTTTCTTTGGTTCAGAAAAGGGCTATAGCCCCGGTCCACCTGTTTTACCAGACCAGAGAGGGGATCTTGGAAAGTGCCTGGCTGGCACACAGCCCCCAGGGTGCCTCTGGGTGCTGATTGCACAATAAAGACACCCTTTGCCAGCAGTTTGGGGCCTGACAGAGGAGAGGCCCCACCTGTGCTGTCTGAGGAATAGGTCATTATACCGAAACTCTGGTTAGATTATCCACCATATGTCATGAAATGGTAGAAATAAAAAAAAACCCACAATCCTCTAATCAGTATGCACTTCAGACCCACTTAGCTATCCTTCTGCATGTGATGCAGGGGAAGGGAGATAACCAGTTTGCCTCATTGTCAAGCTGATTTATATCTATGGAATCTAAAGTCTTTTTCTAATGTGCTAAGGCCCTATTTGTCAATTTTGCCTTTTCCTTTCTTCTTTTTTTTTTTTTTGTTTTTTTTTCCTATCTGTACATACATTAAACTCCTCACCAGAGATAAAAAGAATGATGATCAAATCTGTTCTCTAATCCTTGCACTTAGACCCTTCTCATGCGTATGAACAGACAGCTTGAATGGACATTGTGTATGGAATAGGCACTATTAACAAAGGCATCCATCTTGTGATTATTCAAAGAAGAAGGTTTCTGTGTAGCTATGTTCCTTTCTATTTGACTGTCTTTTGAATTTTAAGCAACATTTTCAGCCATGGTTTGTGTTTTCAAAGGAAGGTTGTGAATACAATGTGATTCATTTGCTGTTATGAAAATGTGCTTCTATGTTCCAGCAGGGAATTCCACTCAGATTTTAACTCTGAGATATGTGTATAGATAAATTACTCTTGTGCTGCTTCAATTTGTGGATTTTTTAAATCTATTTTTTCAAATCTGTTAATAGAAATATTTTTTTTACTTAGACACTTAGAAATAGGTGCTACTATGCTTTTTCATGAAATATTTTTATACCTAGTATATGGGCTTTTTGCTTAAATAATCTTTAAAAGAATTCTCATTTCACAATAAGCAATTCCAGAGAAAGTGTGTCTAATTGCATTCAATTTGAAAAACAGATAACAAAATTTTTCTTTAATGCTTGAGCATTCCCTTATTTGTCTTTAGCTGCATGAAATGCTCTAGGTGTTCTGAAAAACTGGCTTATTGTGGCACTGAATTTGTTTCTAGCATCTGTTGTCTGAAATGGAGTCACTGAAGCCGAAAGTTCAGGCAGTACAAGACTGCCAGAGTGCCCTGAGGATTCCTGAGGAGGTGGTCACCAGCCTGCCCATGTGCCACAGTGCCCTGCGGCTCCAGGAGGAGGCCAGCCACCTGCAGCACACTGCCATTCAGCAGTGCAACATCATGCAGGCGAGTGCAGCTCCAGCCATGAGTTGCTGAGAGGAACTTGAGCAGTGACATACAAATTGTGATGAAAACAGGATTCCGTATCTCTGTGCATCCCTCTGTTCCATAGTACCATTAGGAATTTTCCCACTAAGTCTCAGTCACTCCTGATTTTAATGTTCATGGCTATGTTAATTGTTGTTTTACTGATTAGACTCTCACCTCAGAGATCTCCCTGATATTTCTATGATTTTTGTAATGCTCTTAGGATTAACTAGACAAACAGCTAATATATGATTGTATGCAGGTTAATGTTATAAGCTATATAATCAATTAATAAAATTAATATAACATTATAACATCAGCTTCTTCTGAAGGTTGCATAAAAACTATCGCGTTAATTAAATAACTTTCTAGTATAAAAATAATTATTTTTATTTTCTTCGTTTATAATATATATATATTTGTTTTCTGATTTTGGATTAATTCAACATCTATTATATTTGTATTTTCAAGTTTTGCAAAATATGAGTGAACTAGATTTTGTTTTATTGTTTGGATTTATAATTAAACACATAAAAGGTGTTTCCAAAGGAGAGAATAAGCTTTTCTTCTCTGCTATTTAGTGATAGGAATATACAAAGTATATTTCATAGCCTAAGGTGCAACTACAATTTTCAAGTTAGATAACAGAACAGACTTTTGATGATAAAGGATAATTATTGATGCAAGAAAGGTTACAATGTCACACTGAAAATCTAAAAAATTCGTTAGACAAACTGCTCATGCGTCTATGATAGAAAGCATGGATACTACATTGGTAGGATAATTATCTGAATCAATCTTCATAATCCTCTCCCAGTTGTACTTTTTATAAAATGTAAGCTTTTCTTACAGTCATAAATGAACACCTGAAGTGAAAAAGCAGATGAAAATGCTTTATAGTAAAACCTTGACACTAAGCTGATGCTGTGATGATTTTTTGCTTTTTCTTTTATACCCCTTTTATATACCCTTTTATATAGCTTTTATGTATTCTTAGTGCTTTACCCCACGTGCCTGTAATTCCATAAGTCCGATAACCTAGTTGAGACCCAAACTACCATTAAGCCAGGAGACCAAACATCCTGGAAGCCTCACAGTCAGGGGTCAGAGAGCCCCAGACACCAAGGTCCTCTCCAGAACACATTCTGTAAACTAAGGCAGGCCCATCCAGGGGGAAGGTTCCTTGGGATGGGGGGTTCACTCGAGCCTCTCATTGGGGAAGCTTTGATAGATATGCTAATTTGCAAGGTCTATAATTTTGTGTGCTTTTTGGGTGCTGGGGTGTGTGCATTTCAGGGTGCGTTTCGGTGCATTCCACCGGGACGAAGTGCTGCATCTAAAGATTCTTAAATAAATACTGAAGTAAAAACCCATTTTTCCCTTAACCATGTTTGGTTCTTAATTTTAAAACCAGAGAAGGTCAACAAAGCAAGGCTATCTTCTTCTGGGTATGTTTGGTTCAGGTACTTGTTGGAATCAGAAATTACAGCACCTTACATCAGAAATCTAAAATACCATGTTATGTAGACAGTGGGTTTGGGAAATAGTTAAATAAATGAAACCGTTTGAATCATTGCAATTGACAATATTTATGAATAGACTTTTCCTGACTATACTCCCACTTTGCTTATCAAGATGTGAGTGCCAGATAGACGTAAATTTTTTCTACTTCGGGAGGGAGATCTGTCATGCTTAGACTTAGTAAAAACTAATTTTCATGTAGACACTCAATCTTTTTTTCCCTTCTCTAGGAGGCAGTGGTTCAATATGAGCAATATGAGCAAGAAATGAAACATTTGCAGCAGATGATAGAGAGCGCCCATCGCGAGATCCAAGACAAGCCAATAGCAACCAGCAACATCCAGGAGCTCCAGGTCCAGATTTCACGTAATGAGGTATGTGAGCCAAAATGCACCAAAACATTGGGCTCAGTGGCAGCTCACTGACCCAAACAACTTTTCATAAGCAGTAGTCATAAGTTAGCTGAGTTGCATTTCAGACTTCCTCAAGGCTAGTTGAGCGGATAGACTTAATACCAGATAGGGAACTCCTGCTATTGGTACAATGGGGAGCACTCATTTGTTTTTTCAGTTAGGTATATCCTAATCTTCGGACAACAATATGATAAACAAAAGCATTGCCTAATTAAGGGACAGTTAGCATTAGAACTTGACTGAGGAGTGTCCCAGAAGTCAAAGTTCAGCGGTTTGTCAGGTAATCACAAGTAGTACAGTGATCCATATGTACGTAGGTATATCCTAATGTACTTGTACATGTACCCATGTATATCCAAAAGTACTTGCTCATTTTCATCCCAGTGATATTCTGAAAAGAATACCAAGAGACTTGAATCAAAGGAAATCCATAATAGATTTGGAGGAAAACTCTGCACCATTCACTCCAAAGGTTTCTCGAAAGTCTTTGTTGGGAAGATTTTTGTGCTCTGGAGTTGCGGGTCCTGCCCACAAACTCGTGGATCATAAGTCAGGATAGTCTCTGTGCAGCCTTCTTGCTGTGCTGCCTTGAGAGCTCCTCCTGAGCCCCCTTCCCCTCCACACCTGCCTGTTGTGTAATTCTTGGGATAGAAGATGCATCACTGATCGCCTTGTGTCACTTTTGGCACCAGATGGCACCATTTCTTTACCTTTGAATTAAAGCTATCCGTCCTGTTGTTCAATATAACCTAATGTTACATTTGTTTCTCATTTTTTCTATCCAATTGTTACAGCAGTTACTAAGTATAAATTCAAGAGCAGTTTGCGTAAACAAACACTTTGGGGGTTTTTTAGTATTGATTGATAATGCTACTGTTTTCTATTCAAATATTCTGGAGCAACAAATGCAGGAGGGTGACTTCAGCGATTCAGGGTAATATTGCTGGGAGAAGGAATGGTGCTGCAGGCAGGAAGGAATTAAAAATGGGGCAGCTCGAAGTTTCATGTGCATTTGAGCAAGTTTAATAGCTAGGAGTGGTCCTAAACATCTGCAGGAAGACAGCAGCTTTATGCTAATGCACATGTTGGCATCAGCCAGAATGGACAGACTTCTTACTTGCAAGCTTTCCACATTTAGGGGTAAGGGGTTTTGAAACACTGAGATAAGCATATTTGTGGCTCGTGTTTTCTCTGCTAAATACCTGTGAAAAAGCACAACATGAAGTGGATATTCTGGACCATATATTCAAAAGTTAAGTCTGTCAAGATGTTTGTTAGGTGCGTTATTAATTCAAGAAAATATCAGTTACCACATTCCCTGTTTAAGCCTGTATGTGAAAGAACTTCAGGGGACATTTGCAGTAGCTTTATTTAGAATTAAAATTAGAGGAAGGAAGTAGAAGGAAATTACGTCTTGATTTTTAGGATGCTTATATTAATATGCATATATGTAAGTAAATACCATGTCTACAGACCCATGTTTCTTTAGAATTTCAGATAAGAATGTGGGCAAGTATCTCCATACTTGTTAATTATTTTAATGGATAATACAACAAATCATGGGACATTGCTTCTATAAGATGCTTTATTATTTTTAATTTTCTTTTGCAATAGCATTTTTGCTTACTTTTCATTGGTTTTAGTTAAAAGAGGTATTTTAGATACTCAGTGCATTGGACATTAATACCAGAAAGGTCACTGCACTTCAGTAATGTGATGGAATTGAGTGTACGGAACGACAGTAATTTTCTGCTGAGGTTCAGATATGTCATTCATTGAGCATTAGTGAATGACTGGTATTTGCCAAAGAGCAAAAATAACTATTCGAGCTGATAGACACTTAATTTGTGGCTTGATTTGATTGCAGCCTGGTTTTTGACTATTCTGCTTGATGTTTCTTAATCAAGACTTTTCTTAGTCTCCAAGGAAAGCTTTGGAGCACCGAGAGAGGTCCTTTTGTTGCTAACATGACAGATGGTGACAAGGTGCCATTGAAACTCAAGTAGTGAAGTGTCATCCTCAGTCTTTGAGCTGTTTCAATTCCTAACTTGGTATTTCTTGCAATGAGCGTTCTGCACTGTAATTTTGAGGAATTTTCTTACTGAAAATGTCATACAACCAAAAATATATTTTAGTTTATCAGCCTGAAGCAGTAGTCTTATTTACTTTCGAAAAGATATTGTAATGATATATTGATATGCCTACTAGATCTTGCAACTCCTATTGTTATTTTTCCTTGAAAACTTATGAGTTTTGAAGAAGTAAAAGCAGATATAAAAATGAAGAAGAAATATATACTTGAACAAATAATCACCGATTTAGTAGGCAAGCTTATACAGATGTTTTCACATTATAGATCAAAACTCAAACTTGTCACTGAGCATCTAGGGAGACCATTGTTTCAGCAGAAATGTGAAAGACTTCCAGCATTTTTTATTTGAGGTATATTAATTGAAAACTTTGAAACTGGACACTGGACAGGACAACAGTATAGGGCAGGAGAGAAGACAAGACACTTATGAATAGTTATAAGGCTATTCTTTTTCATCTTTCTTGTCTAAAAAATCTTAGTCTTATGATGGTGTTTGGCCACATAAATAGGCCATTTCCTAAGCATAAACCCCCCAATGTTTTAAAATATACTCCGCTTTAAGCCAGATTCCCCATCTCTTTCCAAAGAAAGGTTAGTCCTGTGCAGCTCAACTTTCAGCTCATAGACTTAGACAAAACCAGAACAAGATTAAAATACAGCTTATCCAAACAGTGACAAAAAGCAATCCAGTCTGCATTTAATCTTATTATGTGACTGATTGTTCCTATCACATTTGAGCCTGTTAGACCCCGTGAGTTATTGTTTGGACAATTCATTCTTTCTGGTGAGAGCTGAATGGGGCATTTTTTGCAGTTGTGGCTACTGCATGACCTCATTTCCCTGGCATGCACTATGCGGGGGAGCTTCGTCTTCCTCAGATAAATGGAAGTAGATGGGGGGGCGGGGAGAATAGGGCAGGAAGAGGGAGAGACGCTCCCCTTTGCTGCAGCGTGAAGCTTGCAGACATGGGCTGAGGTTCAGGCAGGATGCGAGCGTGAGGCGACCCTTGGTCCCTCCCTCGCTGCGCTCTGCGGTGCCGCGCACACGGAGCCTTTCGCGGCCGCCGCCGCCGCTCGGCGGGCTCGCAGCGCAGCCGGACGCGCCCGGCCCGGGCCCTCCGCCGGCCCCGTCCTGCTGGTCAGCAGAGCGGCAGCGCTGCCGTGGTAGTGGCTGCGCTCGCAGGGGCAGCTTCAGGTCGCCGCGGAAGCTGAAATGCTGCCGGTCCTGTGGCCTTCCCCGGCTGCATCAGCGTTACGGGGGAAAAAATGTTTCCTCAGGAGCTGGCTCAGAAGATCAAAGGATACCAGGAGCAAATTGCTTCTTTGAATTCCAAGTGCAAGATGCTGACGATGAAAGCAAAACATGCCACCATGCTGCTGACAGTGACAGAAGTGGAGGGGCTGTCCGAGGGAATGGAGGAGCTGGATTCGGACCTGCTCCCAGCACACCCCACTCATCCCTCGGTGGTCATGGTAAGCAATGCATTGGTCACTGCACTCATTATCTGAGCTGCTTCCTCTTGCATCATTACAACACCTCTGTGTAGCAAATTGCCACAGCTCACATCTACATTTAGCTTTTGAAATGGCTGTAGTGTGGCAAGCCAAACTAGTTGCAGCTTCCCTTTACTGTATTTTGCTTTATATGGGTTTTCAAGACTTGTTGAAAAAGGATGAAGTTATTTAACAGACAAATACGTGGAATATGTGAAAGTTATGTGCAATAATATGCAAATATTGTGCTTTTTTTTTTTGTAGCTATCAGCATGCAAGAACAAATGTTAAGAAATTGATGAGTTGCAGGAATAAAAAAAAACAATAAATATTATTTCATTAGATGTTGCACTGTACAGGCTTTTCACACATTAAAATGTTGATGTGATAATTGGCAGTATGCTGCTGTACTCTCAGATGAGTGTGTTGGAAATGAAAGCTGTGTAAGTACTGCCACAGACCTAATGTTTGAGTTACTTTGCTTTTGTTTGTTTCTAACTGGGTCTCATTACATACGTTCTGCTGATGCTACTGGGATTTTTGTCTGAGTGTCAGACTTCAGGATTTATCCCACTATAGCAACATTGGGGAAGGAAGAAGGTTATGTTTAAATACTGGGTTGTGTGTATTTATATTTCAAGTCTGTTCCTCGCTGTTCTAACAGGACCTGGATACTGAGACAGATAGTGCAGTATTCTGTAGCTCTCCATGGTATTTCTGTATGCAGCAGTGATTGTATTAGAATACATTTAGGCAAACCTGAATTTGTTATTATCGAGTTGCTTGCCCTACATTGTCTTTTAAAATCCATTAGGGTACAGGAGAGCGATTTCATACTGAAGTATGACAAGTAAATGAGACTATTTATTCAACAAATTTCTAAACTGGTAAATGTAGGAGCATGAAGCATGACTATGTGGTAATTCTGGCCATGTGTTGTTTTGATCTCAGTCTAAGCCAAGCGTCAGGTGAGGTAACTGATTTTCTTCCTGTGCTCTGGGATTGCTTTTCCTGTGGCAGATGACTGCTGGTCGCTGTCACACGCTGCTCTCCCCTGTCACTGAGGAGTCTGGGGAGGAGGGAACCAACAGTGAGATTTCTTCTCCACCTGCCTGTCGCTCTCCCTCACCTGTGGCTAATACAGATGCTTCTGTTAACCAGGTACTTCTCTCTTGGCATTCATTCAGCTTTTATCTCAGACATACATGGTTCCATTCCACAGGTGGTTTATTTAATCATCTGAGATAATATTTAGCTATATGTCCAAGCAACTGAGGCTTCGCCTCTTACCAAACTGAACCTTCAGGTTCTGGTTCAAAATGGATACAGATACTGACTTCTGAGCTGAAATTGTATGAATCCAGTGTTACAGCTATTAATTGTTTTTTAAAAACAAATTTTAAGTGACAATTGCAATGTCACCAGTGTTTTCTACTTATAACCTAATTTTTATTTTCTCAGTAGTACTCAATGGAATCTTGCATCCTGAGAAAAAATGCCTTTTTGTACTCCCCATAATAAAACATTGCATTATGTCCATATCCATCTATCTTACTGTACCATTGCCCTTGTGGCACTGAAGTCACAATCTGATATCTTCCACTTAATATCGCTTCAGTTATTAACTTTCATGTGAGTTTTTTTCATGTACTGTTCATTCCAACATTGTTCATTTCAATGGCAGTCTATTTTAAGTGCCAATTAGGCAGATCAGTGACATAACAGACTTTGGATTTTAAATCAAAACTGAGGGCTCTTGCACTTCTAATAGGAGCAAGTGTATATCAGTATTGATTAAAATGTAAACATTGAGCCAACACATTGAGCATCATGCCCATACAGTCACACATAAAATGTTACGCTTTAGAAGCTTAGAAATGAGCCTTAGAAGCCATCACCACCTCACTGAATTCATCGTGTTCTGGATTTTGTGACTGATTGGTTGGTTTTGCATTTTTGACTGCTTCCAAAATTGACCTCTGTAGACTTGAAGGTTAGAATGTGTTGTGTTGCACTGCTGATTAGAATTAGACAAGTTTGAGCAAGATGCTCATTGATTCCTTCTGCTGATTTCAGAAATACATCTGGTGCTATAGAAGTTGCTAAATATAAGACATAAGAAAGAATGTAAGATAGTAAGAGTGGTGACAAAATCAGCAATAGCATACTAAAAAAATTGTGTAATGCATAAAAAGGATTTTTCTAGTGTTCTGCCATTTTAGATAATCAGAGAGTTCTCTGCGAAGTTTACTTACAGTAGAAGGCATCTATATATTTCAACATACAAGTCTTAAGACACCATTAATTAGTGAAGGAGTTAAAGGACCAAAATCAGCTTGCTTCCTAATCAACAAAGCCAATGTCTGTTCATTACTTTTCTCTGAAAATGTAAAACAAGTGAAACAGCTCCAGTCACTCAGACAATAAGGAAAACACAGTGAAGATGCTGTCGCACCATGAGCTGAAACCAAAATACGAGTTTTAGAATAAGTGATTTATTAGTGAAAAATTGAACGAAAAGATTATGTCTTTCATTTAGCAGAAGATTTTTCAGAGACATAAAGTTGATTATGTTGCAATAATCTTAAAAACTTAGGGCGGAAGCTTTCTTCAGTGTGGTTAATGTTGAAATGAAATGCATGTATTAAACAACAAGGCAAAGAACATTCCAAAATGCAGTGGTGTACTTACAAAATTCTTAGGTTCACACTCACATAAGATTAAAGAAGCTTTGAAACTGCCAGTGCTGGTCATGATGATTGCCCAGGGAGACTTCAGGAAAGAAGGTTGGTTAAAATAAAAAATCCTAGACATTAGTGCTCAATTAGTGCTATGCCTCAAATGTAAGTTATAAACATTTTGTATTTTTACAGCAAATGAGCGAAATCATTTGGAAATACTTTGTTTTAAAAAGTAGCCAGAGTTTAGAACTAATTTCTCTCGGGAAGACCACCTGCAAACCACCAGAAGAAAATGTGAACAGAAACTCTAGGAAGTGAAGAATAATATGAATTTAGTCTTTGGAAAAAACCGTAGAACTCTTCTGAAGAAGCATTTAGGGAGGGTGTTAAGACTGCTTTTTAATTCCTGAGTCCTGAGTCCTGGATAACTCTTTATAGTGTTTCATCAGTTTCCTAGCATCTCTTAATGATGAAACATAGCTAGTCTGAATTCAGGCATCTATTTACTGTTTTTACATTTCTACAAGTAGTGAAAATATAAGTGCCAAGTGCTTATTAGTGAATTAATGGGGTTATATATTGGAATAGATTAAAACAAGAGCGGAAATACAAGAAAGTGACAATTCTAGTACTAGTATAAGTTTTAAAAGTCTGAGTTTTTCTTAAAATCCTCTAAAGACAACAGGGTATTGGGGAGCTATAAAGGTGTTAGCGTTGGAAACACTGAGGAATTTCTTAATACATAAAATATTTGCAATAGTTAACAGTCCTGTAATGCAGTTCACTTTGTTGTTTAGCAAAATTAGACATCTGTGCTACCATACTGAATGAGAATCCTTTGGGGCTAAGTGTTCTTGCACTTACTCAAGGATGTAGTTGATTAAAATTTGACACACTTCTTAAAACTTGTCTTCCTGATACACAATGCAGAGCAGTTGAACTGGAAAAGCTGAAGTGTTGGCACAGTGCCCCGTAGGCCACAGCTGATCCTGTGGTTCAAGTCTTATGCACTGGGTCACTGTTAAGTGCTTTTCTATCTCCTTGTACACAGCCTGCTTAAGGATTCTTTCTCTTTCCCTTATGAATACTCATGTGGGGTGCACCAGCCCTTGTTACATATCTTACAAAATCTAAACACACCCTTTTGCCCCTACATCTAACAACAAAACTTGACTACTGTTCATTGGCTACTTTTCATAAAAACAGCCATGAGATAATAGGGCCTTTATAGGGGCAACAAAATCTATTACTTGCATGAACATCTGGATTCCTGCTATCATCCGGTGAAAGCTCTGCCAAAGAGAAGCTGCCACGTTGTATACTTCAGAAAGCAGTTGAATATATAGGGAAAGGGTCTGCTTTTCCCTCTCTGTGAAAACAAACCGTTTATTCTGAAAACCATATTGAGAGGTCACAGAAGCATTGATCTTGAGAGAGGACTAGCAGAGGGTGGAGAGCAGCTGCAGGCAAGGCAAAATGAGAAGTTGCCCTCACTGGTGCAACTTTTCACCATTACTTGGAAAGATAACTTGTGGTCAGAGTGAAAAATTCTGAAATTGCAGTACTGAATGCTGTGCTAAGCTGTTACCTATTCCATGCGGGCTCCTGGACATCGTAACGCTTTCATCATTAAATTTTTCAAGTTTCCCAATTATTGTCTTTGAAGAAGTACCTCATCTGACACTTTTGGACTGTTTAATGGGAGTGATCTGGTTTCTGTGCTCTTCCAGAGCCTGTCTGGTTTTATTCACACGTGGTATTAGATAACATATTTGCATTCTGTTCCAGATTAGGATCCTTATTATACTCTGACATCCAGTACCTCAGAATTAGTCTTGTTTAGCACCTAACTTTTACACATCTGTACAGAATCACAGAATGGTTGAGGTTGAAGGGACCTCCAGAGATTATCTGACCCAACCCCCTTCCTCAAGCTGGACCATGTACAGCGGGTTGTCCAGGACTATATTCGGGTTGATTTTGAGTGTCTGTAAGGATGAAGACCCTGCAACTTCCCTGGGCAACCTGTCCCAGTGCTCAGTGACCCTAACAGTAAAAAAGTGTTCCCTGATATCCAGAGAGAATCTCCTGTGCTTCAGTTTGTGCCCATTGCCTCTGTTCCTGTCACTGGGCACCCCTGAAAAGAGCCTTGTTTCTGTCTGCTTTTCACCCTCCCTTGAAGGCAGCATTTTTCACCTCCCAAATAATGTGGTGCTGACTGTCATACGTGGTTTCAATTTTAAATAATCCTTGTCATCAAGTTTGCTTTCCTGACCTAAGTATAGATACTGTGCTTGTTTCCTTAATTCTACATTTTCTGTAGATGTTTTCAGTTGTCATCTGCAACAGTTGAAGAAATCTCTATACACTAAGTATAGAAGTTCTGGTGGGAAATAATTCCACTCTGAATTTTCATTGGTGGTTTGAACATTTGCCCATTTCCTTAGCACTTTTGGTCCCTTTTCTCAACATCTTTTCTAAATTAGTTGAGGCTCCCTGCTTGTTTGAAGGCTTACACTAAGCTGATGCTTCATACTCTTTCTTGCCTCATTTACCAGTCCTTTAGCATATTCCTTTTAGGTTCTTCTGCTGCTCTCTCTGTGATGGTGTTCATTAGGGTGGTATTTGCCATCTACAGTACCATAACCCACTGTCTTTTGTGATGGGTTTTCCCTCATGTGTAGCTGTAATGATGCTAGAACACTCCCATTTATAGCACTTCCCCTCATAGCCTTTCCATTATTGTCCACAGTTGCCTTCTGCACCTCCTAGCTAATATGAACATGAAAAAAAGACATCTAAAATTCTCATTATAGTGAAGGTCCAAAACATTCTCAGTCTGCTGCTATTAAATGTTGATTTACTGTGATTCATGGATTTCCCAGTGGTTTTGGCTTTGTGGGCATTATTTTAATGGACATATGCAGTGGGGCAGCATGAGGGGGATAGTATGCAGTATCTTTCTTTTTGAAAGTGCAATAATGTACTTCGTGCTTGTAGGACATTGCTTATTACCAAGCCTTATCTGCTGAACAGTTGCAGACAGAAGCTGCTAAAATTCAACCCAGCACCTCAGCCACCCAGGAGTTTTATGAACCAGGCTTAGAATCATCTGCTAGCGCCAAATTGGATGATTTGCAGCGTTCTTGGGAAACACTGAAAAATGTGGTAAGTTTTTATCTGGAGGCTTCAAAATAATTGGCTAGCTTGTAAGGAATAAAATTCAAATAACTGGCTCAGCTAATATTTCTGCAATTTTTGGTTTTCAGATGGTTACTTGAAATGTTAGTTGTGATATATTATTTTTGTTCTTTGTTTGAAAACCTGTGCAAGATGGACCTCCATTACGAAAAATAAGATTCATTGAAGCTGATAGTTGTCTTCAGAAATATTGGCTATTGACTGACTATATTCCTTAATCTAGTAGGGCTACCCAGTCATGCTGGATGAGTTGGCAAAAAGGCCCAAGAATCCAGTTTCTCCAAATACTGAATCAAGACATTTCTCTATAGTTTTGCAGCATAATCATTCAGTGATGTATGAAAATGGTCAGAGATTTGATCAGATGCTATAAATTTTAATTCCTTTCAGAGGCACAGTAGCTGTTATGGGGTATTAAGAACTATGTGTCTAGCAAATAGTGCACATCCATGTTTGAGTGTATTAAATCTAAAATAATGCAAGAGAATGTGCATAGGTTTTCCCTGCTTTATTAATCTACATTTTTTTCCAGCAACAGAACATAGAATTTGGTGGAATTTGAGTAAATAAATACTTTTGGTAGGGATGTTTTGCTTTATAATTTATACTCTTGGAAACTTGTTGCAAGTTTTTTTTGCTTTAGTCTCTTAAGCTTTGGGATATAAGAAGCAGACTAAATACCAAATCCTGTGTCAGAGGTCAGAATTTATACCTTCCATTCTTCTTCAGATCAGTGAAAAGCAGCGCACACTCTATGAAGCTCTTGAGCGTCAACAGAAGTATCAGGACACACTCCAGTCTATATCCACGAAAATGGAGACCACTGAAATCAAACTAAACGAGAGTTTGGAACCAGCCAAAAGCCCAGAGAGCCAGATGGCTGAGCATCAGGTAAAATACTATGTGTGAGGATTGGAGGGAGAGTGTGCATTGCCTGCATATCTTTTGTTCTGTTTTTTAGATGGTAACATTCTTCATGGCTGGATACCTGAAACATACACATTGGTTGCATGAACCTTCTCTGTTAACTGTGTGTCTTGCCGTTCTGGGCTTCCTGCTGTTCTAAAGGTGGTGTGCTGGGGATTCTTTTAATAAGGAGCCTTTTTGAAAGAAGTAGTATAGATCATAAGAGTTTGTCCAGTTGAAATTTTCAGCAAAAGCTTTTGTCCAAGATTGTTTCCAATGACAGCTATACATACTGTTCTTCAGCATCATTGCTGAAGAGTATTTATAATGTTGCCAAATTTGCTAAGATCA
The DNA here is from genome assembly GCA_013398015.1 of Oreocharis arfaki. NCBI lineage: Eukaryota > Metazoa > Chordata > Aves > Passeriformes > Paramythiidae > Oreocharis > Oreocharis arfaki. The sequence goes on along the minus strand of VZRR01010028.1, from coordinate 346,965 downwards.
TAACCAATACTAATGCATTGTATATTGAACAAAATTAATTTTTCACCTTGTTAAACCAAACCAAAAGCACACAAAAATTCCCTCACAAGGGAAGTCTCAAGAAATAGTGTTCTGAATAATAAGAGAATACTTTTTTATATAACCCATCTGACATATATCTGAGTTTTAATCACCTAAGCCTTCTATCTGGTAGCTTCAATCTATGTGGTGGAGCCAGTTCTCATTTCAATAGAAACTCCATGACTTGAAAAGGATAACATTTGGCTTTTGCAGGACCGTGTCATGTCCTGTGCATCCAGTGCGTGTATTCTGTCAGATATGAGAGTAAACTATCGCCTCAAAGGTATTGGTAGTGTACCATCCTTTTGTAGGTATCTTGAAAACTGATTCATGGTATAAGAATGAGTAGGAACTTATTTTGCACCATGGAGTAAGTTTCTGAATATTTACCTCTGCAACAGGATGTTCTTTGTCCAGTTAGAAAATTTTAGGCTGGAAGCTAACACATGCACCTATTTTTCTCTCACAAACACACACTTACTTACTTGTTCATTATCATTACTGTGAATACTAAAATGCCCTGCAGATAATTTATTGGAAGAATAAATTTCCAATTTCCAAAATAATTCCTTGTGATATGTTTGAAATTCAAGATATCTAATTAAATCCATATTTAAGTAACCAGATACCTGATCCTATCTTGATCCTCTAAAAGCAGGACGCATTCCTTTGGAATACTGTCTCTACCATAGTGATAATTCTGCACTACTCTGTGTTCCTCATGCTTCCCTGGGATAGTTTTCCTGAATTTTATATTTAGTCTATGTCTCCTGAAATACTTTCTTCTCGCTGGTAAATTAAACAAGTGCATTCTCTGGTCTCATTTCTAAATAGGCTTTGATGGATGAGATTTTAATGTTGCAAGAAGAAATCAGTGAGCTTCAGACATCATTAGCCCAGGAGCTGGTCTCAGAGCCACTGGATGCAGAAGGTGCTGATCAGATGGCATTGCAGTCCACCCTCACAGTTTTGGCAGAACGAATGGCCACAATTCGAATGAAGGCATCAGGGAAACGACAGCTGTTAGAGGTACAAGAAAAAACACCACCAGTATTCTTAGTTACCATTAAAAAAAAGTAATTTTCAGTTCTGTTTATTTCTCACAGTTCCTTTCAGTAATAAATTACCATTCTTTTTTTAGTGAGCCTCTTATCTTAAGTGATGAGTAGCCAGAAAGAACTTGGAGCACACATATATATGTTCCAAGTTCCTTCTGGCTGTATTTAGCTGTATGGAGATATATATAGAGATATATATATATCTGTAAGTGCTATTTATATATGTGCTATGTATGTGTGTGTGTGTGTGTGTGTGTGTGTGTCAGTATATGAAGTAATGAAGTGCAGATATTAAAAGTCGTATTGTCTACAGTAAACTTTTGAGGAGTCACCTCTCCAATCTGGGAGGCGAGAGAAGAGAGAGAGCTTAAAACAAGAAATAACTCCTCTTCCAAATCTTTGCATTGTTGTCTACACTCATCTTCCCAGTGATTTGCATGCAAACTTTTTTTTGTGGAAGATGCACCCGTTTATTTCTTTGCCTACCAACTTTACCAAAAATCCTTTAATACTAAGGGGATTTTTAAAAGCCCTTTACAAATAAAAGTGTTGCTGTGTATATTGTACAGGTGATAACATCCAGTCGTGCTAAGGCTGGTTACAGTTTGGCTACTTTGAACACTGCAGGGCAGCTTTATTGTTGTGCTTCTAAGAACTGCAGGAATTCACAAACACAACAACGATGGCTTTCATATTTTCCAGCATCAATTGATTCAGAGAAGCAGAGTGAATCAGAGTGAATCAAAGTGAATCAGCCACAGAGTGGCTGTGTGAATCTAAGTGCATGGGTTTAGTCGCCAGCTGGGGTTAAACCAAGACACTGGATTACAGGAGAGTCTCAGGGTGCTTCAGCTGCTTTAGTTCTGTCCAGTCACCAGGGACAGTGAACAGGTCATTAGAAAATATCCTTGTTTGTCTTAAAATAACAAAATTGTGCTAAGTTTTTCCTTCTCAGAAGAAAAGTAGCTTTTAATTAATAATGAGGAGTTGAAAGTAGAGTAGGGGATCTAGCTGTTTATAGCTTGCACTCCATACAGGATCTAACAAACATCTTGGTAGTACTTTGGAGATGCTAACTAATAATTTCAAGATAATAATAAGTCAAATCTATTACTCTTAGCTGTGGTTAGGATTCTGACAGTTACTTTGATACAATACCACATGTATTCCCTCAGAATCCTGGCTAGGAAATCTGTATGATATGTACATAACATTCAGTAATGTAACCTGTGTACTTCATAGCTCTGATTTCACAGATAAAATCTTCTAGAACATCCCAGGGAAGTAAATGTAGAAATAGAGATAGAACAGGTAATGAAAATACTTTGCTGTTGAGGGTGTGGACTGCAAATATTGTTCTTTCTGTGGACCTAATTTAGGTAACTAGCATTTGAGAACTGTTCAGGTCTGGGTTATTTGAGACATCTAAAAACTATTCTTTAAATTATTCTAGCAGCAATTTTTAGTTTTTCTATTGAAATTTAGCATTCAGAAAAGCTGTGCAAACACTTCCTGTGTGAGGAAGTTGCCCTGCTCATTTGAGTCTGAATTTCCTTACAAAGTGTTGTAGGTTGACCCTGCCAAACACCCACCCTCGCCCATCTCTCCTGTGAGATGGGTTAAAAATAGAAGGCAGACAAAAAGACTCATGGATCAAGTTAGTGACCGCTTAAACAGGGTAAGGAAAAGCTGTGCATGCATGCAAGGAATGAGGAACTTATTCACTACTATCCAATCAGCAGGCAGATGTTTAGCTACTTTCCTGGAAAGCTCAGTATGTGTTTCTTGGGAAGACAAACACCACAACCACGAATGCACCTCTCTCCCTTTCCCTGGGCTTTTATTACTGAGCATGATCTCAGCTGGTATGGAATATCCCTTTGGTCAGTTCACATTTGCTGTCCTGGCTATTTCCTCTCCCAGCTTTTTGCCCACCCCCAGCCTACTGGCCATTGTGAGGGGCAGACAGAGAGAAAGCCTTTGTGCTGTGTTCAGCAGTAGCCATAACATTGCTGTGTTATCAGCACAGATTTAACCACGGCTTCAAAGCACTGTACAGGCTGCAACAAAGTTAACTCCATCCCAGCCAGATCCAATACAATCTTTTCCCCTTGTTCCATAAGATTTGCACCATGCTTAGGTTTCGCATTATCTGATACAACTAAGTATCCTCTGACCATCCTATACGTTTTCTTATTCCCCAAATCTCCTCTACTCTCTCCATAACTCAGTATCTCTTATATTTGGGATCCCAAAACTAGGCATAGTACTCCAGGTGTGGACCCACCAGTGTTAAGCAAAGGGGCAGGATCACCTCTCTCATCCTGGTGGGAACACTCTTAAAGCAGCCCCAGCCACCTCTGGCCTTCTTTTCCACATTGTTGGGTCATGTTCAAAAGGACCCCCATGTTCTTTTCTGCCAAGCTGCTTCCCATCTGCTTATCCTCCAGCCTGTACTGGTGCATGGGGTTGCTCCCCTGCAGGTACAGGGCTTCACACTTTCCTTTCTTCCTGTCAGCTCATTTTTATAGCCTTTCTGGGTCCATCTAGATGGCAGAATAACCCTCTTGCCTTATCAGCCACTCCTCCCATTTTGTGTTATCAGCAAACTTTTTGTGGCTCATTCACTCGCTTGACTTTGTGCCACTGATCACCACCCCCTGGCTGCAGCTGTTCAGCCAGTTTTCAGATTCATATGGGACAATTAAAGGGTGAGCAGGATTTGGTGATCACTCTCTGTCTTCCCAATGGATGGACCAGCTGATGGATGGATGTGGGACGTCTGTGTTGCTGCGATGCTGATGCTGCAGCAGCCACTGAAGCTTAATGTCCTTCCACACCCCATGGCTCAGGGATCCTCTGAGAGGCCAGAGAAGGTAGACAGCTCTTCAGGCTTCTCTTTACCCATGTGACTGTACCAAAGGCCCACCCATACTTTGTTTGGTCTTTGAGGTACCCCTCTTGTGCCTCTCTTGAGTGACAGTAAGGCTGTCTGACAGCCTGCTGCCAAAAAAGGCAAAGCTGCTCTCCTTCCCCTGCAGCCCATTCCCAGCTCTGTGCATTCCTTTTCTTCATGTGCATCTTTCTCCCTAAGCAAACGGTGCTGTACTAATTGAGCAAACTGAATCAGTGTGGGGGGAAACCCACAGCAGAGCAGCAAGAGGAGGCAGAAAAGACCTCACCTTTAGAAAGCTGTAGTAGCAGAGTTCTACTGGAGAAAGTAGCAATACAGTGACTAAACTGAAACAGAATTTCAGTCATCAGAAAAACGCACTCATCAATTGAAAGAAATAATATTTTGTAAAAGATAGGTCTTACTATGGCTTAGAAATACTAAGTAATAAGGGTAAGTAGTAGCAAGTAATAATGTAATCCTGCTGCATAGGATTTGTGCAAAATAGAGAGGAAAAACCTTTTAAAAGTGACTGTGACAGTTTATTTATTTCCTCTAAAAAGTAAAATATAATTTGTACCTCTAGGAAAAACTGAATGAGCAGCTCGAAGAGCAACGGCAAGAGCAGGCTCTTCAAAGGTACCGGTGTGAAGCTGATGAGCTTGACCACTGGCTACTCAGTACCCGAGCAACGCTGGACACCACTCTGCTTCCTGCTGAGGAACCTATGGACATGGAAGCACAGCTGGTAGACTGTCAGGTAAAATATTAAGACCGTTATTGAGTTGAATAAGCCAGCGTATTTGTGGAGAAGTTTCTGAGCATCTTCTGTATGCTCAGTTATCTTCCTCAAAGATTTGTGAAACAAAATATAGCCCCTTCTTAACTTCTCGTTAGAGGTTGCAAACAGCACTTTAGAAAGCCCATGTGGACATAGCAGTAGGAAAATAAAATGTCTTGACTGCAGGAAGATTTGAAGTTCTACATCTTTCAGAAGTAGTTTTGTTTAGCTTTAAAGGTGTTGTATTTGCTTCACTACTGTTTTTGCTCTGCTTGAGCTGGAGCTTTTGAACAGCTCACCTGATAGGTATGAAAACACCTGCAGTGTGCTTTCCTGCACATCCTTTTCCAGCTGAAGAACATACTGGCACTAGCAGTGATGTCTGGGATAGTGTTGTGTTTTCTTCAGGAATAACCCTTACATACATGCAAAAGTAAAGGATAATCATCAGTATTTACTGGTTTTACAGCTTGAAGATTAATCAACTCAGAATACCAAAACAACCAAGGAAAGACATGTTTCTGCAATAGGAGTTATTGCAAATACTTCTATTAACAAGGCTTGGATCAGTCATGACATCCAGGTTCTCAAATTAGTGAGAGTTCTCCATTTTTAAATGATAGTTTAGAATTCTATGATCATTGTGATTAAAACTACAAAAGAGACAAGAGACAGATGGACAAAAGATCCCTTTTCGTATTAAAGAGTGAGGCTCTCAACTATTTTGGGGTAAATGAGAGTTAAGTTTCATATAAGTCTGATGAATTTTCACTGACAACGCTTCATCATTGGAATTTTCAGTCTGCTTAGTCTCAAGAGTTCTTCCATCAACTGTCCTTGAGAGCCCTTCGTTGTACATAGATAAACCCTGTGAACTTTAACAAAGTAGTATTTTTTTAATATAATCTGTAGGAAACTCAAAGTTAACTCTGGAAAAGTTCATACTGCTGTTCTTTTGCTGCTTCTTAAAATCTTAATGCAGTAAGTTTTATGTATTTTTTCCATTTTTTAGAGAATCTGCCGATCTTACTCTGTACACATTTCTTTAGGAGAAGTATTTCTAAGTTCATACTTGACAGTTGCTATGGAAGCAAAAGCATTTGATGTCAGGCTAGGTTTTTGTGCAGGACTTATTTGAGCATTGAATCTGGAAGATCAAAATATGCACAATGTCTCTAATACAGGAATGGTTAATAGAATGTCAGGGAAGTAGCTTTTGAGAATAAACATTACAGAGATTTGTCACTTTAAGTCTCTCTTTAGACTAAAGAGGATTATACAGAAATCCTTAAGTCCATCATGCACCAATCAGAAAGAGGAAATAGTGAGAAGAGAAGCTTATCAACACAGCCAGAGCAACACACAGGAGGAGGTAGGAAGCACTTGACTACATGTAAATGAAAGAAGAGCAAAGAAGTAACTCTGGCTCCGTGCTTCATTTCTAGTCATTAATGGATGTCAGTCTAGCTTCTTAGCCATCCTTACCTTTAATATGCAAATAAAGAGCATCTCCTCTACAACAAATTATTTGTTTCAAGTAACTTTTTCATTTGCTGTTTTGAAAAAGGTTGCAAACTGAAATGGCAAATACAAACATTTGCAAGCATATTCTAAAGGAATCTGAATGGGACTGGAAGGCAAAGCAATGATAAGCTGACTTGCTCTTAGTTTGGCAACGGGTGAGGTAGGCCACAGGTCGTCTTGTCCGAAAACGTGCTGGAAAATGTATGAGTTTGGGTCTTTGTTTTTGCTGCTGCAGAACATGTTGGTTGAAATAGAACAGAAGGTGGTAGCCTTGTCAGAGCTGTCTGTGCACAACGAGAACTTGCTTATGGAAGGGAAGGCTCACACCAAGGACGAGGCAGAGCAGCTGGCTGTGAAGCTCAGGACGCTGAAGGGCAGCCTTCTGGAGCTGCAGAGAGTGCTCCACGACAAACAGATCAACATTCGGGTGAGTGGCTCTTTCCAGCTGTTTTCATGGTGGGCAGGAGTTTGGGGATTTCATAGCAGTTTTATGCAACTGGGAAAACGAGGAAAAGTTTTGCATTATTAATCTTTAGTGGGTACATGGAATTATAACTCCAAAATAAGGAGCTGCCTAGAAAGATTTAGTTGATCATTTTCAAGTTAACATTGCTTTATGGTAAAACTATCCTAAATTAAGTATCTTCACTGAAAGGACAATAATAAAATAGATAGATGATTAGCTTGGTCTGGATGTACTCTATTTGTGTTTCCAGTCCCTTTAGATTGTGTATGGTCTGGGGCAGGATTACTCCTCCCAACAAAAGAATGATCCTAAATATGTGCTTTTTTGCAGTGTGCACAGCACAGCGAACAGATAACATATGGGAACATTTTTAATAATGGCTAATACTTAGTGGCATCTTTAAACTGAATAAAATATGTTATAAACAAAAATTCATTTAACCTCTGTCTTGCCCTAGGTTTCTATTCCTAGCAGCTTTGGTCTGCTCATTGCAACTAATTCTTTGTATTTAACCGTTGCTTTTGGTCATTCTTTAGGTCAAACTAGCATGTGGAGAACCGAATACATACAAGAAACCCAACCATGTAATGTGACTGACTGGTTTTGAATTTGCTTGCCCTGCTGTGACTCCCTCCCCCCCGCTTTTCTTTTACTTCTTTTCTTGGCTTTGCTGTGCAAATTAAACATGATAAGCTTCAAAGATTTCTGGCTTGTAATGCAGATTAAAGTCTACTGAGAGGTTAGCTTGAAAAGTCACTTGATGTTCTAAGAACTATTTTTAGTCCAAAGCAACTGAATAGCTTTAAAACTTAACATAGTTTCATAAAAAATAAAGAAATAAGGAAGAAAGGAAACCCCCAGGTATTTGCTCATATGGCCTCTAAGATGAAGTAACTTTGAAGTTATTCTGGCGTGTTAAACCTCATGACTAGGAGAATGAAAATGAAAAGTAATCCACAGCATGTAGGCACATGATACTTTGTTCTCATCTATTACCTGTGAAGTGAAATGGCATCACACAGTTTTTTACTAAATTTTAAAATATTTTTAAAAATTTTAAATGCAGTGGTGTGATTTAGTTTACTTAAACTCTTAAAACAGAATTTTGGATGGTTTTCTAATATCTAAAATAACAACAACATGATTTCCAGATGTAGAATATGAGCCATTTAAGATGGTGCGTGAATGCAAGACTCAAGTTTCTTTATGAATTTCAAGCCTTTCTTTGACTTACATATCATGTAAGATAATAGACATAGGCAGTGTAACATCTTCTAATCTTCACTGAGCAGGTTTTTTTTCAAATGAGAAGTTCTATAATGTTATTTTCTTAACAATGGACTGAGGCCAAGAGCATCAGATGCCCCAAACTGAATCTACTGCCAGTATTAACCCTGAGAAACATTACAGACTAACAGCACTGTTATTCATCCCTGTAAAAACCTCAGACTTTACCTGTCTCTAGATGCACTGATATCCTTGTAATTGCCCAGAGGCATAGACCAGCCTCTTCCCAAAAGAAGGAACCTCCCAAGTGGCACTGGAAGACTTTTACAAAGACTGAGCTATATTTTCATTAAATCGTATTTTAGCCTGTCTGTTATTCCTGTGCACAAGGCTTTTTAGGAGTCAATGTGGGATTCTCTGACTTTCTTGGAACAATTTTAGTTTTCTTCTGTATTCAGTTAAAGAATGTCACTAATGATACAGAAAAGATGATTTGGAGACCAACTTCTTTATTCATAAAATAAAGTAGTGAAACTAATCAGAAACATGCTGGAACGGATGTGTTCCAGACTATAATGTCTCCGAAGGCAGCACTTAGAAATGCTCACAAAATACTGTGTCTGTTACTGTTTATTCTCTGGTTTAGGGGCAATGAAACTGAATAGACTCCTTAAAAAAAAATAAGTAAAACAGATTCTGCAGTAAAAAAAGCCCCAACAAAACAGATAGTGTTTCTTTACTTTTTATTGCAAAGGATGTGCGGGGGAGGAATGACTCCAGTTTCACAAGGAAAAGTCTGCCTCATAAAAGTTTGTATAAGTCTGAAATCCTTTGAAAGATCATCTTCATTACCATCTTCTTCAGGGATTTTTCATTTATTTCTCTGCTGGATTGGACAGTACCCGGGAATGATAGGTTCAAGCTTGTATTCCCTTGGCTATTTAAAGGAAATGCAATACAGTTCCTTCGGACAGACTTCAAATGATAATCCAACTGTATTTTTTTCAATCTTACATTCTGTAATTTGACAATGATAAAGTCTGGTTCACAAATACTTTTGATCTAAAAAGTATTTGCAATAGCATATTTGCAAAACCTCATTGCATCAACAAATGCCACAACCCCTTTTACACTCTTTGCTATTGTAGGAACTACGCAACTATTATTCATACGTCTTAGTATAATCCCAAAATTGTAGCTTCTCAGTCCTCTTCCCTGAGAAATAGAGACCCAAAATGTAACTGAAACCAACCAGCCTGCCCAAATGCAAAGAACTAGATACTGTTCTCTGAAGAAATGTACAAGTTGAATAACTATGGTCCCTAGAGCATATAAAATGGAGATGTTTTTCCCCCCACAATTTACAGAAAGATTGTCTGTTTTCTAACTTGTAATAGAAAATCTAAAATTCCAGACCCCCTTTACCTCTCATATACTATTTTCTTTGCCGAATCTGATATTCTGTAATAACATTGTTCACACTCCAACTACATCAGCTTTTCTAGAAGCTTGTTCCCACAAAGCAAAGTATCACAGTTTACCTTCAAACTGGAACCTTAGTACAACAAAGTTATTTCATAAGGCAAGGGCTAATGGTTCTTTGCAGTTCCAGGTACTTCTTGCATGTTTTGCTTGTCTTAACAGTTTATATCCTCTAACACTAATCAGTCCTTTCAACTTCAGTTGAAACACTCATCATCCCCCAAACTTAAAATCTTACACCTAATTTCTACTACTTAGCAAAACTATGCTGGTTCAGTGGCTGGTGCCAGGGACAGTGGTGGCAGAGGTCCATCTCAGTTGTTAGCATAAGGAGTATTGGGTGAGGCAAGTGGGACTTCCACACCCATGTTCTGTCCTGCTGGTCCCTGTCTGATTCGAGAAACATCCTCTGGAAGGCATAGTGTCTGTGTTTTGGAGAGCCTGTCGTTGAACCATTTGGCACTCTTAATCTATTTAGAATAAAAGCTGAATTATGGGCGTAATATGAACCCTACAAAAATGTAATGTGTAGACAAGATGGGAGAGGTATTAAGCCCCAGGTTTAGATCTTGAAGCTTTCAAAAAGCCCAAAAAGGTGCAAGCTCTACTGTCATATGACTGCAAGTAATATTTAATACATCCAGAGAGATGTGTACATCTAAGTAGCCAGACCTACAAGTCTGTCTCTAACATAAGGCCAAGCATGTTAAAATGCCTACATTTGAATACATTGGCTGCTAAAACTATTTAAACTTACAACCAACATGGACTTTGGAAGCCAAGAAGTTGATAAAACATTTTTTTGCATTGCTCACACAGAAAGCCTGTCTAGTCACTCATGTTGGAAAAACATAATGATAGAAATATGAATGGAAGGAGCTGTTGCTTTTGCTGTGCTGTTCTAACATTCTGTGGTTTGATCTCTCTTACTTTCTCTGCTGTTCATATCATATCATCTGCTGTTTACCCAGTGTGTTTCTGCCGAACAGTTGTGTATTTACTGATAAATAAATATTGGCCAGAATGACAACCAGAATTTTCTACTTTTCAATCAGACAAAAAAATTACTTTTATTAGGTTAAAAACAAACCTGGCAGAAATAAACCACCGAATCCCTGCTTTGCCAGCTAAAGTTGCACCCTCCTTTACAGATCAAGGCTGATTTTTAGAAGCAGAACAGTCTTTAGAAACACATCAGTCCATGGTCTCTGACCTCCGGTCTCTGATTCTGCTAAGTGCAGTAATGCCTGTTTATTTTTACATTTTTAGGGATGTTCTTCTTGCTAGTAGCCAAAAGCCAGTAAAAGTCAGAAATCTAAAGTCATTGCTCACTTCAGAATTTACGTGAGCCATCAGCTTGCGAGGTGGGAGGTGGTTTTGCCATAGATGAGCTGGACCTGCAAGCTCTCTAACAATGCAGGAGATTTTTTTAATCTTAATTTTTCTTTCTTAAAGCAGGGATCTTTACAAGAAAAGGAGGAGAGTGATCTGGACTTTGTTTCCTCACAAAGCCCCAGTGTTCAAGAATGGCTGGCACAAGCAAGAACTACTCGCTCGCAGCAGCAGCAGAGTACCCTGCAGCAGCAGAAAGTTGGTGTTTTGCATTTCTTTTACTCTCATCTTTAAATTGCACTTAATGCCATAGCTGAGCCACTCTTGTTAATATTTCCACTGAAATATTAATTTTTTACTCTGTTTCTTACTCACTGCTTTTGTAATGATGCATGTGAACTCACTATCTTATATCTGTAACAGGCAGGCAGACTAGACTTCCTGGGTGATCATGGATAATTCACTTAATCACTCTGTTCTTCTTTTGTCCATCAGTAGAATAAAATTGAATCAACCCTTTAAGTTACTCTAAGTAGAGATGATAATATTCAAAATAATAACTTTGCCTTTGTAGAAGCAAAGATACATGTATTATTGTGTTGCATGATACGGAGATATTCTCACGATGCTAGGTTCCAGAAATTGCATTGCATTAGTTGATTAGTTCAATAATCCAATTTATGGACCAAGTTTTTCTGTGTCCCTGGCTGGAGGTTTTAGACCACTTTTTGTGCTCAAGCAAACCATTTCAGAAATAGCTCAGCTAATTTTGCATGACAATTGCGCAAGATAGACATATCCTTCCAAGAAAAAATCAGTTTGTTTGAGATTTGTTCTGGTTTTTGTAACTAGGAGCTGGAACAAGAGCTAGAAGAGCAGAAGAATCTGCTTCGATCGGTAGCATGCCGTGGGGGAGAGATCCTAACACAGCAAGGCTCTATTGAAGGCCCATCCATAAGGTTTGCTTCCATGTGTTGTTCTGAAAAGGAAATATCTGCGGCTGTGCTTTGTCATCCTTATGTTTCCATCCTTCTTCTGGACATAGTCCTCTAATTATTGTTTTATCATTTTTAAACAGCGCTTAGGAAAGTAGAGTCCTGATTTACAATTCAGGGGTCTGATAATACAGTTACACAGACTGTTTTGTGATAATAGATCACCTTCAGCATTTAGAAGTGTCCTTTATTCTTGTTAGCAGGCATCACACTAAAATTAAAGACTAGTGGAACTCATTAGACAAGCAGTGGATCACTTACTATAACTTTATGGACCAGCACTGGTGTGTGAATGACATCTACCTCAAACATTATCATCTGCCATTGTAACCAGATCTTCCCAGATGAGATACTCACTGCTTAATTTTATTTTTCCTGCATTTAGCAAGTATTTTTCTTTTTGAAGCCTTCATTCTATTGCCAGAAAGTACTTAACCAGTCTCCTTCTGTTTGAGGTTTCCTTCTGTCACGTGATGGTATACTACAGAAATAATAGAAAACAAAAGAGTTAGACAGAAAATTCTGAATTTGATTAGCTATTTACCAAAGCTAAACTCGTATGCTTGTATTGCATTAAAATATCTCTGTGTGTCTGGCATTTTGAGAAAGGAGGTGAGGAAGGAGTCAGATTAAATGTTTGCTTTAATTCACGCTTTGAACTAAAACCTCTTTATAGGTTACATTTCAATGTAGTATATATTCAGTCTGGTTTGGGGATTCTTTACTTATTTTGGGTACTTGCAACTCTAAACACTTTTTTAGAAAATACATTTTATTCCATCAGACGATAACTTCTGGCTGTTCAAACTAGCCTTTGTCTTATTATCTGAAAAACAAAACTAAAACCGACAACTCAAAGCTTTAAAAAGTAGCACTTAATTTAAAAGTAGAATTTCCTAACGGAAAATCATAACTTTAAATAGTTATAACTTTTGCATTTGTTAAACCTTTATGCATCTTCCAATTCAGTGAGAAGCCTGATGTACTTTCTGAGGAATTAGTCTTAGAACGTGAGAAGCCATCCTCTGAAGAACAAATGAAGAGGAAATGGGAAAGCCTAAACCAGGAATTCAGTACCAAGCAGAGACTGCTCCAGAAAGCTTTGGAAAAAGAACAGCTGGTAGCTTTTTTTAATTTCTCTTTCTGTTTTTTTTTGAAAGCAGTTGTTACCTCAAGAGGTACAGTATGTAGATCCATTAAGGTGCTGTAGTTTATGCATGAGATATAGAACGATTTATTTTAGTGACACCTTTAAAAACTGTTAAATATTGGCACTAGCACTGCTCATGTTCAAAGTGACTTGAACTGCACTACCATCAGGTTAATGAACTAGAAAGGAAGAAAGAACTCAGAGAAAATGTTTATCTACTTATCTAACTCAGGATAGTTCTGTAACAAATCATCCCTCTGGAATTGATCAGTACCCTGGCAACCACTTAGAGGAAAACTGTTGTTTTCAGTTTGAATTTATTCGTTGCATTCAATTCTTGATCTTAGTGGGTAAGGAATTTCAGGCACAAAATTTCTACTAAAAGATGCAGGGATTAATGAATTAAACTGGGACAATCCAAAATCTCTATTAACATACGTCTTCCATTTTATTCTTAATAGACCCAGACGCACTCTTCTTTGTATAACATTCTATTAATCAGCTTCCAAAGTTCTAAATACCTAGTATTAATTAAACAGTAATTAATTATATTTTTGGTAAAAACTAGTAATTTTTATTCTGACTACAAGTATTTATCCTGCATTTCTAGTGAACCTCCTGTTGAGCAATATTTATTCAAAATATTCATGATATGGAGCTTTTGTGGGAGAACCATGAGCATTAACTGGTGATAGCTTCGGTCAGTAGGGAATCTGTACGGCTGAATTTTGTTCCCTGTATATGGTAGATGCATCCTAATTAGTACTTCTCTCTCAGCAGCTTTATAGCAGACCAAACAGGCTGATACCTGGAATGCCTTTGTATAAGGAGGAGACACAGGATGAAGATAAATCCTTAGTGTCACCAGTATTGGTTGAATTGAATCAGGCCTTTGAAGATGTCTCATCTGAGGTAATTTTCAATTGTCTTTACGCCTGTCCTCCAGCAAAGCCACATTTACAGTGAAAACTCATCCAGCTCTGACCTGGAAATCCAGGCCGTTCTCAAATATTAGAAGTTAGAAAGACTGTCTTGTATTTCTGTTCTAAACTTCTCTGGCTCCTTTTGCCCAGGCTGGACGGGTGGAGGAGACCCTGCAACTTGAACAGAAACTGTATGATGGTGTCACAGCCACGTCCATGTGGCTGGATGGTGTGGAAGAGCAGGTCTTTGTTGCTACAGCCCTGTTGCCAGAGGAGGAAACAGAAATGTACCTTTGCAAGCAAGAGGTAAGGAATCCACGAGTAGGACTTCCTTTCAATTGCCGATAAGTGTGCGTTTTGTGTAGTGTTTAGAACAGAAGTATTAGACTCCTGGATAAGTGGCATGTTGCTGACAATCTCTGTGTAACTGCAGCGTTCTGCAGTTGGCTTTGTAGAGAATGTTGCAGAAAGCATAGACTCTTTCTTCTGTTTAACTTCTTTTCTAATTATTAGCAAACACCATGTTGGTGAAATTGAAACAAAGTGAAAAAGAGGGAGGAATGCTCTGGGATATAGAAACAGTACAAGTTCATCAACATTAATTTGGGATGAGGGAGGGGGAAAGAATTGAGTGGTGGGGGGAAGGGAGAGGCAATAGGACAAGGGAATAACTGTTTTCAGCTGAAGAGGATAGATTCAGATGAGATATGAGAAAGATTTTTTTTTTAAATGAGAGTGTGGAAGTGCTGGAACAGGCTGCCCAGAGAGGTGGTGGATGTCCCATCCCTGAAAACATTCGAAGTCAGGCTAGAGAGGGCTCTGAGCATCCTGATTTAGTTGAAGATATCAATATTTACTTCAGGGGGATTGGACTAGATGACCTTTAATCCAACCCAAATGTTTATATGGCTTTACATCATTTCGTTCCAGCACTTGTTTTCCTTTGAGCAGTCTGGAATCTTTTTACTGTCAGAGATTACTGTAGCTGCCATCTTTTTCTAGTATGTGTGTATACCAATGATGTAAAAAAATCACTACATCACTACAGGACTGACGATGGTTATGGCAATGTTTGCCTGCTTTCCAGAATGTCTGATTGTCACTTTTGTTTTTCTGTAAAATTAGTCTCTGGCCAAAGAAATCAAAGACATAACAGAAGAAGTGGATAAGAACAAGATTTTGTTTGCTCAGTTATTTCCTGATGGTAGTGATAATAGGGTTATTATAGAAGACACTTTGGATTGTCTCCTGAGAAGACTGAGCTTACTGGAGTCAGTGGTAAATCAGAGATGCCATCAGATGAAAGGGCGGCTCCAGCAAATCGTCACATTCAAGGTATGAGGCCCAGGTGATGGCATTAACAGGGGTTTATGTCAAATGGGGATATAAAGGCTGTGAATTTTTGGCACCAAATCAAAAGAACAAGGTTGTCACAGGGTTTTTATTGAAAAATCAAACTTCTCAGGCTATGCAAAATTTGATACCCTAATAATTACTCAGAATTTAAACTCTCTGCTAGAAGGCTTCTACAACTCATTCAGTTACTGTAAAGTGATAATCATTCCGTGCTCTCTCTCCTGCTGGCATTACGTAAAGGGAGTCTGTGTAGTGCAAATATGAAAATTGATGATAAGTAGAGAAATGTGCACTTTCAGAAAGTTTTTCAGAGTTCAGGAAAGCTTTCAGATCTTACTTGGTCTCTACCTTATCTCCTATTATTATTATTATTAACATTATTGTTATCATTATCATTAATATGTAAAGCCCTTCAGTATGGTTACTTTTAATTAAAAGCCCCATAAATTTAAAAAAATAAAAGAAAGATTCCTTGTGTCTTTAGATTAGGGTCATCTTTTCATAGATTGTTACTACTGGATTTCCTTTCAAAATCCATAGTCTTTCCTCTGCAGTCACCATTTTTCAATGAAAGACTTCCCTTTGCTGATGACAGCAAAAGTTGATTAGAATTCATTGCAGTATTCTTAGAGATTTTTAGTATTTAAAATAATTAATGACTGTAAAAATAAATACAAAATCATTAATGCACCTCGTATGTAATGCTGAAAGTCTCTGAAAAATGTGCAGACAATTTTCTGTTGGGATGGGTTCAAGAAAATGATAATTGATTGTATTTCAGGAAAATTGTTAAGTAATATTTATGTGTCTGTTCTGATAAAATATTCTAAAAGTTTTAGCTTGTGGTTGGCCCTGTAATTTGTGGAGGCCTTGTTTACTTATGTGTTACTTTTGCTCAAGTCTGCAATTAAAACAGCTTGCCCTAAAAAGTAATACCAAGCTTGTTTACAGTCATAAGTGGTTGAATAAACTGCACAAGAATAACATATTTTTGTTACATGAAGGTAATGACCCTTGGTAATTAATTATCTAATTGGAAGTCAAAAGCAGAAGTGCATTCAGGGGATATGTTTTGAATAGGAGTTGCTTTAGCTCTTAGTTTCCATAGCTGGATTTTCAGCAACGTTAAATTCTTCGCACTGGCTCATTATGGTGCTTTTCAAATAAGTTTTATGCTATAGTGCTGGCCATGTAACATTTGATGATTAAACATCTTGAAACATGGAATATTTTTCAGTTGTTTTGTGCTGTGATTGGCTATAATTTGTTGGTTTTGTCTCCTGCAGAATGATCTGAAGCTCATGTTTACATCGGTGGTTGATAACAAATACTTGCTTCTACAGAAATTAGCAGAGGCAGCTGACAGACCAGAAACAGAACAAATGCAGGTACTACCACATACCTGTCACTTGGGGAGAGGGGGAGAGGTAAAGTTTCTATCCAAAGTATCAATGGATTCTAGAGAACAGTTGCT
Source organism: Oreocharis arfaki (assembly GCA_013398015.1). Taxonomy (NCBI): domain Eukaryota; kingdom Metazoa; phylum Chordata; class Aves; order Passeriformes; family Paramythiidae; genus Oreocharis; species Oreocharis arfaki. The sequence goes on along the minus strand of VZRR01010028.1, from coordinate 330,244 downwards.
TTTAAAGGGAGAACATACATGTTCATGTGAAGTATAGGAAAATGGGTATGTCCAAGAATGACATACTACACATGTTGATAAGTAAATAAAACAAAAAGGCACAACAAAAAAACCTACCAAAAATGTCTCTCTTATTTCCCCTTCTGGCCTAGTACCTAGTTATGCTTATACTGGGTAGTACTTGAAGAAAACAAAACTTCAATAAACAAAAAAAGTCTAGACTTTCGCTAAATTGTTTGACTATTAAACTATATTAAGAACCAAAGGCACTTTCTTGCTCACTGGTTTATAGTGGTGTCTTTAATGTTACTCATTTTGATTTAGGGCGGTAATTATTATTTCTTTAACTGGAATGGCCTGATGAATAATTAATTATTTATATGAAAAAGTATATCCTGTTTCCTTGTTTCTGTTTTGCCAGTGAGAAAAATGAATGAAGCATGTTAACGGCTACTTTTTATAGATATTTCTTGTTGCTGATGCCTGGTGCCATCAGGTGGCTGAATGGAAAAAACTTACCCTTCAGCTAAACAGAAATACTGGGCTTTATATACCTGACATGTTTTGAAGGAGTTTATGTCTCCAGTATGAAAAAGAGAGGTTGCACTATGTATTTCTTTTCTACCTTTTGTGATATCAAACATAGGCAAAAATTTATTTCCTGTATGATTAATTTAACTACCAACTAGGAAAACAATGTGGTAACCAAAGCAACTGAAATTATTTGTTTCCGAAAATCTCCCTTGGCTGATAAAACATTCGAATTTAATAGCATTGCTGTTTGTTCAGTGTGTGATTAGGAAAGTAGAAATAAGGTACTTAATCAGCCGGGTGACTTTAGTTGCATGCAGTGGAAGTTTAGTGACTGTATTATGCAAACTCCATGTGACTGGAAGGCAGGAGTTCTACTTCACATACATAGTTTAAGAATATTTGGATAGGCAGCTTCCAAGAAAGGGCCTCAACAAAGGACTTTAAGTACTACGTCACGCTTTTAACTTTGTTACAATCCACATATGTTACTTCAGCAGACACTTAGGAAAGCTTGTGCCTTCCCTTGGAAAAACTCATCACCTGCAGACACTTGCAAATACCAGTCTGTGTTCTTAAGTTGTAGTTTTCCAAATGCAAAAGGGGAGCTACAAATCTTTTTCCTTGACAGTAATTTTGGCCCCACCCCAGTCCTGAAAGGGGACTATGCACAGCTCTTTGCTTTCATACATGAGTTCTGCTGTGATGGTTGTTTGCCTGGTGCTCAGAGAGGGCAGGAATGACTGTTTATAAAAATAATTCTTTCAAAGATGTTCTTACATAAAGAAAAAATTTCTTTTGGGCCTCTACTGTATAATTAAAAGCATGGAAATTCATAGAGATGTTTGGTATAAAAAATACTAAACATGGTATTTTATATGATACTAAAACAGCTTGTTATTAAAAAATAATAATGATATACTTATTTAACTTTAAGAAAAAAACTGGGCTTTCCCAGCTTCTAATTAATATGTTTCCTTCATAGCATCCTTTAAAATTTCAGCACATTGAAGGTCTGATTAGTACTGCAAGCAGAAAAGAATATGATCATAGGCCAGCTACACTACTGTTACTAAAACTTCGAACTAACCAATGTAATTTTCATATACAGGTCATACTGCAGGCAGAAGAAGGTTTAAAGGAACTAGATGCTGGAATCAATGAATTAAAGAAGCGTGTAGACAAGCTACAAATTGACCAACCTTCTGTACAAGAATTGTCTAAGATCCAGGTACGGTTCATTAGTTCCATCCCAGACCTGTCCATACTATCACCTGTGATATGATTCTATCACCTGAAGAAGGAATGCTTCTTTTTATTGTTCATGAGGCAGTTTAGGAAAAGGGATTTAAAAGCATTTAAGTGTGTATAAAAGATTATGTTCTCTCTGGTTCTCCTAAGTTTTTCTGGTTTTGCCTCTTCAGATTTTCCAACATCTCTGTTATTTGCAGTATTAATTGTAAAAATCTACAAAACCATGTTTCCTGTCAGCTCTTGTCCACTCCCTTTTCAAACAGATGAAGTTAAACGTGAACATAAACTTGTCTGCTGAAGGTTCATCCCTGTTCTCACCAGTGTCTCATGATCTGCGGTTTAGTACTGTCTCACACCTGTCATTAGAAGAAGGAAGGAGGCAAAGGAGGATAGAGAGTGAAGTGAGACCTGAAACTGGAAATGTTCTGCTTTTGTTAGAACATCTCTCATGTAAATACATGTGGGCAATTGATCTACAACTTCTGTAAACCTGTTGAAAGTCCTTTCTGATGCAGGGGAATGCTTGAGGGAATATCAAGGAGAAGGTTTATGACTGAATTTTACCATTTACAATGACCTAATAGTAAGTTGGAAAAAAATAAAACAGCTGAAACTGGACCATAAACTTATTAAGCCAACAAGACAGTGATACCAATTAAAAAGGAATAAGAAATAAATCACTAAGAAATGTGTCTTTTGCCCAGTTCTTTATCCTTTTGGTCTTAGCGCCTCCTGCTGGTTTGTTTGGGGGTNAATTAAAAAGGAATGACTAAGAAATAAATCACTAAAATATGTGTCTTTTGCCCAGTTCTTTATCCTTTTGGTCTTAGCGCCTCCTGCTGGTTTGTTTGGGGGTTTTGGGGCTTTTTTTTGCTCTCAGATGATGTGCCATTATGTGCCCCCTCCCCTTCATTTCAGTTTTTTGAAAAGCCTTCCTTTGTCTTTTTTCCAACAGTTGTGCTTCTCACATTTTTCTGTTTAAAGCCAGGAGAGCCAGCTGCAGTCTGAGGGTGTGCACCTTGTTGTAGCACTGGATGATCATAGAGATATTTTGGTTGTTGGAAAGTCTTGTATAGATCGAAAGTATGGGCTTGGTTTGGTTTTTACAGTAAGTTGTATGTATCTGACTTGTAAAATTCTGGGGCAGGAAACCTGACTTTGAGATGCCTGTAGTCTGTACCCATGATGGAATCTATCCAGTCCTCTGCATTATAAGAAGTAAAATGTAAACAGCATCTGCATTGCATAGTAGTCACTGCTTTTTGATACATTAAGCCAAATCACCCTACTTCTTTGCTACTTATATTAAGCCTTAGAGATTCTACTCATTTTTTTATGAATGCCTGCACTTGAAAGGGTTGCAGGTCTTGCTTATTTTTTCTGTCTTTAAATTACTAGTTGTTAATTTATCAATGAAGTCAGTGTAGCTGAAAACTCTTTTGAGCTGGAAATAAATGTTATTCTGCTAGTATTCACAGAGAGTACAGGGACAGCGAGGTTGCTTCCAGGAAGACATGTAAGGTGTGAAATAAGAATCACCATTGATTTTCCCCCAGGATAAGTATGATGAGCTGCTGATGATCATTGGATCCCGGCGGAGTGATCTGAATCAGAATATGGCTCTGAAGAGGCAGTATGAGCGGGCTTTGCAGGACCTGGCTGACCTGGTAGAAACAGGCCAAGAAAAAATGGCTGGCGACCAGAAAATGATTGTTTCTTCTCAGGAAGAGGTTCAGTCACTGCTTGAAAAACATAAGGTAAGAAACTGGGACATATTTCAGGACTAGTAATGACTGTAAGCTGTTTGTCATGGTTTAGCCCCAGTGGGAAACTAAGTACCACACAGCTGCTTCCTCACTTACCTGTTCCTTCCTTGGGGAGAAGGAGAATCAGAAAGAAAAGGTAAGCCTTATGGGCTGAGATACAAATACTAATACTAATAGCACTAATAATAATAATATTAATAATAATAATAATGATAATAATTGAAATAGTCAATATAATTGTAATGGAAAGGAGAGAGAGAACTAAAGAGAAATGAATAAGTGATATACAATATAGTTGTTCACCAGCTGTCCCCAGTTTATATAATGAACATGATGCTCTATGGTATGGAATATCCCTTTGGCCAGTTCAGGTCAGCTGTCCTGGCCATGCTCCCTTCCAGCTCATTGTGCACTTCCTCACTGGCAGAGCGAGGGAAACTGAAAAGTCCTTGACGTGGGGTAAACACTTCTCAGCAACTAAGTAAACATCAGTGTGTCATCAACATTATTGCCATAGTAAAGCCAAAACACAGTGCTTGCTGTACCAGCTACTAAGAAGAAAATGAACTCTATCCCAGCCAAAACCAGGACACTTGTGAAAAGAAAATTGCTAACCTTCTGTTCCTAAGGATTCAGGAGCTTCTCAGAACGGTGGGCCAGTCTGTATTTTAAATTGGAGCCAATGGGCTGTTCTGACAGACTTGAGTTTCAAATGCTTTGTTGAAGGTGAACCCAGGTAGATTGCATTTTGTTCCTTATTGTAATAACAAGTTCCTAGTATTGTCATGTCATGCTACATAGCGATTTCATCCACCATGCCATTATTTTCAACGGAAATTTACATTTGGTAGAAGCACCCACAAATATGACAAGGATTTTGCACATTTTCCTTAAGCAGAAATTTTTGGGGGTTTTGTCTGTTTTAAGCTGGTGTTGTTTATGGAATGAGGGTCAGGATGGAATTTGCATGGAAAAAATGACTGACTCCTTTCTTTGAATAGACCATTCTGCTCGTTAAATTGTGTTGGACTTCATGAAATGTTGTGAAGTGAAAGGTTTACCTAATTCTGTGTCTGTAGATGCTTGATTTTACTGCTTATGTCTTAAAATGTTGTTTTAGTGGTAATGAGTTGAGTAACAATTGCACTTTCTCTCTTCTGTTCACCCTCTCCCTCACATCCAAATTTTTCAGGAATATTTTCAAGGGTTGGAGTCTCACATGATCCTGACGGAAACACTTTTTAGAAAGATGAGTAGCTTTGCCCTCTTGAAGGAAACTCAGTCACATTCAGAGATAATGACACAAGCTTCAGCTATATTAAAACTGGCTCATAAACGAGGTGTGGAGCTGGAATACATTCTAGAGGTGAGAATTTCTGTGGTCTTTTCTGTACTTCCATTGTGATCAACCACCAGAGTATTCTATGATGTTGATTTCCTGTGCTTGGACAGAATTGATGAACATCAGTCTGTGTATTTTGTCATACACACTGATAGACTACATGCAATCTTGTCTATTTAACTCTTGTGGTGGCACAAGTTTTGTTCCTCTAAGTTTAAAGAGCTGCTTAGCTTTAGCTGGTAAGGAGAGCATGACAAGTATATCCATGTATTCTAACCAAAAGTTGAGCTTGGCACAGAGATGGTGTCTTTTTACAGGTTTGCTGGACATTTGTTCGGTTATTTCTGTACTTTTACTACCATGTAGCTGTAGGATTTTGGAGCAGCAAAAAAAAAAAAGTAATAAAATTTCTAGCTACCCAGATTCACCATATACATGGATGATTTGTGCTTGTAGACCTGGATGCATCTGGATGAAGATTACCAGGAACTCACCAGACAGCTGGAGTCTGTTGAAGGAAACATCCCCACTGTTGGTTTGGTGGAAGAGACAGAGGACAGGCTTGCAGACCGGATTGCACTTTTTCAGGTTGGTGCTTTGTAGACTTCCTCTGCAGAAAAGAGGGGTTAAAGGGATCTCTGACAGTCATCTGGTCCAGCCTCCCACTTAAAGCACTGTTGTCATAGGCTGGATCAGCAACAGCTTTGAAAACCTCAAAAGATGGAGATCCCACAGCTGACCAGGGGAACAATTGCAGTCCTGCACCACCACCTACTATAAAAAGTTTTCTATAATGCCCAGTCTGTACCATCAACTTTCAGCTTGTCACTGTTATTCTTTTTTATATTGTGTGGCACTACCGAGGAGCATTTACCTCTATCATCCTTTTAATTCTACTCCAAATAGCTGTAGGCATTTGTTAGAGTGGCCCTTAGCCTCCTGTTTGTCTATCTAAAGCAAGCACATTTCCTACAGGATCTTCATAAAGGACATGTGCTCTAGGTCCCTAAATAACTTAATAGTTCTACACCGGACCCTGACTACTTCCTTCTTCCTCAGCTCAGTGAGAGACGGGGTCAGAGCACAATCAGATGGAGTAGATGTGGCCTCATCAGCACCATTTAGATGAGGATAATAAAATAACTTCCTTCGGTTGTTTTCAGTCCTAATATAGGCCAGTGCTGTGGCTTGCCTTGTAAACTGCCAGGTTGAATACACTACCAGGTTCCTTCCTAACCTGTACTGGAAACACAGCTAGTCAATCCAAGGTGCAGAAGTTGCACTTCTTGAGCCTTCCAAGGTTTCTGCTGTTGCCAACCTCAAGTTTAGTGAAGTGTCTCTGGAATCAGTCTGCCATTTTTTGTCCCAGCCTCTCTCGCTGCATTAGCGTCATCCACACATTTACTGAGGGAATGCTGTCTGTCATGATCCATGCCACTAAGACGTTGAAGATATTTGGGATAAAATATAAACAATCTCTGGAGTACTCTGCCCATTGCAGCCTGCCAGCCAGGCATCACGCCTTTGATCATTAGCATTGAGACTGGTAATGCAGCTCATTTTCAACCCACAGAACAGTCCATTTATCCAGCCTGATATCTCTCTGCTGCTAGAGGAGGGTCCTGTGGGAACTGGTGTCAAAGGTCATACTGAAGGCAGTCTGATCCACAGAGATAGTAATTTTGTCATAAAAGGCTGGTAGTGAATTCAAGCTGAATACTCCAGATTACCTTTTGGTCCTTTTTGTAATTGAAAATGGAATCCAGGAGGTTGTGTTCCATGATCTTTCCAGAGAGCGAGGTGAGGCTGAACAGCCTGTGGTTCCTCAAATTGCCTCTCTCCCCAACTGCAACAAGAAGTTTAAATACAGGTTTTCTACCACATCCTGTTTTTTTGGTCTAGTGTTTTGTCTTTGTCTCCTTGTACTAGAAACTTGAGTTCGGGGGTTTTTTGCTCGCTTGTTTTGTTTTACAGAAAAATGTCTGTCAAATTTTTCTTGAAAATCGATTTTATGTTGTTATCTTTTTTGTTATTTTACCAGACAGCTTTCTGCTTTTCCAATGGTATGAGGACAACTTAAGCAATCTATTGTGTGTGGGGGAGTTGTTTTGGTTTTGTTTGATGCTAGGCATTGTTTGTGTGGGTCCTGACCCTAAAATAGTTTTCTTCTTTTGTTTCTCTTTTCAGTTACATAAATTAGGTTGTTCAAATCCAGATTCTTGTATTCTGTTATGTCATAGAATTTATTATTTTGCCACATTTAGGTTAATAATCCATCATAATAAATTTATTACTATCTTAGAATTTTCTTTAGGCCACTGTCTAGGTTGGGGTTTTTTTGTATATATGTTACGTGTAAGCACACACACAGGCTCACATTTATACTAAGATAATTTTTTTTAATGTATATTAGAGCTCTACTTTTGTGAAAGAGGAAATAAGAGTGATAGGAAGTTCATGTACTCACTATAAGACTGGTAGTTTTGTACCTTTTATATTCAGACTACTTTCATCAGAACTGAAAAATGGGCATGCATGTAAATTTACACTCAAACTTAAACCATTGTACAGATTTTTTTAAAATCCATACTGTTTGTGTAATAACAGTGGAATTTGGCAGGTGTATTTGCCCACATGTACAAATTCTTCACCCATCCATGAATCACCGTTTAAATTAAATCTGTCTCAGTTCCAGGTTCATTCTGGGTAATAGTTTTAGCAGCCTTTCCCTTTTCATTACATTTTTGCTTTCTTGTGCAATTAAAATTGGTCTCTGTGTCCAGGGATTTGTATGGATGGGGTGATCTTCTGTTTTGTAGCCAGGAGGAGCAGAAGGGTAGATGAGTAAAAGAGTGAGATGCCCAGAGAGCTGAAGATAGGCATTGAAAGGACTGAAGAGGGAGCCACTGTTAATAATTTGATATTGGACAGCTTGAACTTTCATTGCAGTAGATGGTGGGTTTTCAGAAGATGGTAAAGTAAGTTCTGGTATTTTAATCAAGTTAAATTTTCAAGTTTAAAATATCTGCATGGAGGAGGAATTCATCATAAGGAGGAACCAACAGACATACTGACTTGGTTGGGTTTGTGGCAACATGTTCAGCTTTTGAGCAGATTACCTGCATGATGGTCCTCAGGGAGTTCTAGAGCTGGAGCAGAGGAAAAAAAATGAGATGTGCTGTGGTGACACTGCATATGCTACAAAAAGCAGCAAAAGGAAACTAAATGTTGGGAAAGTGTGGTAGCAGAGACCTGCAGTTATCTAACCATCTCCTCTGTCATTACAGCATCTGAGAGCTAACCTGACTGAATACCAACCTAAATTATACCAAGTGCTAGATGATGGGAAGAGGCTCCTTTTTTCTGTCAGCTGCTCAGAACTTGAAGCTCAACTGAGCCAGCTAGGAGAACGCTGGTTAAGTAACACCAGCAAAGTCACCAAGGAGCTTCACAGGCTGGAGACAATCCTGAAGCACTGGACAAGGTAATGCTGATGTAATGGGCAATATAAAGTTCTTCACCCGTGCTGTTCAGGTCAAAGCCATTCTGGATCCAGAACTATTAGATTCAACATTTAAAAGAAAGTACTTTGAGATGTATGACATAGTTTGACAGCTCTTCTGTTCCATAGAAGTGCTGTTGTACTCTCTCATTTATAATGAAAAATGCAGCGGATAAGAGCTGGTGTGAGGAAATTAAAAAATACTTTCTTTAGATTATTCATTTAGAAGCCCTGTGGGCACACAAGTTGATAAGAAAAGTTGTCAGCTTTGCTGGGTAACGTGAGTGGACTCAGCATGTTTTAGTGGATGCATTGCAGCTTCTGGGTTCTTGTGTGTCTATGTGTGTCATTGCATATATGGAAGGGAGCTTTTCCTACCTTTGCTATGTTCATATGCTACGTTCAAAATAAATTATCTAATTGGTGTAAAAGCTTTGTCTTTGAATCCCTGGCTTATGTGTGGACACTCTTATTCTGTTACCTCATTAGTTGCTTGGCATGTGAAATTTTATGGTTTCTGAAAAAAAATTTAACTTTCTGCTCTGGGATACTTTTTGCTAAAGATTCAGGAAGACTGAGCCTTCTAATGAAAATGAAGTCTGTTTATGTGCATTGGGTGGGGTTACAGCTTGTCCAAAAAAGTTTGCAACCTGTTTACTGTCCTTCATTAAACTTTTTTCTAAAGGCAAAATGAAGGCACTGTTGGAAATTGTGAGCATAGTGGCTAAAATAGGAGCTTCCTGATACCATGCCTGTCTCTAAAATTAAATTATGTTTTTCTGAAATTTGATAAAGGAAAGAAAATGTTTTTATTTTTATTTCAAATCTGGCATTCAGTATCTTCCTCTAACACATGGAGGGGAGACTGTTCAGTTGGAAGCAAGAAGTGGCAATGACTGTTTTAGTTTTGTTTAAACGTCTTCCCAGGTATCAGAGTGAATCAAATGAATTGACACAGTGGTTACAATCTGCAAAGGAGCGACTTGAATTTTGGAGCCAGCAGTCTTTGACAGTTCCTCAGGAGCTAGAAACAGTCCGAGACCACCTGAACTCCTTTCTGGTAAGTTCTTAATGGATCTGGGACACCAATTTCTCTCTAATTATGAGAAACCAGTTGATTAATCAGATGGTTATGCTTCTCATCATTGATAAGTATGTAGGTAAGCTGTTAAGCTGTTCCTCAAAATGCTGGTGTGTATGCACGTTAAGCACTTCTTTGCTATATGCAAGGTTTGTAAATCTTGAGGATTCTGAAAGCAGAAAATGGTTTTATGACTGAACAAAATTTTTATTCTAACTTAGTCTGAAGTAAAGATAATGAATAGTAGTACATTAGTAATGATAGAAATCATTGTAATGTATTACATTCTATCTGTAATGATAGAAAGTACATATTTTAAAGGGAAAGGAGGATATTCTTAGCTTTCTGAGGTAAAACTTTAAGTAAAATAAAAAAGTACTTCATTGCTTCCACAAAAAAATGGTTCTGCTTACAGGAGTTCTCAAAAGAAGTGGATGCTAAGTCGTCACAGAAATCTTCTGTCCTGAGTACTGGGAACCAGCTCCTCAGGCTTAAGAAGGTAGATACAGCTGCATTGCGTGCAGGTTTGTCCCACATTGAAACCCAGTGGACAGAGCTGCTCACACAAATCCCAGCAGTACAAGAGAAGTTGCACCAGGTAAGAAAGTCAGCGATGGCCTTTGATATTCCAGAAAACTCAGACTGTACAGTTGGCACGGCCTAGTTGCTTGCTCTCTCAATTTGTCCGTGTCAGGAAAGACAGAAAAAAAGTTATTCCTGTTTTATTGTGGCAAAGCTTACTCTTAGTTTCAAATCCTGCCTGATACCTATCAGTGTTAGTTTCAGACTTTTATAGTTAACATTTGTTAAATTTTACCCAAAGAACACATGAGGGTTTTTTAAACATTTTGGTATGATTTCTGGAAAAGGGGAATTCACATCCTTGTGCCCTGTCAGGTTTGGATAGTGGTTTTGTTCAAATTGAATAGGCTAGGTTCAAGTCTGTGAAAGACAAAATAGGTGTAAAAACATTGTTCATGATTTCTGTTAGTATGTGTTGGAGCAGGAGGCTTTTGGTTGTGTAGTTTTGGGGTTTTAGTGCTAAAATATTGAAGTTAGAATTTTACTGGTTGAAAAGTTGGCTTAGTTTTTGCTTACTAGGAGGTTATCAGTGTGTTGCTTCAGTTTATATCTTAGAATGCTCTCAGAGTTAGTAATAACATGATTTAGGGGGAGAGAGGAAGAGTAACAAATGTTGACTGAGTCCATGATACTAAACAAAACAGTGTCATTCAGTTGTTCTTGGAATTGTCTTGTAATACAAAATATATTATGCCTATCTAAAAATGTCGTAGAACACATTCCTGAGTAACTAAATGCAGGCAAGCAGTATTCTATCAAATATGAAACTGTGTCAATGCCAAGCAAGGAATTATTATCAATTTGCTTCACAACATAATTCTCTTATCTCAACAGCTCCAGATGGACAAAATTCCTTCTCGCCATGCCATCACTGAAGTTATGAGCTGGATTTCACTGATGGAAAATGTAATTCAACAGGATGAAGAAAGTATAAAAAATGTAGTAGGACAGAAAGCAATTCAGGATTACATCCAGAAGTACAAGGTGCTGAGTGGCAATATTACTAATTTTCCTTCTGAATTATCCCCTTTGTTACCACAATTAAATATGTATATACATTTGTAAAATATAAGTAATTTAGAGAACAATAAACCAAATTTGTGGAGTGGTTGGAATTGTACACAAGTTAGAACTGGGCAATATTTGTTACTGTGGAAAAGAGGCCAAAACTACTTTTACTCTGCTGTTTACCTATGGCAAGAATATAATTTTTAATATATTTACCTTAATTTCCAGGAAAATCCAAAGCAATATGCACATTATTAAACCTTATTAGATCTGCCAGAGTGGGCACAGCACTCCAGACTGGGTCTTGCAAGAGCAGAGCAAAAGGGCAGATTCACCTCCCTCTGACTGCTGGCTACTCCTCTTTTGATGCAGCCCACGATGCAGCTGGCCTTCTGGACTGTGAGCTCACACTGTTGGCTTATGTCCAGCTTTTCATCCATGAGAACCCCCAAATCCTTCTCTGCAGGGCTGCTCTCAATGGGTTCATCTCCCCAACCCAGATGCAGCACCTTGCACTTGAACTTGTTGAACTTCATGAGGTTCTTGTGGGTGTAGTTCTCAAGTTTGTCCAAGTCTCCCTGGATAGCATCCCATTATTTCGTTATGTCAACTGCACTGCTCAGATTCATGTCCTTTACAGACTTGCTGAGGATGCTCTTGATCTCACTGTGTTGTTGATAAAGATAATAAAGAGCACCAGTCCCAAAATAGAGCCGTGAGGGACACCACTCATCACCGGTCTTCCACCTGGACACAGAGCCATTGACTACAGCCCTCTGGCTGCATCTATCCAGCCAAATCCTTTTCCAGAGAACAGTCCACCCTTCAAACCCGTGTCTCTAATTTGGAGATAAGGATGTCTTTTGGGACTGTTCAAAAGCCTTACAGAACTCTAGGAAGATGGCATCAGTCAGTCTTCTCTTGCTGACTGATGCAGTCATTCCATAGAAGGCCAGCAGATTGGTCAGGCACAATCTGCCCTTAGTAAAGCTGTTCTGGCCATCTTGGATCACCTCCTTGGCTTGTATGTGCCTTAAAATTGCTTCCATGAGGATCTGTTCCATGATCTTCCCAGACACAGAAGGGCGGCTAACCAGTCTGTAGTTCCCCAGATCTTCCTTTCTTCCTTTTTTAAAGATAGGAGCCATGTTTTCCCTTTTCCAGTCATTGGGCATTTTGCCTGACCACCATGACTTTTCAAATGTGATGGAGAGTGGCTTGGCAACAACATGAGTCAGCTCCCTGAGGGCCCTGGGATGCATCTCATCAGGTTCCATAGACTTGTGCCTATTCAGCTTCATCAAGTGGTGCTGAATGCTCCTGCTCTTTGCTTATAGCGGGAGGGACTTCTTTTATAATTCCTGGTCAATTGCTAAAAAACACTTTTAGTTGAATTGTGGTAAAGCTGTAGCTGGTGAACATTTTTCCTCTCTTTTGCAGGAAGGTGAGAAATTATGGTGCTTATGTGCTGCTTTGTTTATTCCGTTGTTTGGTTTTTTCCTAGGGTTTCAAGATAGATTTGAATTGCAAACAGTTGACTGTCGACTTTGTGAACCAATCAGTGCTACAGATCAGCAGCCAGGATGTTGAAAGTAAACGCAGCGACAAAACTGATTTTGCAGAACAGCTCGGAGCAATGAACAGACGTTGGCAGATCCTGCAAGGCCTGATAACAGAAAAGGTGAAGGAAAAAAACCTAACTGCTCTGGAGTGTACTTTCTAAATGCATAGAACAATAAGATTATAATGGTTGGAAGCCTCTGCAGGTCATCTAGGTCAATCTCTATCTCAAACAGAGCTGACTTTACAGTTAGATCAGATTGCACAGGCACATGGTTATCTGAGTTTTGAAAATCTCCAAGGAGAGGTTCCACAACCTCTTCGGGGAAGCTCATTCATGCTTAGCCACCCTGGTGGGGGACAGGTTTTTTGTCTTATTCCCGATCAGAATTTGTCATGTTGCAACTTGTGGCTGTTACAGCTTCTCCTTTTATTGTGTGTCTTCCAGAATACTCCACCTCCATCTTCCCCATGACTCCCTATAAGGAGCAGACACCACAGTGAGATGGTTCCTTTGCCCTCTTTTCCCCAAGCAGAATGCAGCCAGGGTTATTATTATTAATTCTATTAAAAATACTAGATATATTTAAATTTGAATATGTATTTTGTTTTTAAGTTCTAAAAGTACTCAGTTCCAAGAAGGCACTACTTTGCATTGGTCTTCACTGATTTGATTGACCCAACAATAAAGATAATTGTATGAGAAAGTATATACTCATTTTTCTTTGCAGATCCAGCTCTTGGAAAGTCTGCAAGAATCCTGGACAGAATATGAAAATAACGTGCTGTGCCTAAAAACTTGGTTTGAAACCCAAGAGAGGAAGCTGAAACAGCAACAAAAGATTGGAGACCAGGCTTCAGTGCAGAATGCTTTGAAAGACTGTCAGGTGATGTCTGTTTATAAGTAACAGTGTTCTCTTTCCAAGAATTAGAAACAACACTTGATAAATCCATGTGAAATCTTCATAGTGGTGAATTCAGTGACTGAACTCCCCTTGACTTCGGAAAGGGAGAGATTTCATTGATAAGATGCAAGCAATAAAAGAAGAGGAAGGAGCAATAATGTCTCTTGCTTAAAACCAACCAAAGTCATCATTATTTTTACACAGGGCATTTCAAAGCATGCCAGGCATACTGAACTAGAAGACCATCAAAAGAATATGTTGTCATATCTGTTTAGCCAGTCTTGTGGGGTTTTTCTGCCTTTTCACTGTCTTTCCTCCATCCCCCTCTTTTTTCCATTCTTTTTCCACCTAATGTGTTCCACCTGACTATTCAGAGAAAAATGCTAGAATCCAAGGAGGTTTCATGCTTTCATTCAGAAAGTTGGGAACCATTTTTTGTTGGTTTTTTTTTGAATATTTAGTTGTCCAGAAAAGGAAAGAGAATCATGATTATGATGAGCAAAGATGAGATGAGGCGAAGTGCAGCTATACATAATGCATGTAAGTTCAAAACCACCCCAGTTTTTCACATGAAATTCATAGAAGGACTACACAGCAGTGAACAGGGTATCACAGTTGTCTCTGAATGTCTTACTCAGAGTGGCACATATTTGAATAGTAAGAAGCTGACTTCTGGAGCTGTCAGGTCAGAGTTAAAGCTTACAGCTGTGTAAGCAGAACAGACACTTTGGATTTACAGACAAGGCCTGTACACAGTATCAGGCATCACAATTTTTGTGATTTTTGTTCAAAAGTGTTTTGTCCTACCAGATACCACATAATGAATTTCACACCAGATGAAATTAAAACTCTGTCAGGCCAACTGAATGCACAAAATCTTGGTGTTCTCATCCTCATAAAAGGGAATGAGAATGTGTATTTATATTTATGTGGCTGGCTTTCCTGCATGAATTTAATTAATGGGACGAATATAATCTAGCATTCATCTCTTCACAAAGGGAACAACTGGAAGTTTATTCAAATGAAATATATAAAAGAATTTGGTTTTTACTCACCAGTATATTAAACCCATCTTTGTTTCTGTAAAGGCAAATAGGGTGGTTAGGCAAAATGTGTTAGAGGTCAAATTTTTTTCCGAAATTGTTGACCTAAGTTTTCAAACTGTCTGGACTGCTTAGTTTTAATTCAGGTATCTTTATGGTTTTGGTACAATAAACCCATACAACTGAAGCAAGGGTAATATAATATAGCCTGACATAATCAGCAGTCTGTGCTTGGCTGAAGTACAAAGCTGAATCTGATTTATCACCTTTTTGGTTCCTTTTGGTCAAGGAAGTTAGCAAATACACTTAGGGAGTTAGTTATGAATGGCAAGACTTTGATCAGCAGAGAAACAAATTGTTTAAGAAATAGCTGTGTCAGAAGCTCCCAGATATCCGGTTCAACTAGTACAAAAGCTGGAGTTTATTTATTAACCAATGTTAGTTACTCCTTAGTGTCATATTAATAAAGTGAAGTCAACCATTTTTTCCTGTCATAGGTTAGAAACAATAATGCATCTTAAATTCAGTTATGAGTTTTAAATGGTGAATAAAAAAGCCGTTTTCAAAGAGAACTAGAAATGTTTGCTGTTCTTGGTGTTTGAAACTTTTGCCTGTCTTACATTGTGAATTTTGGAGCAACCTTGTATAAAATTAAATGACTTTTTTTAGTGCAAAAGTCCACTTTTTGGAAAATAAGATATATTATGTTCAACCCAGAAGTGTTTGTGTTGTTGTCAGCTGGTTGAAAAATGGTGTATTACTCTGGCTGTGTTTTGGAGCAAGGTCATGGCTAGATGTTTGAAGAAATGTGAAATAATACAGGAAAAAAATGGCTGAGAATAAATAGTGCAGCAAAAACACTCTCACAAATATGTATGCAGACAAAAGTGTGTTGTATTTGTGCAGGGATAAATTCTGTTAGTAACAAATTTTTGCAAGATTGGGCAGAATTTTGGTCCAGATACTTTCCCAGCTATCTAAAATGTAAAGTCTCTTATGGCAATGGTTCACTTGTTGTGTTTTGGGATTCATAGGGAGTGAAACTTACTGAAAGATGTGGGATTTCAGGTTGACCAGAGTTCTGTTGTATTCTTTTCTTTCTCTGTTGCTCTGTTTCTCTCAGTAAGGAGAGGCTTGCAGAAAATTGCAAAATAAGCTGAGATCACATGGTGTACTGGTTAATCTAGGGGTAACACAAGGTTGCTCTCACCTTACAGTCTGCTTTCTGTATCACACTGACAGGTAAGCACAAAGTTGTGCTGGCCTGAAGCCTGCAAGCCTTACTTCCCCACTCTGCTCAGACTCTGTTTGTGCTGCCTGAAGCCCCAGAGCTTCCATATGAGTCACAGCACTGCAGGACTTCCTTGGATCTCCCTACACCATACTGTGAAATTATATAGGTAGTTTCCTGGCTAAGAATGGCTATTTTTAATGAGTTTTTTACTCTTATGAGAGAGCAGAAGATTATGCAGAAGTTTAATGCCAGGGACATGCTTCTATTTAAATTGACAACGAACTACTAGACTTTAAAGGGAACATAAAATATTTAATGAAATTGCTGATGAATTGTGAATCCCTTAAGAATAAAAAGTCAAAACATGCCAGCACATCTCCTATTTTTTAAACTAAGGAGCTTATGGGCATCTTTTATATATCAAGGTGTTATTTACCCAGTTAAACAAGCAAAAATTCTCAGGTATCTTCTTTTTTTTTTTTTCAGGAATTAGAAGAATCAATAAGAGCAAAGGAAAAAGAAGTTGAAAATGTAGAACAGAGTGGTCTTTCTTTGGTAAAGAACAAGAAAGAAGAAGTCTCTTCTGCTGTTATGAATACACTGCAAGAAATTAACCATTCCTGGGCCAATTTGGATCACATGGTAAAAGAATCATTAAGCAGAAAATTACAGTTCCAGGAACAAGGCATGGAGGAGAGGGAGAATTAGCAGTTGCAGCTAGTGGATTTCTTCTGTGTCGTTGGGGAAGAGATTCTAAATTATGTCCCTCTTTCCATCTCTCTGGCCATCAATCCTCAAGTTTGTGTGTACATTCCTTATAAAATGGGTATAATATTTCTTGTTTCAAGGATGCTTTTAGTCATTGTAATTGAAACTTTTTAGATGCTTTCTGATATTTAGTGTAAAGGTACCAAATCATCTGTAAGAAATTAACTTCTCAAGTCCACAGGTCTCACAGAATAAGGAAGAGATCAGCATTAATTTTCAGAATTCAAAGTTTGGTCAGCCTCAGTCTGCCTTCTCAGGAGGAATGCAGTGTATTAGTGCTAGCCACTCTGCTGGCTTCCGTAGGCTGATTTCCTTGCCTTAGGGATATGTGTAGTCTCAATGAATTTCTCTTGATCCTGCTTTGGACCAAAGTAAAATGAATTTTGACATCTTTATGGTCCCTTCCATCCAGCCTTTCTAAAATCAAGCAGAACTTTGTGCTGTTGCCAGTGTAAGCACAGTTGATGGTTGTACAAAATCTTCATTAGGTTTAAGATTAGTTATGTAGGACAAGAAGCATGTGAGATCCCAAGGAAGAAAATAATTTAAACAAATCCCAAATAGCTTGAATGCTTTTAATTTACATTTGTGTTTATTCCTCCCTCCTCCCAGGTTAGCCAACTGAAGATATTGTTGCAATCAGTTCTTGATCAGTGGAGCATTTACAAAGTGGCTTATGAAGAACTGAACAGTTACCTGACAGAAGCCAGATATTCTTTGTCCCGTTTTTATCTTCTTACTGGTTCTTTGGAAGCTGTGAAAGTCCAAGTTGATAAACTTCAGGTGAAAAGAGTTAATTTTGTCTGAAATTGGGCAGATGCAGATAGCTGTACATTTTGGTTCATAAGAAGTGGAAGTACAGACATAGTGACACATTAAAATCACATGACGTTAGGAGAACGCATTATAAACGAGCCATTGCATTTTTCATTTTGCAGAAAAATTAATTTGGGATAGTTGTTTCCTTTTAGATTTTTGATGCCATTCTTTATAATTTTGAGCCATACCATCAAATTGTTACAAGTTTTTAAATCATGCTAATGGCCATTAAAACTAGGGTTTCTCATTCTACTTCATCAGGCTTCAGAGCTACAGGCACATGTTGAGATCACGTTTTTAGCCTCCCTCCAACCTTGCAGTGGACTGATGATCAAAAAAATAATGTTCCAGTAGCTGAGATACTCACACATTCAACTAATTTGCCACTGTAAAAAAAGCATAAAATACAAATTGATTCCTTTTGTGAAATTATAAATTAATAGTAATGGAAATTAATTTAATTAAATAAAATTATTCAAATTGTTGTTCTATTACATAGAAAAACCTTTTAATTCAACAAAAATTTCCATCTTTGAAATCAAAAATAATTATGCAAACATTCCCAGATGCCCAAAGTAGAAGAACGTCTGTTGTTCTTATTCTGTTCTTCTGTTAGTATGTACCAGAAAATTTAAAATTACATCATAATTTAAATATTTGTGTGATTTGAAGTCCAGACATATATAAAGCTAAGTTATCTAATCATGGACAGCACTTTCAAAACCAGGATTTAAAGAGAATCCAAGAATGGACTTTACAGCCATTCTTCTAGATTTTACACATTAGAGAAAAGGAGTCGGTAAAACAATAGGTACAGAAAATTACTTTTTTGCTGATTAATACTTTGAATATAAACTCAAGCTGAGATTTTCTGGGCTGTTCAAACTGTAATAATATGCATAAAAATATTTAAGTTTTAAAAAAAAAGAAAAGAGCATTTTCACAGAGTCACAGGATGGGTCAGGTTAGAAGGGACCACAGTGGGTCCAACCTCCCTGCTCAGGCAGCGTTGTCCAGAACACGTGGCACAGCATTGTGTCCAGGTCATTCTTGAGTATCTCCAGTGAAGGAGGCTCCATAGCCTCTCTGGACAACCTGTGGCAGTGCTTGATTGCCAGCACAATAAAGGAGTTCTTCCTCGTGTTCAGGTGGAACTTCCCGTGCATCAGTTTCTGCTTATTGCCTCCTGTCCTATTGGTTGGCACCACCAGAAGAGCCTGGAAACATCCTCTTGGTACTCCCCCTTCAGATATTTCTGTACAATAATGAGTTCCCCTCTCAGTCATCTCTTCTTGAGGCTGAACAGGTGCATCTCCCTCAGCCTTTCCTCTCAAGAGAGGTGATCCAGTCTCCTCGTCAGCCTCATTTCCCTCCGCTGGGCAGAACACACTTCCCTGACAGGCAAACATCAGGGTGGTAACTGAAAGAGCTAGAACCTTATTTTCAGAATATGGCTTTCTTTATGTTGTTACTTTTTTGTCTTGTTCTAAACAGGAAAATGTTACTTAGCTAGTTTTCTTCCATCTGTTAAATTTTTAAATCTGAATCAGTCCATGTGCTTACTCATTCTGTACAAAAGTACTTCTTTAGAATAATTTCTTTTACAAGATTTCTGCATTTTGCAAAAATACAAAATTAGAATTTACTTTTTGTGAAACTTTATATAAAATCAAATTAACCCGAGAACAATCTTTATATTAAACAACCTTCTATTTATATGAAACACATGAAATCAACTTTTCATTCATAATCTAATGCAATTGATACATACTGTTTTGAAATGTTTCTACATCATGGAACTTTGATAACTCATGGTTTTGTTTCGTTTTGTTATTATTCTACTTTAGAGCCTACAAGATGAATTGGAAAAACAAGAGAACAGCTTACAGAAATTTGGTTCTGTGACCAATGAATTGTTGAAAGAATGTCACCCACCAGTCACTGAAACACTTACCAACACTTTGAAAGAAATGAATATGAGGTAGAAAATGTCTGTTAAACTTGAATTTCAGTAGCAAATCTGTATTTATCTACTACTCAGTTTTCCATTATCCTATTTTTCTTATATTTTATTATTTTAAGTTGCTGAGGTCACGAGGGGTTTATTGGAACAGGCACAATTATTTTTTTTGCCAAGGACTGGAATAAAACTCTTCTTTAGTGCTAACAGTAAATGAAATACCTTCTCCAGCAAGCATTTGGACATTAATGTCGGTAGTTTTGCTCCGTGCTTGACTGCCAACCAAGATTCATAAATATCATACTGGAAAATAATACTGCACTTGAAATTTGAGAATTGTGTCTGAAAATTTTGTTTGCAATAATTCAATGATTTGCATCAGGTTCCCCAAATTTTAGGTTGCAATTTCTAGTTGTAGGAAGAGCGTCATAGGCAGGAGGATCTAAGTCTTTCACCAGTACCTTGGCAAGCCGCTTCCTCAGGTTTGAATTTAGGCAAGAACCAGTAAAAGGGTTTACTCAGAGCAGACACAGGAAGGGAGGATCCAAGAGAAAAAAGATAGTTTGGTGGAAACCTGGGGATTTTTTTGAAAACAGAATCATGCCAAATTTATTTTAGTCTCTCTTCAGTCCTGTCCTAGAAACTGAAAGTGGGGGAAGGGATTATGTAACCGCATTTCAGAAAAGATACTCTAGAATTTAACAGTTTCAGTGATGGCTGACAGAATTTTTGCTTCAAACCTTTGCTTTTCATCATAATAACTGAGAAATACTGTGATTTTCTTTGGTAAGGAAACAGGCAGTTTCATAACTACCAGCACATTTGAGAAAGTATGTGTTCCTGGTTGCTATTAGAGCAAAAAATTCAATGGGGGATTATTATAGGAAAGAATTCAAAGGGAAGTTGCATATTTAATTGGATAATAGAAATACAAAGATTTTTATTATGTCTGGGAGTATTTTACAAGCGAGTTACACAGAGCTTTGTGACTTAAACATTCTGTGTCAGAGTTTGGGAGGAAATTGCAGGAGAAAAAAATGGTGTCTTATTTACACCTGTTCTGGGCATCTTGGGCCCTCACAGGAATCTGCCATTGGCAGTGCATGGTTGGTCATGGATGCTCTGTGAGGCTGAGGGTACTAAGCAGAAAGAGCAGGAGATTCACTTCAGAAAGTGCACTGCAGCTCTGACCGCAAGCATTGATAAACATCATCCAAGATGTAGCACAGATCAGACACACTGTGACAGGTCAGAACAGCCTGTCAGCATATTTCTTGGTTTGGTGTTTTTGTCACCGAATGTCTGGATCTTGATTATTACTAAATATTTTAAGTCAAGAGACCATGGGAAACAGCAGAGAGGATGAGGGACATGTATAGTTATCGTGGACTCCCAGGCTTCGATCACTCATGTAGTCTCTTCACCAGGTGGAACAACCTGCTGCAGGAGATTGCAGAGCGGCTGCGTGCCAGCAGGGTCCTGCTCCAGCTATGGCAGAGGTACAAGGACTGCTACCAGCAGTGCTCTTCTGCAGTCCATCAGCGAGAAGACCAGACCAATGAACTCCTGAAGACTGCAACCAGCAAAGACATTGCTGATGATGAAGTTACTACTTGGATTCGGGACTGTAATGTATGTTCAGTTAAGCTTTGCAGCTTTTCTCAGCTCTGGAGGCTAAAAAACATCTCAAGAGGCTCTCCATTACTAAACTCTATAGTTGGTATTTTAGAATCTTGTATATTAACATATTTCATTTTACTGATGCAGCTTAGGCACAGGAGAGACATCTGCTACCCAAATCTCATGAGTATCTCTAAATTTTGATCCCTCCATTAGTTGTTGTGATGTTGTTTCAGAAGCTTGTATCTAAAGTCTTCTCTCTGGAGAAGGTGGATAAATTATATCATTTGATTCAGCCTGAAGTTCCTGCTTAATGAAGGTATTCTTGCTTGGGAAAGTATCTCTACCAAGTCTTTTGCGTTCCTTATAATAGAAAGAAACACAAAATCCGTTGACTATATTCCCACCAATCAGGACCATTCATATTTTCAGAATGATGGAGATGTCTTTATCCTTCTTAATGGAAGGACACCATTCACTCTGAAACCTTGATATTCTTCCTTTTTCAAGATTGTATCTCAAGGCAGCAGAATAGTTTATCTCCTCTCTGTGCTTACATTTTGGTTCTTTTGAGCTTGATGTTAAGTGTCATTGACCAAAAAATTAAAATATTAATTGTCTCAATGCAAGCAAAACAATTGCAGTGAGAAAAATAAACATGTTAGTGTTTAAAAAATAAACACGTTCATGATCTTTTGGAGCATTTGCTGCCATGGTCAGGCACCATGGACTGGCAATTTAAATTGTTCGGTTGAAATAATCTATTTCCTGATGTCCCATTCTTTAACCATTATGTTAGGCCATTTACAAAAGTTATTTTTTCAGCCCTCCTGGTAAATTATAGCAGGAATAAAAGGGAGGTCTACACCTGAATCAATTCATAGTGAGAGCTGCCACTGCTTAGGACCATCATGTCAGTAGATTTGAAGGGTTTCTTTCAACAATTATTGTCTCATCAACAACTCAGGCTTGCTCAAAGGTAGCTGAGCAGTGTCTTTTTTCTGTTCCTTTCTGTACAGGTTCTTTGACGTATCTTTTTATTCTTCAAGCCATACAGAATGTAACTGGAAACTTTGATATTGAAAT
Organism: Oreocharis arfaki; assembly: GCA_013398015.1. Lineage (NCBI taxonomy): Eukaryota > Metazoa > Chordata > Aves > Passeriformes > Paramythiidae > Oreocharis > Oreocharis arfaki. The sequence goes on along the minus strand of VZRR01010028.1, from coordinate 308,183 downwards.
GCAGTAGTAAATAGAAGTTTTCCTTACAGTGCTTGAGTTCAGCTGTTTCATTCTTCCTTTAAATCAGGGGATGATGACATCACCAGAGTGTCAGGTTAACTGTTCCTGTCCTTATTCAATGTGTTGCCACAGGATGTACTCACGGATCTGAAAGCAGCACAGGAGTCACTGGTTGTTCTTCAAGAACTGGGGGAGGAGCTGAAAAGCCAGGTGGAGGCTTCAGCAGCAGCAGCCATACAGTCTGATCATCTCTCTCTGCACCAGAATCTGTCAAGCCTAGAGCAGGCTCTCCGCAAGCAGCAGGCTGCACTTCAGGTGTGCAGACAGTGTTTACAGTCCTCAAATGTGATCATCCTGTGGTACCTGAAAAGACATAAATTAGCTAAATCTGCCTGAGGACAGAGGGCAGTGTTACCTGTTCATCAGCCTTTCCTAGACTTCCCTGGAAGCCAAAGCTGAGAGTAGAAAATATGCTCATGTCCAGTAAAGAGACATTGGAAGAAGGTCCAGATTCTGGGAAGAGGATAGAAAACCTGAGGCAGGAAAATGTCTGTCTGGAATGCTAGGGTAGCCATGCTTTCTGCACACAACAGTAGTGCTAACAGCTGGATCCACAGCTAATGCTCCCCTGAAGACAACCCCTCTTCCTACCTATTCCTTTAACAGTAAAAGAAATGAGAGATTACAAATATTGTATAGAATTGGTTTTTGTGGTTCCTATTAGTGTCAGTGACCAGACTGACACCTACAATTTGTTTAGTAGAGGTTGCCAAATTGCTTGTGTTACCAGGGACTGAAGAGGAAAAAAGGAGTGGAAGAACGTATTCCGTAGGAAACTATTTGGTTGAAAAAGCCACAAAGGTAGCAGCTTCTGTTTGAGAGAAAAGAGGATTTACCCAAGAAACCCCACAGTGTCTGAGATGTGCTTATAGTATCACTGTACTGTAAGGAGACAAAACACAAGAAAAGTTCTTAATTTAAAATTGCAATACGAGTGACTAGTCATGTCTGCTGGAAAGAAATTAAACAGAGGAGTTACTTTCATAACAGAAAGTTAGAAAAGGTGGTCTATTTCAAGTTAAGGAGATATTTATGCACTTTGCTGAAATGTTGCATTTGCTATGATCAAAAGTCCTCTTCTAACCTAAAAAAAAAAGAAAAAATCCAACTGATTCCACAGTCTGCAAGAAAAGCAGCAGTTGCAATTGCTACTAGCCAGTTCAGCTGTTTGCAAATCTATAATGAGAATAAACAAGAGTGTAATGTCAATAAGGAGGCTGTGAAACCGAAGTTATTAAACTGTGGATGCTTTTGTATTCAAGGCTGGAGCCCTGGACTATCAAACCTTTGCCAAGAACCTGGAAGTCCTTGAGACCTGGATAACAGAAGCAGAAGAAACATTGAAAGAACAGGATCCCAGTCACTCATCTGATGTCACAGCAATACAGAGTAGAATGGAGCAACTCAAGGTGACTAATAAACGCAGGAAGTGCTGGGGTTTTTCTTCTGTTGGCCTGGTTGTTTGTAGTGCAGGGTATGCGCAGGTATCACACATGCATTCTGTATGTGGTAAGGGACTAACACTCATGAAAAGTGTAAGACTGAGAACTTGAAGTTTGATGGCAGTCAAGGAACGATTGTTACATTGTCCCTGAGCAAACATGAAAAGGACAGACAAACTGTTCAGAATAAAATTAATAAGAGATCAAAACGGGAATGGAACCTTCAGCAGTTTTTGGAGATTTCCTTCATCTTGTTTCCTCACAAGTCTTTTGGAATTTATTCGATTCCTGTCTCAGTGGTGTCTCATTTAGGTGTGAAGTAATTCATACATTTTGGGTAACTTGATATACTGAAGAAACATTCATACTTTGTACTGTGTGATCTCCATTTGAGGTCTTGCACACTTTCTTTTTGTGGGGCTTCTTTTTTCCCTCTCCTTCTTTCAGTGGCCATGACAGGAAGTTGCTGAACTTTGCCATCTAGGCTGTTTTTGTCATTTTAATCTTCCATTATTTTTCTATCAAGATTAACTATAGACAGAATTCCACTTTGGACATGATAAAAAGCAGAGCATTTTCCTGATGTAGTGAATTGAGTATTTCTGTACTGCAAAACTACTAAAAAAAAATTTCTTGTACTGCAAAATCTAGAAATAAAAAGTTGAATAATTTCAGTGGGAATTTACTAGCCTAGAAGTCAGGCTAAGAAACAAGGAAAAAGGCTCATTTATTTTGGCAGTATAAACATGTGGCTTCGAACACCAGGCTGTTCTGCAGCTCTGGACTGTAAATCCCCCACTCAGCAAAACGGTTCAGTGCAGATTGAGTATACTTGTCTGCACACATTTAAACACGAACATGGGTCTTCTGGTCTGGGACTGGAAGATGAAAACTGGAAATGCAGTTTTTCCCTGGCATAGAGACTGCTTACCACTTGGTGGCAACCAAGGCCATTCTAAATGTAACTGAGTGCTAGTTCATGATTTTGCAGTCAATAATAATGTAGCTCCTGAACTTCCCAGTTATCAGTTTTACTGTTTGTTGCAGAGTCAAATGCTGAAGTTCAGCAGCATGGCCCCAGATTTGGACCGTCTTAATGAGCTGGGTTACAGGCTTCCTCTGAATGACAAAGAAATCAAAAGGATGCAGAACCTGAACAGACATTGGTCTCTGATCTCATCTCAGACTACAGAGAGATTCAGGTGGGGATAAATAAAGATTATTCTACATTTTTCTTCAATTACAAGTTAGAAAGTATAGCTTTTGCAGAATATAGAAAATGTTTCAGATATTTTATTAACCAGAGTTCCTTTTCTTTGGTGTACTTATAAGTAAAGAGCAAAGCCATTGAGCTGAGAAGTAGGTTTTGCCACAAATTACCAGGATTTGAAACGAGTGGGACTGCTTCTTTTCCAAGTATTGACTAAATAAATTGAATGAGGCAGCTAAGTGGGAAAGGTGTTACCATCTGATTTGGAATTACCTGAATCCATCTCTCTTTCTTTCTTTCAGTAAGCTGCAGTCTTTCTTGCTGCAGCAGCAGACCTTCTTGGAGAAATGTGGGACTTGGATGGATTTATTAGTTCAGACGGAGCAGAAGCTGGCAGTAGAGGTTTCAGGAAACTACCAAAGGCTTTTAGAGCAACAGAGGGAACATGAGGCAAGTAATCACGTGTATTTATACGAAGCTAAAACACATATTATTTATACATAGAAGGAATGCACAATCTTTTTTTGAATGATCCAGTAGCATGTCTTGAATTGTATTGGTGTGCACTATATGAAGATAACTTAAAAACAGAAGCATGCAAATATGTCACTAATAGCCAGCGTGAAGGAGGACTTGAGTGTCTGTGTCTGTGCATAATGCATCACTATGCCTATCAGTATGTCTCCTACATTTAGTCTACTTCAGATTGATCTGTACCAAGGAAACCAAAGCTCCTGTAAATACCTAACAATTCTCATGCCATTTGGCTCTTTGCCTCCAGTCATAACTAGAGAAAATATCTATTCTGATTTTGTTTATTTGTTACTAAATTGTCAATGCATATAGCATTTGAAGAACCATGTTAGAGGAGGAGTTTTCTGTCAAGTACCATGTTATATAATTCACCATGGCGCCTCCATTTGATAACCTTTCCTTGGAGAACAAACAGATTTAGTCTTTGCTGCATGCTGGAGGCATTTGTCTGTTTGTAACAAATCAAGAACTAGCACAGCTTTTGCTGCAGGGAAAAACTGATTCAGAGTTTGTACTAGTACTAGATTCAGAGTTTATGATTCTTCTGTGAAGTCAAGTGGTGTGCATTTTTTCTCCACCCTTATTGTTACTGCCAAGAGTCCTGTAAAGATCAAGTAAAAGAAGTCAATTTTCATACCAGAGCTCCCATGTGGCCGCAGTAGTTTCAGTTCCCACAACTTATTCAGCTGACCTTCCCCTGACTCAGGCTGGATTACAGGAAGAGTTATGTCCTTCCCCTTCTCTTGCCTTATGTCTCATTGTTTGAATGAATGTCTGATAGCAAAAAGTAATTCACAACCATTTTTAGCATACATTTGCTTTAGCATCTAACTGCCTTTGCTTTCACAGATGTCATCCATTTAATTTCTTTTCATTGCTGCCAGCATTAACTGGACAGTGTCTTTGTGAGTTTAAACATGTCAGGTCTTTGAGATTTGAATGTCCAGAAATTTTTACTAAGTGGATAATTTCCTACTGTTATTTTGTCTAGTCATAGCTATAATTTTTTGAAGGGAGTTAGGGCAATCTTCTTGCATTCATTTGTCCTGAGATCTCAGCTTAATTCTCTCCTGAAACCTTGGTCTGAGAAGATGAACGTTACTTGGGCACTCTGGTTAAGCCCTTTTGCCCTTTTTTGCAACTGTAAAGTCATCTCAGAATAAGATAATTAATATCTGGTTTTCTAAATACTGCAGTTCATCCTAAAAATAGTAACCTGCTTGCTTTTTTTTTTTTAAATCTTATTTTTGGCTTTTTTTATAATCAAAATGTATTCATTACAAAATGACCTATTCAGTGCTTCCTGATAGCCGCAAAGAATTTTCTTTCCACTCCTTGTGGCTGAAAGGGTCAAATCTCAACTTCTTGAGATGCATTTCCTCATTGTTTTGCTTTTTATTTTTGAAAATAATGAGAAAATGTTCTGTTTCCACCTGAATTCGCAGAATGGATATTGAAACGCTTCCAGCTCTATTATTGCCTTTCCAGTGACTTGTAACTTTTGCTGGTTTTTACCCAAAGAAGACCCCAACCACTTCTGTGGCCTTATTTAGAAATATCTTCCTGGTGAAGTTTACAAGGTGGAGGTGATAGCTTTTTCAGACATCCTATGCTAACACTGACATCTGCATCAGTCTGGCAAGACAATGTCTTGATCACTCTTGCACGGTTCTCCAGTACACAGGACAGTGCTTGAGACTCCCAGTGCAGTGGGAATGCACTGAGACAAGCATTTGAGAAAGTGCTGGCGGGGGAAGGGGAAGGAAGTTCCTTGCCAACTCAATTACCGAATTTTTTTTCTGGTGTGCTGGTGTTGTCAATTTCAGCACTTGCCCTCCTTTCCTCCTCCTTTGAATTCTTATTTCTGTGATTCCTGGTGATCAGTATATGAGAATAAATTTGCGTGACAAGTGGTCCCAGGTAATGGGGTATCCCTCATATGTACAGAGTGTAAATATGCAAAGGAAGTGGATGGTGACCAAAATATCTCTACTTTTGTAGAATACATCCACTCTAAGCAGAGTCCCTCATGCTCGATAAGCTTTTATTTCACCTGTCCTCCTAAAAAAGTAATTAATTTTTCCCTTTTGGAAGAATTGGTTTTCTGGTTTTAGCTTTGGGGTTTTTTTCAGGTTTTTGAGGGTTTTTTTTTTTTTAGGGGAGTGGGGATGGTTGGGTCTTTGGGTGGGGGGAGTTGTTTAATGAGTTGAAACCAGTTGTGTTCTGTTTAGTCTCAATCTTTCAACAGTGCTGGTAGATGCTGTTGGCTTCTGTGCTTCATGTCCCCTAACTTGACAAAAATAGATGTGACAGAAAGTAAAATTTCTGCCTGTTTCCTCAGCTTTCTTAAATTCTCAGTGCCACACTATTGTGGCTTCATTCATGAGATAATAATAGCATTCACTTTCCTTCTGATTCAGGTTCTGTCAATGATAAGTGCCAAGGTATTCAAAGAACAGTATCAAATATTTCTGCAAAGAAATCGGACAACATTCTTTCTTTCTATGGGGAAATTTATGATCTGAGTAGAATTTTCAGAGTCAACTCAGTGATTCAGTGAGGCAAAATTTAATTTTGAAAAATTACTGCATCGTCTAGAAGTCCTAAACTGCATGCAGTGTGCTTGAGAGGTTTAAATGTGCAGGTGCCAGTGGGTGTTTTGCTGGCAGGTGCTGATGCAGGGATTGATACAACCACAATTTAAGCTGCTCAGAAGCCAGATAACAGGAGTAGTCTAGACTTGGAGAATAGTGGCTCTTAGTTCAGGCAAGCGTGAATTTCTGTCAACTGCGAATGCCATCACTAACTAAAGAAAAAAAATCTCAATCTTCATACCAGTATACTTTTTCTTTGAATCTCTCTGTAAACCTTTTAAACATAGAGTGGGTCCAGTGATGCCTGAGTGCACCTTCATGAACATAAAAATGTTCCTGAAGAATCTTACGTAGAAATATAGTCCATTACTAAAACAAAAGATGTTTTTAAAAATAAGTTTAAGTAGTATATACACTTGAGTTATGTTTGCTTAAGTAGTAACTAGGTAATTTTTTTCTCTTAAATCACATTTAAGTGATGAGGGTTTTAAAAATACTGTGCAAGTTTATTATGCTATTATTATTTGTGGGGAAAATGAATGTGAAAACTTGGAAGAAGTGGAAAATTGATTTTTAGCTCCTATACATAGCTGTCTGTTTCTTCTAAAAGTTCTATTTGCAATGTAAAAGTGTATTAAACGTTTATATAACACGATCACTCATGGTCTGTGTAACAAGGCAAAATATTATAAAATTCTTAAATGTGTCAGAAAATAAAGTGCCCTTTCTGTCCAAACAAAAAATACCCTGTTTGGATTTTGTTGTAAATTATATTGTAAATTATGATGTCAATCACACAACTGTACTCAGAAACATAAAACCTAGCTCCGTTGATATAATTTAGATTTATAATATTGGTCTTAAGGAACTAATAATAGTTAATAGAAGCAGCAAGTCACTCTAAAATGAGAGTTTTCAGTATGTTTCTATTAAGGTCATGACAAAACTCCCATTGAATTAATCTGACATCAGATTAATTACATGAACATTCATTTTTATCAGTGCATACAGACAGAATTAAAATGTAAGATCTTGTTTTAACATCCTTGTCTCCTGTACAACAGCTGTTCCAGGCAGAGATGTTCAGCCGCCAGCAGATTTTGCATTCAATTATCTCTGATGGGCAGCACCTCCTAGAACAAGGACAGGTGGATGACAGGTAGACACTGCTGTATTGTTGCTGCTGCTGGTTATGTGAAGTAATACTTAGGCTAGTGGGAGACTTCCTACCAGAGGAGGTAGCAGATGGCAGCGTTCAGATCATGCTCTTCTGAAGTAGAAGTTACTATTGCTGTGGTTAAGCTGTTAATTAGCCAGATCTTAAGACAGTGTTTGTTAGAATTCTATGGGATATGTGAATGCATTTGGGAATACAACAACATACTGAGGCTGCTTCTCTGACAAAGATTTGTCTTGGATTGTTAAGCGTATCTATTTAAATGTATTTTCAAAGTGTCACTTTCACCAAGGGAGCCTGCACTGACACATTTAGTGGGTTGCACTTGATTTATGCCACCTGGGGATTTGCCTCTACCAGGAGGATTCCCTACTGTCATTTAAGAACACCTGCAGCCTTAATGTGATGGAGTAAGAATTTATTGTTGCCTGGGATATTTTAAACGCTTGTGATCAGATGAATGAAAATCAGTGGAACACCAATGGCTTCACACTTGTGCATATACATTGACTTTGCTAAGGTTATCATGGTACTAAGACGAACTGTTTATTGCAATGTGAGAATTTTATTAATGCTATGTGTATCTTATGCCTGCTTTGAACTCAGTAGTAAATCTGGGGGTGAATTATGAAATCTCCGTGATTTACTGTGAATTTGACAAATCCAAACTGGCAAAACCAGTGGGCTTTCTTTGTATATTTCTGGGAAGATGGTAGAAGAATCTTGTACATTAAAGGTTTGGGGTTTTGAGGTCTCAATGATTGGATCCCTTTAATTCTCCCAATACTTGAAGTGTGAAGTTCTTAGCCTCAGTCAGCCTTCATGAGACTTCAGTGCTTTTCTCATTGTGTTTTTTAACTGACAGACAGACACCTTCCTTTTCCTTTCAGTTTATTTCATTGAGCAAGTATGTCAAAGTATGAAGGTTATTATGTATTTTTATTATTTATCTATTTATAATAGGGATGAATTTAATCTGAATCTGACTCTTCTGAGTAATCAGTGGCAAGGAGTGATCCGCCGGGCACAGCAGATGCGGGGGATCATTGACAGCCGGATTCACCAGTGGCAGCGCTACAGGGAGATGGCAGATAAGCTGTGCAGGTGGCTGCTGGAGATGTCCTGTCAGCCGGTCACTGAACTGGGCAGCGTTCCTATCCCACTGCAGCAAGCAAGAGTGCTGCTGGATGAAGTGCAGGTATTTCCAGTGTGTTTGAAGAAAAAGGAAAAAACCTCTTCTTTTTTTACAGTCTTCACCATTTAAAACATTCTTTAAAATGTCTTAGATTCAGCCTGTCTGCTCTGTCAGTTCTTCTTTGGAACTTGTGAAACGTCAGAAGCAGTAGCATGATGGAAGCAAAGTTGGAGTTCATAAAGAACATGAAAGAGAGAACTTACTGGGCCCTCCTCTCAAGCCTTGTTTGCGTCTGGTTTTGTTTTCAGCCAGTGTCACACTGAAACGGTCTTGAAAAGATAGTGATGACCTGTTTGAGGAATGTATACTAGATAACAAGGATTCCTTGTGTGTCCATCTTCATGTGAGGTTAACACTATCTGGTGAGCAGCTTGGTGTCTTCAAGCTTTTTAGCTGGAAGATGGATACAATAATAATAACCCTTATAAGCATAACAGGCTCTAGAGGAACTCCTTCTCACTAAGAGCAGTTGAGACACTGACATTAATGGGGAGAAAGAAGTTTTTCATTTCTTTATCTCCTTAAAGGAGATTTATTTCTTTATTACTTAAAGTTTATAAATGTCTGCTGCAGTGAACAATTGTGAAAATATTAAGGTAAAGCATTTGGGCCGTAGTTCATGTTTAAGACAGGGTATGCGACCAATTGAAGTATGAGCTTGAGAGTGAATTACTGAATTGCTAATCGTACTTAAAAAGACAAAGCTGACAGAAAACTATTAATATTTTCAGCTTAAAGAGAAAGTTCTCTTAAGGCAGCAAGGGAGTTACATCCTCACTGTGGAAGCTGGGAAGCAACTGCTGCTCTCTGCTGACAGTGGAGCTGAGGCAGTCCTGCAGGCAGAGCTTACTGAAATCCAGGAGCGCTGGAAGATAGTTAGCACTCAGCTGGAGCAACAAAAGAAACAGCTTGCTTTGCTGCTAAAAGTAAGTGTGCAATCTCTTCTGTACTTCTTCAGCAAGTTTGTGGTTTCTCACTATGAACCCTGGTAAAGGAAAGCATTCTCAATGGACAAACACAAATACAGGAACTGCATATATAGTACAGGAACTAACAATTTCCCTTCACCACCTCTGAAACTGGGAGTGGTAATACTTCAGAACAGGTTTGCATGTCAGTTGATATATTTTAATTTGTACTTCCAGAATACTGCCAATAAAGTATATCCATACCACTCCTATTTTCAAAATAGAGCAAAAATTTATTTTATTTTGCACAATTTTGTTTAATATTTATGCATATTTTTATTGGGTTTGAGTGGCAAAATGTTTCTAGGGGGAAGCTGTGGGGATGACTTCCATGGGAAGCTGCCAGAAGCTTCCCTGTGTTGGATGGAGCCCATGCTAGCTGGGTCCATGATGGACCCACTGCTGGCCAAGGCTGAGCCCAACAGTGATGGTGGTAGTGCCTCTGGGATAACAGAGTTAAGAAGATGAAAAAAAAATAAAATTACCATGCAGGAGCAATTGCATCCAGAGAGAAGAGTGAGACAATGTGCCAGCACAACTTTGCAGACACCAAGGTCAGCGAAGGAGGGGGAGGAGGTGGAGCCAGAGCAGAGATTACCATGCAGCTCATGGTAAAGACACAGAGCTCTGTGGTGGAGCAGATATCTACCTGCTGCCTGTGGAGGTCCTTAGGGAGCCAGAGATCCACCTGCCGCCCATGGAGGACCAGAGCAAGTGGATACCCAAAGGCAGCTGTGACCCCATGGAAAGCCCACACTAGAGCAGTTTTGATGGCAGGACCTTTGACCCTGTGCAAGACCCTTGTTGGAGCAGTCTGTTCCTGGGTGTCTGGAGGGAATCCGTGTAAAAGACCTTCTCTGGAGCAGTTTGTGAAGAACTGCAGCCTGTAGGAAGAGCTCATGGAGAAGTTCGTGGAGGATTCTCCCAATGGGAGGGACCCCATGCTGGAGTAAGGGAAGAGTGTTAAGAACATCACAGACTACTGTCACGCAAGGTCATATTATTTGATATGGGTAGTTCTTCATCAAGATGATCATGAAATACTGGCATAGATTAAGAAAAAAGGAAGGAGAGAAATACAAAGGCAGTGGTAGAAGGAGAACATCTTGAAACAGAAGACTTAGTTTCAATACAATGCAAGTTTCAATACAAATTCTGTATTTTCTGGTATCACACAACTGGCATTCTTTTGGGCTGACTGTCTTATTAGAGATCCTTCTGTCTTAATATAAGGCTTTAACAAGGAGGTGAGGCAGGTAAAACCATACTGTCACTTGACGTTGTTTGATTGCATTGGACTCATTAAAATTTTTAGAAAGTATGCGAACATTAAAGCAGAGTATAGCTGCTAGAATCTTCATTTAAAGAAGATGCTATGTGTACTTCAGTCTGCCCTGAAGTTTCAGTTTCCCCAACCCCTTTTTTTTTTTTCCCCGGAGACTGATGCACCTGAATGAAGCTTTGTCAAAGAATAGTGGTGCGTTTAATACAGACACTCAAGAAAGGAAGTGGAAAGTTAATTTTGTCAGGGAGAGACTTTCCTGAAAGGATGGAGTTGGATCTAGACAGCATTTTAATGACAGAAGGCCTTGTGTATTTCTGCTAAAAGAGACTTACACACAGAAAATTCAGCACAGTTCTACACATGACTCAAGGTCTGAGACTTTGAGTATTATTTAGAGGGATATTTCAGGGCATGTTATTTGTAGGCAAATCAACTGACATAAGTATCTATCAGAACTGAAGTCTAATAAACATTCTGCTTTCAGGACTGGGAAAAATGTGAAAAGGGCATAGGAGACTCCCTGGAGAAGCTACGATCATTCAAAAAAAAGCTTTCTCAGCCATTGCCAGATCACCATGATGAGTTGCATGCAGAACAGATTCGTTGCAAGGTAAAGCACTTCTCTTTCGATTGTTGTCTCATCTTTGCCTGCCTTTGTGCAGTGACCTCTTCCATTGTTAATTGGCTTCATATTACTGAGCATGCAGACCAGTCAGTCATCCCCAAGACAAGAAACTATCCATGTAGCGTATGGACACAGTAATACCAGAGTGATCTCACCATAATGCAAATCCTGCAGGGTAAATACAGATGTGATCGAAGTGATACCAGAATAGGATCTGAAAAATACTGTAGAAGGGCTGTGTATTTGTGTGTTTTTATTATAGAAATTCTAACCTCAAATTTAGTCTCATGGTATCTAAACTTCCAGTTTAGTGTTTTTTATTTGAGGTGAAGTGGGGATTTTATGGGGGATTTAAAACAACACTTTTTGGCTATATTATTTGCATTTTAGAAGTGGATTACAGCTTAAAAATATTTTCAATACAGAGAAGTCCAAACCAGTACTTGAACTTCCGAGATACCTTTGAACTTTGAAGAGTTGAGTAGTATCTTAATTTGCAGCTTCTTGTTACAAGGCTGATATATCATTCTGTACTGGGGAGTTAATACCATCATAACTCTAAAAATATTGGTACATTTGGAGCTGATGTTTTCTTTTTCTTTGAAATGGGGCTGAAACAGTCTCCTTGACATGGTGAGTCTGCTCGACATGGTGAGTCTGCTCAGATATGACTTAAATCAGTGGGTAACACCGCTTGCCTGTTTCATCAACATAGTCAAATTATTATTTGTTATCAAACTGGTCTTTTTTCCTTTTGTTCTTCTTTTAAGGAGTTAGAGAATGCTGTTGAAGGCTGGACAGATGACCTTGCACACCTCATCCTGCTGAAGGAGACCCTGTCTGTATACATCAGCGCAGATGATATCTCAATCCTCAGTGAGCGAATAGAGCTCCTGCACAGGCAGTGGGAGGAGCTGTGCCACCAGGCAAGTATAGCACTGAACAGTGATAGGAGCAGTATGCAGGCTACAAAAGTGTTGGGAGAAAAATTGAATCCAAGTGGCAGCTTTTAGAAAAGATCCATTTAGACACCCCTAAATTCAAAAGTCAATTCTTTCTGAGTCAGGGGAAACATTCAGTGAAATATTCCTTTGGTTACTGCTAGTGTTTCTAGATTTCTTGAACTTTATAATGGTTGTGAGGTCTTATTTAAACAGCCTTGAAAAATCAACGAAAACGTCACGCTGTGAGCTGTGGGACTTGGCATGGCTGGCTGGGAAAAAACACAGAAATAATACAGTTGCACTTTGCTTTGGTGAAAGACCTGTGATCAGAAAGGATGTCCCCTCCCCACTCAACATGGCTTGATTGTACCTTCAGTTCTACTGATAGCTTCTCCTTCTTCAGACCTTGGTGTCTGCATTTCTTTTCGTCTGAGGGTGACTTGCTTGCTTGCAAAATGAGCTGAGGAGTATTGTTTAATTTTTTCAGGTGCATCATGCTATTAGTGTTCTTCTGGCCTCTGATTTGCACTCCAGGTAGTGGAGTCTTCCTTACTCAGTTTTTCAGATTATCCTGATGTCATTTCTGTGGTTCAGTAGAGATTGCAGTCCAGATATGATGGGGCTAACTTTAAATAGTTTCCTCGTGTAAACTACCTGTGAAGGCTTCAAAAACACCCCCAAAGCAGGAAAAATGCTTCACGGTTATCAGCACAGATCTAGTTAGTTGCATTTGAATGAACCAATGTAGATACATCTAAATTATGATACAGTCACTGCATGTGTGTTTACAGTGGAAGAAGGAGCCAAGTAAAGAAGTCTTCTTAGTTTTGAGCAGGCTGAGTGTTTCAGGGTGTTAGCTAGTGCAAGCCTTCATTCGACTGCTGCTTCTTTCTGGAAAGCTGTTATCAAGTTTAGAACCGCAAAAAGGAAATGCAAGATCACCTGTATGCCCCTGTTAAACCTAACACAGTAGTTAAAAAGCATATCACATCTTTAATTTGTGAAAGAGCAGTTGCAGTCTTCATCTTTTCAGCTGAAATTATGATGTAAAGTCAGAAATAGTCCAGATCACAATGGGGAGAAAGTAAGTAGTTGTACCAATGTCTGAAACTGGAGAGATGACTTTGCTGCTCAGCCTGCGCTGCTGTTTTGATTTCAGTGTCCCTCTTGGTCTGTTACTGTTCCCAGTCTGAGATGTTACCACAATGTCTTGGGGTGACTTTACAGCTATTTCTTAAACACAGCAATGGTTTCCTTCCTCCTTGTTAGCTGCAGCATTTGCTTGTTTGATGTGTCATGCCTAATTTTTCCTGTCAGGGCACACCTCAGTGCTTTGGAATCTCTCAAGGTGTCATGCCTATCCACAGGAAATAGTCGTCTATGAAATCAGTGTATTGCTACTCAAGTAAAAAATTACTTTTGCAAAATTCAGTGTATCTTGGATTTAGGTTTGTACTCATGTGCTCGTGCACAAGTTACACAGACTTTTGGACTTTGGCCTGTACTATGTCTGCATCTTTTTTTTTTTATGCTTTGGTGAAGAATTTTTAATTTTCTTTTTAATTTAATCTCTTAGACTAAAAATAATCTGATATATTTTTTAAAAAAATTTAAGTGAGCAATAATTGTAAGAAAATACAATTTTTTATCTTCTAATGAAAATTTCGGTTTAGAGACATTATGAAACAAGATATTGACAGACTACTGAGCTTAACGCTTGAGTGCCTCTCTCTGTGCACAGGATGTAGCTGACATGAAATCTGAGATCAGCACTTACCCCTGAACTTACAGGCAGTCGCACAAATTTTTGCTGTACGACTCCTGTTTGTTTTAATGGCAAGTAAGTGGTCGCAACACTTTTTCAAGGCTAGAGGAATTCAAATTGAGGCACAAAGTATTTTAAGCATGTTTTAAATGCATTTACTATTTTAGTTTCATTTACTCTTTGCAAATGGTTTAAGGTCTCCTTGCGTCGACAGCAAGTTAGTGAGAGACTGAATGAGTGGGCTGTCTTCAGTGAGAAGAACAAGGAGCTCTGTGAATGGCTGACGCAAATGGAAAGTAAGGTGTCTCAAAATGGTGACATCCTCATAGAAGAAATGATTGAGAAACTTAAAAAGGTATAGTGTACGCTTACATACTCTTATTTACTTGTTTACTTGTTTGTGAAATAGCTGAAATTAAGGTTTTACCTTACCCTGATGTGTTCTGGTGTTTGTGTTCTCTCGCTATGCAGCATTTTCCTTTATTTCTTGAAATAGGACCTCCCAGAATATCAGAAAATTAAGTGAATGCAAAGTCAGAGGCATCCGAATGCTTTAATAAGTGTCCAATCAGAATTGTCTGCAATGAGTTAAACTATAGCAGACGTATTTATAGAAGGCATTGTGGTTTGAGCTGTGTTGGGCAGTTATTTTTATTCTTCTGGTAGTTGTTTTTTTTAGCCATCGAATGTATAAGAGGTTGTCACTCCACTGTACCAATCACCTAAAAAAACAACATTCACTTGTATTTTTGCGCCATTCCTTTAGTAGTGTAGAGTAGAGTATATTTAGAATAAGTACCCTGTCTTCTGATTGCTCTTTACTGTCCAGGATTATCAAGAGGAAATTGCTGTAGCCCAGAAGAACAAAATCCAGCTTCAGCAAATGGGAGAGAGACTTGCTAAAGCCAGCCATGAGAGTAAGGCATCAGAGATTGAGTACAAACTTGGCAAGATCAATGATAGGTGGCAGCATCTTCTAGATCTTATTGCCGCCAGGTAAGACAGTTGTTTTGTTTCTAAGTGGGACAGATTAGTATGCTGGATGTCATGCATTTAAAATCCTTTATTGTCTGCCTTTTCATCATAAATTTTGAAATAAATTTATTCTTAACCATCAACACATTTCTGTGAAGTTCACTTTCCTGTTTTACTTTGTTATACAGGACAACATTTCTTCAAAAAGAGTTATTTAAAAGCTTTATTATAATAATATGGTGATGGTGATAAGTTACCAGTTGGACTTGATCTTAAAGCTCTTCTCCAAACTTAACAGTTCTATGTTTCTACAATATAGGATCAGATGCAATCAGGTTTAGTGAGCCTTGTTCTAGTACCATCTTACTTTACATGGTGCTTAAGAATGGATGCAAATGTAGTTTTTCTAAAAATGTCTTGACAGAGGAATCAAAACAGTGCCCTTGGAGTTTTGGATTTCAAGAAGAGCAGGTCCAAAACTAAATCTTAGGTTTTCTGCCAGATCATTTTTTTTCACTAATTGAGAAGAAAAACTGCAGGTAGATATATGTGCACTGAGCTTAAAGACTCATTTTATTCAAGGTCAAAACAGCAATTTTCAGAAGTTAAAGAAATACAGGATTATTGTTTGATGTGTAAAGAAACTGATGTATTTGTTTCAACACTTTCTGTTGAGCTGTCCTACAGCCTCTCTTCTGTTACTATCAATAATTTTTTCGCAATTTTGTACTTCATGAATTTCATAAATAGCTCATATATATTTTATGATTCACATTTCTTCGATGTAAGAACATATGCACTGGTAATGCTTTAGTCCTGTTAGCAGCAAAAGGGTTTGGTTTTTTTCGTTGTCTTTTTTTGTGTTCTTTTTTCATATGGTTTTACTGAATTCTTGCTCTGAAATCTGTTAGCATGGGAGCAGTAAATTTCATGTGAGCAGAAGCATTCCAGTGGCTCCAGCTCCTTTAATAGTAGTTCATTTAAAAGTAATGAACACCATATATTTCTTACAGAACGATTAAGTCAGGAAGTGTTGCATTACCGTTGAGGAGCCTGCTTGGTTTCAAAAGATGTGATACGTCACCAGTTGTTGAACTGAAAGTATATTTGATATATTTTTATGTTATTCTCTTCAAATGCTTACTCAGAGAAATGTTCAAATAATATCTTCAGGAAGTTCCTAGCAAAAGGGGATTGCATTCAGAAACTGCAAAACACATCTTTAAAATACCTGTCTTGTCTATTCAGTATTGCATATTAGTCCCCACTATAGGAGAGGTGAGGGTTTAGGATTTTGAATCATTCTTGGATGGGGAGACTTAAGATGCAATATTATACATTTAAACCCTCTCATTCTGTTATCATAAAGTGTCAAGTCCTAGTTCTAAACTAATGTATGTAAAATATTATTTATTTTTATTTCCAGATCATTTCAGCTTACTCTTCTCAACTGGAATGCTCAAAATTATTATATGCAATTAAACATATAACTCTACATTCCAGTGCTCACTGAACTGAAAAAAACTGCAAATTTTCTGAAGTTTGGAAGTAAATTGTGGAAAAGTGTGATGCTAGGCTATGAAAAGCTAGTTCAGCTGTATGTTAGGTTGTAAATCAATAAAACCCAAGCTGATGATTAATTAATGTATGTACAAAATGCTTGTGTTGATGTCTAATTACCAATGGATGAAAGGGTTGGCATCCCCCAAAGCTAATTTTTAGAAGGCTTCAGAGGCCCTTTAGAATATGTTCTTATATACTGACACATGTTCCTGTTAAGATATTTTGGAATTTGGACTGCATCATGTAACATGATTTTGGCTTCATTCAGCCAGGTAAAGGCAGATTAGTTGTCCTGGTATTGAGAATAAAATGCATCTTTTCACATTCTGGATGCCTGGCAGTATTAATAAATTATTAGAACCTGCAGACTTTTCTGCAATGCTACAGTAATCCCTTGCCTAGAGCGTTTTTCTTAATGGTTTATTTCCTAGAGCTGTGAACTAATAGAAAGTGCTGTGTGAAAATGCTTGAGTAATGTATTATGGTAATACATGTCCAGTCTGAACCTTTACCTGTTGATTTTCATACACTGTGGTGAAACTTCTCCAGTCCCCTGTAAAAGCGTCTCTCTTTCTTTCTCTCTCTCCTTCTTTCTCTTTCTCTCTTTCTCTCTTTCTTTCTTTCTTTTTTTTTCTTTTCTTTCTTTCTTTCTTTCCCTCTTTCTTCTTTCTTTCCTTCTTTCTTTCTCTTTTTCTTTTTCTTTCTTTCTTTCTTTCTTTCTTTTATTTCCTTCCTTCCTCCCTTCCTTTCTTCTTTCCTTCCTTCCTTCCTTCCTTCCTTCCTTCCTTCCTTCCTTCCTTCCTTCCTTCCGTCCTTCCTTCCTTCCTTCTTTGTCACATTCTGTTCCCTTACCCATTCCTTCTTTGTCACATTCTGTTCCCTTACCCATTCCTTTTAATTGCCCCTCCATTCAGAGGAGGTCTGTAGCTACAGAAGTGACAGCTGCAGAAAGGTAGTTGTGTCTCTGCATCAGGGACTTCTGTTTCTTCCCTTCTCGAACCTTTTAATCCTTTCCAATGAATTCTTCTGATATGTCAGCCTCGTGAAAAAAAGTTGCCGTTGTTTACAGCCGGGAAACACTGCTATTGCTGCAACTGCTCGGGCTTTGCAAAGAAGGCTTTGTATGTGTTTTCATCCTTTCCCCTACCACTCACAGTCCACATTCCTGGAGATCAAATCTGGCACATGTTGGTGAATGCAGGTTTTATTTAGAAACATGACCACTTGTCACCATCCAGTGTCATGTTATCAAGCAACGGCTGGTAACATTTGTTTGGTGTGAAACGTTTTCTGTACAGTACTCCCCAGCAAAGTGTGTCCCTTTCCTCCCCCCGCCAAAAGAACAGTGTTTGCAGGCTTTGGGAGTGGAAGTTCTTCTTTTTGATACTGGAAAATTTCATGGTTGTGGTGGAAGACTTGCATGCTGTGAGGATGGCGGAGGACAGCAGTGTGGATTCAGACCTCCCAGACTGTAACTGTGATATCACAAGGCAGGAGCTATTTTTGTTTGCTTTTGATTGATACTATTCTTTCTGAAGTCTTGGCTTGCTGGGAAACTAACTGAAATACTGATGTGTAGAAATCAGTACTATAGCTAGAAATTACTGTTTTCTGCTCAGTTGAAAGACAGTTGACCGTGATAGCAGCATACTTTGTTTTACAGCTAGTACCTTTGGATCCTGGAATAATTTTTTGATAGTGATGAGAACTTAGAACTAGTAAAATCTCTTAGCTGTCTGAGAGAAACTGTGGACTGATTTTACTGCTGTTTTTAAATATAAGAGCATGTACACACGTGAGAATAAACAGACTATATCTGCCTGCTTGGTGTTTGTGTCATCAAAGGGGCATGGCTGCAAGCAAAAGGCAGAGAAGGAAAGAAGCTGTAAAGAAAGTCTTTCAGACTTAACTTATCAAAGTCTGTCTGTCCTGTTCATATTAACGACTGTTTTGTAACTGTATGTAATACTTGAACTCAGCCTACATAATCTTGGATTTTTTGATTCATCTTCTCTTTTTCCTTTTTCTCATTATCTTTTCTAGAAATTTAGCTGTTGTTCAGAATTCTAGAAATTCAAGTCTTTGAAAGAGGAAGCTGATTGGAGTAGTAAATATAACTGGCTTTACTGGTGTCCTACTACACGGTGGTACTGTAGTTTGGAAAAGAAATTCCTTTTTACTCATGGAAAGATTGTTTTTAAACTGATCTTTTCCAAGCTGATTTTGATAGTGCAACATTTTTCACTATTTCAAGGAGTGTTTCTTAAAACTTTGTCTTCCATTCCAAGTAGATTTTTTTAAAAAAAATACCTTTTCTGCTTTCTGCTGTCTGTTGTACAGACTTAGCCAACATGCCGTTGCTGAGGTTTTTCACGTTGCTTTTAAAGTTAATATTAGTAAGCAGCTGTCTAAATGACTAATGCAGTAGCTATGACTTCTTTATGATGCATTTTTCTTTACTTACAGGGTTGTTTCTGTTTAGATTTAAGTGGAATCTAAGGCTTTCTTCGTTAGGACTAGTTGAATTAAATGTATCTGTGCTTAATTTTAGCTCCAAGTTGTTCTCCCACTGTCTTTGCCTACTGTAGAATAATACACATTATTAATGGACAATCTAAAGTTATCACTTTCTTGGGGAAATTGAGGCACATTAATTGTAACATGAAAATGTAAGTATCCTAAGCCCATTCAAATTGTTAGATGATTTTTCATCAGTAAACTGTAATTGAATTCTGCAGGATTTTTCTTTCTGAGAGTTTTAAATATTTGTAAAACATAACAAGACCGGAATGTGTGTTTTATGAAAAACAACCCTTGAACCGACTGTGTAATGGCTCAAACCCCTTGATTTCAGTGCAAAACTTTCATTATCAAGGAGAGAAGTTACCTCAAGTTCCTTCACAGTAGCATGTGCAGTTGCTGTGCTGCCTAGTGCTGCAACAAAAGCATGAAATGATTATTGGAATAATTAACATTTTAAACATAATCTTGCAAGTGAAATCTCAAAAGGTCAAAATTACACTTGGCTAGGGATCCCACATACTTGATTTAGAATTTGACCTTTGTCTCTTAAGCAGAGCTTTTAGAGCATAGGCAACCTTGCTTGCTGAAATTCAGAAGGAAAGCTCTCAGACATGATAGATTGCATCTATTATTTGATCGCAGATATGTTTTCAGAGTAGCTGGAGGCGCAACACTGTACTGCAGTTCAGTCAAAATAAAAGTAACCCCAGCAGACTCCAATAAGCACTTGTTGATTTGTTTCTATTTGTGCCGTGGGCAAGGAACCTGTTACGCTAAACTCAGTACAAAAAAAAGACCAGTGTTAAGGGCAGATGTAGTGGGGGGACAGGAAGGAAGTTGTAAGGTTTGGGTTTGGTTGGAGTGCACTTTTAGTATGTCATGCTGGTTTTCTTTTTCTCTCTGGAGTAACTTAGATCATGTGACTGAAAATAGTGGTAGTTGGCCCAGACTATTTTTTGTGCTTTGGCAGGGATGTACTCCTGTGCAGTTTGCCTGAGGCAGAGGGCACTTTCTAAGTGATGGACCCTTTATAGTTGTTGCAGGCAAAATGTAAATGAAATCCAGCTCAGAGATTAGAGTACCACACAACTACAAACAAAAAAATCCTGTTCCACAGTTTGGTCTTGCAGATGATCGAGTGACGTTGCTTCTCCACAGGGCTGACATGACTCATTGTTCCCTTTCCCACTCCAGCAGGCCTGCAAAAAGATCAGTAGCATCGAACCTTGAAAATATAAGCAGAAAATGAGCAGGATTTCACTCCTTTTAAATAATGTCAGAGATTCAAAAGCTGTATGTGACTTCCAGAAGGGTGATAACCAACCTTTTTAGTCACACTATGAGCCAGTTTCAGTTGGTTCAAACCCACAAAACACATTATGTACAGCCGTAGGTGCCAAGGAGATGGTGCCCTCAGACAGTGTGTGTTCTCTTGTCGTCTCCCCAGGCCTAAATACATAGCTGTGTTTTGAGTCAGCCTCATGATGGGGACTGAGGCAGTCCTTCAGCATAATTGTATTGACTTCAGTCCCATTGTAGACAGATTTTCAGATTGCCCAGATTTTTTTCTTGTTACCAGGTGGTTTTTTTTTTTTCAGATCAAAACCCTACAGCTGTTGGTCACAAGACTGCAGCAAGGAAGCTGTATCTGACTGTTCTTAAGGGGTTTTAGCAATAAAAAAACACAGTTCAACCATCTGTGAGCTAAAGAGAGGGCTATAAAGAGATGAAAATTGGAAAGATTTAGCTTTTTTTTTTTTTTAAGGTGGCATTAACACCTCAGTGATTCTCGTAATGGTCAGCTGCAACTACTGCTTTCAATATGGAAACACTTGATAAATTTGCTGGTTAGTGTTGCAGTGCTGGGTGTTGCTTAGCTGCTGTGGCTTTCCCTGGGAGCGCAGCGGGGGCTTCTTGGGACAAGGCAGGGATTCTCTGCCCTCCTGCAGTCCATCTCGGACGCCCCGC